>OZ018399.1:28364713-28406355 GCA_963969525.1 Ontholestes murinus
GTCGTGGAAGAAGCAACGCCCCCGCACCAATCCCCGTACCGTGCAATAAATGAAATAAATTCACCCATACAACAAACGATTGCACAAGTGAAGTCCAACCAAATGTTACGGTCAACACACCACAGCGTCGTGTAAAACGGCGCTCCCAGAAAAATGCACTTCCTGTAAGGAAGAGGGCCACGCTGCATGGTCCATAAAGTGTAAACAACGCCCCACCAAGCCGATCGAAGGAATACCAAATATAAGAATTCAGCTTACTAACAAAAAATCCGCGGGCATTGACAAGTGATTAAAAAAAGACTGCCGCGTTCATAAATCATTCACCCTACATGACTTTATTTTAGACACATACGCCACTGAAATAAATAAGCTCTCAGCTACCGACAGAGTCGAGCTATTAAAAAAACTGCGCAGGAGATTCATTGACTCATATAGCATCGACACTCATGCGTCTTTTTCTGGAAACAGAATGTTCATCGTCATGTTTGACCTGAAGTTTCCTGATGTTACCCCAATTATAGTTCCGACAGCAGGAGTAACCACCGCTAATATACTAGTAAACAATGGCTAATATACGCTTCCTCTATTCAAACATTAATTCCCTCCATAACAAATCCCATCTCCTATGCCATTATTTATCGAATAATCCCATCCAAGTAAACCTCCTCGTTGAAACAAAAACCAAAAATCAATTTAATTTTAATAATTGGATAAGCTTGCAAATCCCTTCAACAATTAGCAACTCATATCAACGAGGAGGATCCATCGCATCCTTTCACCCGTCAATTCCCTTTGGTAAAGCTAATCCCCCCCGCATCAATAATCCCTTAAATGAATGCTTCCACTTCACCCTTCCTATTAACAATATAACCCCTCATACATATTATACTTTAATTATTGGTGACTTTAACGTCAATAGCAGGAAATCTCGACATATCCACAATTTTTGTTCAAACTCCAATTTCCTCCAAATCAAACACCTCCAACATTCATAATGAACGAATCCCAATCACCCACATCCGACATTATCCTATGTACATCCAACATCCGTCCTCTGATTCATTCTATTTCACTTATTCCTTATTTATGTTCGGACCACTTGTCCATCCAGTTTGACCTAAATACCCAATCACTCCCTACTCCTCCTCCACCCCAATATATTTTCATTACCAAGCTGTAATATTGATAAAGTAGCCAAGGACATAATGACAATTTTTCAAAACGAACAAGACATAAATCCTACTATTATTTTAACCACGCCTTATCCAAATCAATTTTAGCTCATACTCCTAAAATAAAAAAGCAGTTCTATAAATACCCCCTTCCCAAATTTATCCTCCGACTTTTAAAATATAAAAGTCAACTTTACAGAGGCATTAAATTCTACGACGACAGTTCACTCAGACCAAAATTTAATAAATTAAATAAAGAAATCAAAATGCTAATTTTAGAATTCAAAAAACATAAATGGACAGAAACATGTAACAAAATTAATGAAATGCAAGGCAAGACGTACAGGACAGAAATAAAAAACTGACAAAATACAGAAAATCAGACTACATAACCAATATTAAAGATAATAATTAATATTGAGAGTAATAAATCTCTATGAGCATTACTGCACTAATGTTTTACATAATAATGTAAAAACTCCAGCTAACAGTTAAAACAACTACTCCCCGTACTAAAGCACCGCCAGGCATTGAATGATATAACTGTTTACATTATTATGTAAAACATTAGTGCAGTAATGCTCATAGAGATTTATTACTCTCAATATTAATTATTATCATTAACACTGCACCAGATATTTTAATATTTCATTTGTATATTTAAATGCCGAGAGCGGGCCTTTTTTGTCCGTGGTGATATCGTTTTTAAACGCGCCTCGAAAATCGAAGATCGGCAATGTTTCAATTCTAACTGGAATTGATTCATTCTCGTGGCGGCCTTCCAACAGGAAGGACGCACGTAATTACGGACATAGCTGCACTGAGAGCTGTGATACAGCGAAACACGTGTCTGCAGATTGTCTTACATAACACTTTTCGAGACGCGGTTAAGAAACGATAACACCACAAAATTGTTACATAGTGCTAAATATAATTTTAGACATGTAACGACAGCTAACAGTTATATCATTCAATGCCTGGCGGTGCTTTAGTACGGGGAGTAGTTGTTTTAACTGTTAGCTGGAGTTTTTACATTATTATGTAAAACATTAGTGCAGTAATGCTCATAGAGATTTATTACTCTCAATATTAATTATTATCATTAACACTGCACTAGATATTTTAATATTTCATTCAATATTAAAGACCCAACCGACGGTACCATACTGACTGACGATTTAGAAATTGCTACAGCCTTTGCAGGACAGTTAGAATCTACATTTAAACCAACGGACAATACTGGCTACGACGAAGACTTTTTAAATTTAGTTAATGACTGGTACGCTTCATTTGACAAGTCTCCATTACCACCTCCAAATGACGATTCATTAGACGAGACAGATTATTACTCAATCTTACACCCCAGATCAATCCTTAAGAAACTCCCTCATGAAATCCACACGTTTATTCTTAAAATTTTTAACTTCTGTTATTTCCACCAATATTTCCATACCGAATGGAAGAATGGTATAATTATCTGCATCCCCAAACCTAAAAATGATCCTACACGTATTTCTAGCTTTCGTCCTATCACACTCCTCCCGGTAATTGGAAAACTTTTTGAATCCATTTTAAAACAAAAACTCCTAAACACTTCTATTAATTCCATCCCTGATTACCAATTTGGTTTTCTTCCCAAAAAATCTACCATGCTTCCTCTCTCCATCCTAACGTCCAATATGCAAAACTAAACACCTTGAAGGTCAAAAATCAATCGTACTCTTTTTAGATATTAAAAAGGCATTTGATACAGTTTGGCATATTGCACTAATATTTAAGTGTTTCCTACTAAAAATCCCTCATCACTTAATAATCCTTATACACAACTTCCTATCCAACAGATCCTGCCAAGTAAGAATTAAATAAACACTTTCCCATTCCTTTCCAATCTTACAAGGCGTCCCTCAAGGTTCTCCTTATCCCAACTCCTATATAATATATTCTGTCACGATATTAGTAATCCTGATCCCACATATTTTAACCCTTCAAAATATTCCTTGCTTTTCGCTGATGACACCGTTCTTGTTACCCATTCACCCTCCCTTCAAATTGCCCAACAATCCCTTCAACGCTCCTTCAACTCCATCCAAGCTTGGTGCTCCAAATGGCGAATTAAAATTAATCCTTCAAAATCCCAACTATTCATCCCCTATCACAAAATCACACCACAATCTCCTACGATCCTTATCAATAATACCGTTATCTATCCCTCCTACACCTGTAAATACCTCGGTATCCTTTTTGATTGAAAACTTTCCTTTAAATCCCATGCACTATCTATAAAAAACAAAATCAAAACCAGGGCTCGGCATTTCAGATCGCTAACTTATAAACAACAGGGAATATCGATAAAAACAGCAACCCATATATATAAATCGATATGCCGACCCTTGTTAAATTATAGTGCAATCCTCTTCACCCAAATCCTACCATCTATCCTTTATAACTTCCAAGTCGCCGAAAGATCCGCCCTAAGAACCCTAACTAAACTCCGTCACCCTGCTAACCCACTCCATAATCCCTCGAACGAGCTTTTATACGAAACCACCCAAATCCCACCCATTTCCCAACGTATATTAGCCCTAAGCATTAAATTTGCTAATAATTCCCACAACCAACTCCTATTAACCAAATTCTGTATCCCTCGAAATCCAAATATCCCTTCTAAATATCAACATCCTCCCCTGACAATTCATCAATTCATTTGTACGAATCACCAGGACAGTTAAGCTAGCTAGCAAAGATACCTTTTTTTCTCACCTTAAATTCAAGACAAGGGCTGAAAGACCTCAGGTCTATAGCCCAGACGGACTAACACCATTTATTTATTTGTATGTTAAATGTTATTATGTATTGTAAATGTGTCCAAATAAAGATTATTGTATATATATAATAATAAAAATTAATGTTAAAATTTTAAATTAAAATGGTAGAATAAATCTAATAAATAGTTTATTTAAAATACATTTAAGAACTATATATAAAATATAATAAAAATGACAATGAAACATATAAATAAAATTAAAATAAATATGTTAAGAAGTAAATACAAATAAGGACAAAGTAAAAACAATTGAAAAGGTTAATAAAATAATAAATAATAATAAATAATTAAAAACGATATTTAAAAAAGCGTGATATTTTCCATTTAATTACCATATTACATCACTGTATTGCAAAAAATCATTAATGGTATATGGTACCTTATTTATAAGGTATTCTTTAATTTTTCTTTTAAATAAATTAATTTCTAAATTTCGTGTGGTTTCAGTTAATTTAATGAAGAATTTTACCCCATAGTAATTTGGACCATTTTTCGACTTTTTCAGTCTTAGATATCTATACGTAAGTTCACATTTTGTCCTTGAGTAATGCTTAGGTTCACGTGTCACATAGTCATTGATATGAGTTCGTACATAGACTAAGCATTCAACGATGTATATGGCGGGTAACGTTAGGATGTTTTCTTTTTTGAAAGCATCTTTGCAGCCACATGTATAAGACAAACCTGTAAGAATTCTCAGTGCTCGACGTTGTAAACTAAATATACGGTGCCTAGAGTAAGAATGTCCCCATACAAGCACTCCGTACCGTAATTTTGATTCGAATAGTGCGTGGTATGCAGTTATTAATTGAATATGACCAACTCTTTTTGACATTCCTCGTAAACAAAATATATTTTTTGAAAGGGTTTTTTGCTAAAGTGTCACCGTGTTTGTCCCATTTTAAGCTGCAATCAAGATGAACTCCAAGAAAGTTTGCACTATGATTGCATTCTGCCTCATGAGCTCTCAGTGTGAAAACTAACTTTTTTGTCTTCGATTCATTAAGTACTAGTCTATTTTCCTTGCACCATAATGACACATGCTTCAAAGATTGAGTGTTTTTGGTTTCCGCGATATCTACATCTGATTCACTATTTAAAATGGCGGTATCGTCAGGAAAGAGAAGTGTTTTTGTTGACTGAACATATTTTGGTAAATCATTGATGTAAATAATAAAAAGTACTGGGCCTAACACAGAACCTTGAGGTTCGTCTGCCTTTAAATTAAGTACAGCAGATCTGTTTCCTTTTACTGTGACAATTTGCTGTCTCTCATTTAAATAATATATCATTAAATTTAGACTGAGGTCATCAAAACCACAGGTTTTTAATTTAGTAATTAATATTTCATGTGACACATAGTCAAAGGTTTTTGAAAGGTCGATAAAGGAGCCCACACAAAATTCTTTATTCTCATAACTGTTTGTTATTGTTTCAGTTATGGGCACCAAAGCTTCAGTCGTAGACATACCCGACCAAAAACTTAATTGGTTAGTATGAAAGAGCTGAGAATTGTCAAAATATTCGATATTTTTTTCCTTTAATATAGCCTCAATAATTTTTGATAAGATTGGAAGCAGTGATATTGGTCTATAATTATTTTTATCTGTTTTGTCACCTTTTTATAAATGGGAACGACTGTTGCAATTTTTAAGGCCTGCGGATATATTCCCGATTTTACAACATCATTAAACAGTTTGGTTAGGGGTGATACTATTAAATATTTTACGCTTTTTATCATTTCAACAGTAATGCCATATATGTCAGAACTGCGAGTATTCTTTAAATTATTTATTGCTTCCAATACCTTAATGTATGTAATTTCTTTAAATTTAAAAGTTTCTGTTACTACATCATCGATAGTATTTTGCATAGGTGCATTAGAATTCTTCAATATTTCATCAGTTATATTAACAAAAAATTTGTTAAATTCATCACATGTTATATTACATTTATTTTATGTTTTAGATTGTAATCTGTAAAAATTTAAAAATTTCCAAGCCGCGCGATTTTTATTACTTGAGTTGTTTATAAATTCATTATTTGTATTAACTCATTTAGACCCACAATTCGATAAATATTATACTCCCATGTGCCCGAAACTTTTTTTAAATTGTTTTTTATTTGTCATCAATTTTTATCATGAAACTAGTCAATACAAGATGAAATTAAAAGAAAATAATTAAATACTATTTTTATTTTTGGATTTATGGCTTAGGTCGAAAACGACCATTTGGGATAATGTGTTACAAATTGAAAATTAGGTACTTTATTATAATATTGTCTATAGTGTTAGAATATTATTTGTAATAAGTAGAGAGCGGATAAAAAAGCTTAAAAAATGTGAAAAAAGCACTTAAAAAGGCACAGAATTTGGAGAAAAAAGCATTAAAAAAGCACGAAAACAAGAAAAAAGCATAAAAACACGAAAAAAACACTAACGAAAACTATATTTTCTTAATATGTTACACGTTTATCAACATGTTTTACATAGAAATTCTGCTTAAAACTAAAATAAACATTATTTCTCTACGCAATATATAATATTATGTAAGTCTTTAAAAATTAAATTGTAATTTGGTATACATTTCAAAATAACTAAATCTATTGATGGAAACAGTAGATCATTAAATGTTATTCTAGGGGTTTAATTGTAAAAATTATTACTGCTGACGCTTAATAAATTTTTGAAAGTGGAAAAGCTTTTTTTTTATTTTAAATTATAGCTGGATCCATTTGAAACTTACCATTCAAAATCAAGTTTAATTATATAATAGTAATATAATAATAATCTTTATTTTCAAGGCGTAAAAAATTATACAAAACGAAAATTGTGTCAGTTTGAATTACATGCTAGATAATATAATATAATACAATATAACTAAAAATATACATATAGTTTATTTACAATTTTAAACACTAATTCATGACGAATTAATGTATTGAATAAGGTTCCTTTCTATTATATATTTTATAAGGTGGATTTTTAAGGATTTTATGTCATTTTTAAATTGTTTGATTTCGTCTGGCAGAGCTGAATAACGAATCCCGTCTTCTGTGGATTTTTTCTTGTGATGAGGAAAGATGTAGTTCCTTGTCCTGGTGTTATAGTTGGTGGTTTTGTTATCGCTGCCTTTGATACGTTTGTGGTAAAATATGATGGTTTCAATAATGTAAATTCTATAGAAGGTGAGTATATTGTGGGTGCGGAATAAACCACGGCATGTTTGTCTACATTTTAAACCATATAATAGGCGAATTGCTCTTTTTTGAAGTATAAAGATCTTTTTTCCATCTGACTTGTTACCCCAAAATATTATGCCATATCGCATAACACTATCAAAGTTAGCGTTATACGCCAATGTCTCCAGGTATTTTCTAAATTGAATCTGCTTTTATAAAGATTTGATTGTGTTGCTCACAAAATTTAAACGCTATTTTATGTAACTAAACTGTTTTGAAGGAAGCTCTTGTTTCTTAAGAACTGTTTGACAGTCATTAACTGATTTGATTGTCTTTTCAGGAAAGTTGTAATAACCTTATTAAATTCTTCAAAATTGTTCGCATAGTACATCGTAGCATATAGCCAAGTTCCCCATTTTGTTAGCACTGGTTTATGGGGCAGTGAGACATCAGATAATGACTCCTTGAAAAATTGCACTATTTTTCCATATTTAATTAAATCTACAAATGGAAATTTCATTGTTATGGTTTCAGAAATTCGTTTTTATCCATGTGCTAAACTTGTACAATGCACAAAATGCATTATTAGTAAAATTTTGTAACTTGGTATTGTCTACGGCAAAAATAAGCTTGTCAGTCCATCATTTATGAATTTTGCTATAGTGTTATTATCAGGTTTCTTCAATTTTTTGTATATATCAAAATACTATTCAATAATAAATTTAAAAATACGAAAACATTTCGTGAATCTACAACAATGAGTCTTACTAAGACTACAAAACAAATTAATTTGAAACAACTACTTCTCTAGCTAATATTTCGACAGACATTGAATAATACAAATTAATTTGCGTGTTACAAATAGTACAACTATCAAAGCAACACTAATTTGAATGAAATTATTTCGTTGAATAAACTAATAAATGATAAAATGTACTTTAGATTGTTTAAATATAACTATACCATGAAAAATTATGAGAAATGAATTTTAAACTGATTTCATTAAATTAAATTAGCAAAAGCAATTAAAAAATCTAGCATACAAGTTTATAATCATCTGCAAATACTATTGGTCGGATGTCTTCATGTTAAACTCCTATTATTAAATTAAACAAGCGTCTGTGGTTTCATCCACACCAAACCACATATAATTATTGTTAATAATATCTTTAATTTTTTGTATGGTTTCATAGTATGCAAGAGCTACATAATTTTTTCTCAGGAATGCGCATTTTACAATATTTTCCCAAAAAAGATTTAAATGCATTATTTTGTAATTTTCTTAAAGGGATATTCGAATGTAAAAGTATTTTGTACAAATCTGAATTTAATTTAAGTTGTCCATCGTTTGTTAAAGATGATGCTAAAGATTGTGCTGTTTTTTAGTTCAGCTTTGAACTTTTTCAAACTTTCTTGATGTAGTGTTGTTATACCATGTTTTACATACAAGTCTTGACTAGTTAGGATGCAGTTGGGAACTAAAATAAAACTTACTATTTTTAAACATGCCTTACAAAATAATGTATTATTTTTACTTGTTAATTCTGGATAATCTCTAATTAATTCTTGTATTGTGGTTTTCACCTTTTGCATTATGGGTTAAATATACATGTGAATTATATAATATAATTTATCTTTGATTCCCCAGGTTAATACGACGCACACATATAGTAATGTTTGATAAATAAGCAAAGTTTTTGGAATGTCAATTCAATAGTACAGTTTATGAATGCCAGTTTGAATATGAAAATTAACGAAAACGATAAATATGCGCCAGTCGTGCCATCAGTATTTTTGCCGAGAGTAGAAAATTGATACGGTTGTAGAACACGGTGTTCTGAACACCTGATTATTAGCTATCACATAAATTTGTTTACATTTAATACTTACTGGGGCCCCTGTTTGGGCCTAGTTTAAGCGTTCGTCTCTATTATCTGAATAATGAGACGGTCTATTATATCTACTTATTTATATACGAACCCATTGTAAATTAGTAATTTATACTAAAATTTATTAATAATAAAATTCATTATAATTATTGTATCATATTATGAAGATTTTAAACAATTATGTTATCAAAAGAAAGAAGAAAATATGTAATACAAATATAATCTATAAATGATAGGATACAGATTCTTACGAAAATTCTCTATATTAGCACATTAATTTAATATCAGCGTGAATTTTTTATTAAATGTTTAAGAAAATTCTCTAAATAAGCATCAGAATCTAAAAAAAACTGAAAATAAGCACAAAAAGTCAAAATAAGCAAAAAAGCAAAAAAAAACTAAGCGCTAAGTAATCACATTCTTCAAGATTCATATAGATATTTAGAAAGTTTTTCGATGCTATTAATATTATGGATAAGCATAATGCTAGAAATCCGCTCTCTAGTAATAATACTAATAATAAATAATAATAAATCAACTTTATTTCAAAAAATGGTTACAAGAACAAATAACAATTATTCTGGTAAACATAAATGAAGTTGCGTCATAACAAATAGTAATAATAATAACCCTAAAATAACATAAAAAATATTCGCTACACTGCATTAAAAAAGTAATTGACACTATATAATTCGGCGTTTAACAATAATGTGTATACCGTACTCTTATACTTCCTAAATACATCTATTTTCTGTATATATTTCGGGAGATTATTGTAAAACTTGATACATCGATACATCGTGTTTCGGTGTGTTAGTGACAATTTGTGGGCTGGATACGTAATATCTGTATTTCTTATATTATATGAGTGTTCCTTTCCTTCACCCAGGAAAATTTGTTTATTCCTAAACACAAACATAAGGCACTCAAATATAAACAATGCGTACACTGTTAATATTTTATTGGTCTTAAATATTCCCCGACAGGAGTCTCTGTATTTTAGTCTAAATATAGATCGTATACATCGTTTCTGAATTTTAAAGAATTTTTCTATGGAAGGACTGTTTCCCCAAAAAATTATACTAAACCTTAAAATTGACTCAAAGCTACCATAGTATATAGCTTTAATTGAAAGCAGACTCAAGTATGACTTTAGGTTATTAATTGCATAGCATATTATCCCAGTTTTTGTTAATAAATAATCTACCTGTGAAAGCCAATTCAAAGATTAATCGATGTAAATCCCTAAGAATTTAATATTGTGTTTTAAATCGATTGTAGTGATTCCATTATTTTCAAGCTTTATTTTTAGAGGAGATGTTAATTTGTTCTGTTTAGTTTTGAACAGTACCACTTGTGTTTTTGCTTTATTTAATTGTAACTTGTTTCCGGAGAACAAATTTTCCAATTTATGATATATTACATTACATCTATCTTCGAGTTCGGTAAAAGTTTTGGCGGTGATTAAAACATTTGTGTCATCGGCGTAGTTTGTGATGCTATAATTGAAATTGGTTTCTAAATTAGGTATTTCGTTTACATATGTAATGAACATAATTGGCCCAATAATACTACCTTGGGGTATACCTACACCTCCGCAGCGCCGAATTTCCGATTTAAATCGTCTCCCATCGTTTCCTACACTTACTCTTTGTTTTCTGTTCGCTAAGTACGATTTAAATCAGTCTAATACATTTCCTCTGACACCGTATCGTTCTAGTTTATTTAGTAAAATAGAATGATCGACGATATCGTATGCTTTTGAAAGGTCTAGGAACACTCCAAGTGTCATTTCTTTATTTTCTAATGCCTGATTAATGTAATTAGTGAACTGAAACACTGCAGTATTAATAGACTTTCCTTTAACATACGCGTGCTGTGATTTAGACAAAATATCACAGCTATTGAAGAAAGTAATGAGTCGGTCACACATTAAAAGCTCGAAAATTTTTGAAAAAGACAGCAAAAGACTAATTGGTCTATAATTGTCTAAATTATCAGGCTCTCCTTTTTTATATATGGGTGTAATCAATGCTAATTTTAAATTGTCTGGAAAGACGCCATACTTAAAAGAGTTATTAATGATGAAACTTAAAATTTCAGCAATTACATCTATGGTGTGCTTAATAATCTTATTAGAAATTTCGTCATCACCACTACTATTTTTACTTTTTATTTATTTACAAACATTTATAATTTCCGATGCTGTTGTCAGGTATAGAAACATTGATTTTTCGTTGTATGAAATGTTATTTACATGAATATTATTGTTATTTTGAAATTGTACTTCTAATTTTTTAGCATTATTTATAAGATATTCATTACATTTCCGAGCAGTTTTTTTCTAGATTTTCATCTACTAATTGATTTATATTTGTTTTGTTCGTGATTTGTTTATAAATATCCCACATGCATTTAGTTTTATTGTCTGAACTTTCAATGTTATTGTCATAAACGTTACGACTTAGTGATTTTAATAGTTTATCGTATTCTTGTTTTTTTGGTTTTATACAGGTTGTTACAGTTTTCATTATATTGTGATAAAATAAAATGTCTAATTCGTTTTTACATTTTTTAAGCTCTGGCGTGTTTGTATATAGTGACGCGCTTAATTTCTTATTCGTATTTACACAGACTAAGGGAAAACTACTATTAAATTTTCTTATAAATTCATTAATGAAACAATTCCATTGGTTATTTACATCAATCAACTTCGCCCTAAATACCGGTTCCCACGTACACATTGCTAATTTGTCTTTAAAATCTTGTTTATTTTTCTCACTAAAAAATCTTCGTAGTATACGTTCACTCGGTTTATATTCCTTAGATATATTAATTACACAATTCTATCCTAAATGGTCAGATATGTGCATATTAAATACTACCGATGCGTACTCTCCAGTGTAGTTTGTAATAATATTATCTAAGCAGCTTTTACAATTATTCACAATCCTAGTATGTTCATTTATTGTTATTTTAAGACCGAAAGATTTTAAAATAGAAAAGAAATATTTATTATCAACATTATTATTCATAAAATCATCAGCAAAATAAAAATTATTTTTTGTTCCTGATATACACATTCTAATAAACGCTCAAACAGTTGATAAAAAATGTTTTTATTTCTACTTGGAGGTCGATAAACTGATACCACAATCGCGACGTGTGTTCCGATTTTAAATTCACCTGCCGCACATTCAAATTGATTGCTGATTTAAAATCCTTGATGGGAAAATCGCTTAGCTCTTCTGCTGATTTCCAGTGCTTCGTTATGCAAATTATGTTACACGATGTGATTTGTTCAATGCCTACATTAATTTTATCAAATTCTGCTATATCCTAGTCATTCAATGATTGTTCTTAAAATTGGCACTTTGTTCTGTGCGTTATTCATTTTTCTTCTGAAATTAAATCTACGCACTTCTACTCCTATGGGCCATGTCGCCGGCTTCATCAATATGTTTAAATAATTGAAATCTGCACCTAGTTTAAAGGCGTTGTACACTTCTTTGGTCTCGAGCTTCTCGACAGATTTAATTGTGATAGTTGGTTGTTTTTCGTTTAAATAATCTGTGATCATTTCATCAGTTACGGTTTGCGCACATTTTCCGATGTAGATCCAACCGTTTTTTTCACCCCATTTAAAGCCAGCGGTTACTTTAGCTATACCTACCATTGCGGTTTTGCTTTTCTGCCTTCTTCGTTCGACTCTTTTCCACTCGATCTCGTTATCAGTTTGCACTGCATTTACCTCATCGCTATCAGTTGTCGCCTCTTTTGTAGTATTTGTGTTTGCTGTCTTTTTTAACTTGTCTGCATATCTCTCTTCTGTAATATGAGCATTTTTATTCATGGCTTCATTTACATTATTTTCCTTGTATTTCGCACTTTTGTTCATTTGGTTGTCTACTATTTGTTTTGTAGATTTATTTTTCCTTTCTTCTAAATAATATATGTTTTTTTCTATGCGGTAATCAGTTCATCTTTTGTTTGTATTAATTGGTTTTTTGCTGTTATGACGTCTTTGAGGCCCCTGATGATTTCCAACAGTTGTTCATTATTCATACCGAGTTCGGTAGCTAATAAGTAAATAAGTAAATAACTATTATAGATTTTACTTACCAAAGCTATGAATTATAACACTATTAACTACTTATTATATTCTATTAAAGCTTTATCATGCATATCAAGACATGCAGTTAATTTTATTTTTATAATTTGGCCTCTTTTGACAAATTAGCACTAAATGCCTTCCTGCCTTCCTATATCTTTTTGCATTTGGCCTACTTTGTTTTTTTGGCTAGGACCTGGTCTCGTCATTTTGTAACCATACGTTTGGTAAAGTGCTTCAACAACATGTCTAATTTATCTAATTTTAAGCCGAAACTCTTAAATTTGAGACTTATTTACAGCTACATCGAAGGTCCAATTTAACCTTTGAGCGGGCGCGCGTGTTATTTTAACATGAACGAGCGCGCGCCGTAAAATTTACGTCATACAGTTTACCAGAAATATTCACTATTTTATGATAGTATAGAGTTCGGTAATTATTAATAATTAAAGAAAAATAGTATTTGAGCTTAATATATAGTAGTATATATTTTTTACAAAACTATTAATACAAAAACAAAATCACTGACAATTGTTGCATTTCATTGATGCTCAAGTTTTTTTTCTGTCTCGTGCGCACGAACATGTACCGCGTTTTTGAGCTTGTTGTTCTTCTCGAACTCTCTCTTTAGATATTCCATAATTTATTTTCAAAAATGCCTGCACATCTGATGGTAAGTTTTGAAGGCCCGCTCTGAATGTCAAATGCTCTTTCATAAGGGGAAGAGCTATTTTGTTTTTAATATCCTTCTGTGCAGTTTTTCATTGGATTTGTTAGCAAAGGAATATAAAATTTGTGAATTTATTCCGCCTATATTCATAAGGCAGAAAAAAAACCACACAAGGCCAACGTCTAGTTACTCTGAAAACAGAATATGTAGAGCACATTTTGTCAATTGTGTCAACACCGCCTTTCGTTGCATTATAATCTAGAATAACTAGTGGTTTTTCAGTTGTGGAATCTATATTATTTGTGTGGTGTAATGTTGACAATAAAATAACCGCAGCATTTTTTTCTAGGCACATAAGAAGTGATCATTTTGTCTTTTTGGTATCCAAATAAACTGGTCTGAATATCTTTACTCTTATGAGGAAGAAATTCTGGTGGAATTTCCGTTTATTTTTCTTCAAGTTTCCAATAAGCGTTATTGTTTTCTCTAGTAGATAGTCAGCAAGAGGGACACTTTTCAAATTTCTATTAGAATTTTCGATTGGTTTAATTAATCGTTTCACAATGTCAAAAGGAGAGTTTGACAATGCGTATGAACCATCTGTCTGTTTTCCGCAGTAAATTTTCAAATTGGAAGTATAAAAAGTTTTAGCATCACACAACACATACATTTTGATTCCATATTTAGCTGGTTTGCTAGGCATATATTGAATCCAGCTACAGCGACTTCTAAACGGATGCAACATTTGGTCAATGGTTGTATATTCGCCTAATTTGAAGCACTTCTTGCTATTATGTACAAATGCATCAAAAAATGTACGAATGGCCGCCAATTTATCTATTTTTCGTCTTTCTACTCTTGTGGTTTTATCGTCGAATCTCAGACAGCGTGTCAAAAATAAAAAACGCTTGTAGCTCATTACCGCTCTACAAATTTATATTCCCGTTCCGTCAGTTGTCCAAATTTTCTTTACATTTGCAAAGTGAGACTTCTTTATACCAATAATGTAAAGAAGACCTAAATAAGCTAAAAATTCGCTTCTTGTTGTTTCTTTACAGTCTCGTTCTCTAGAATATGTACGGTTAGTTCTTAGTTGAGCAACGTATATATTTGTAAATGTTATAATTTCGTCTATCATTTTGAGATCAATAATTTTCAAAAATGAGTCTAATTCATTACTGATATCTTTGGCACATTGCTGTAGGCCAATGGCTTCTTTTTCTATGTTTATTTTTTTTATTTTTGAAACATGTTTATTTTCAAATTTGAACCATTTGGTTGTCTTATCCTTTCCAACATAAACATTTTCACAAAGAGTCTTTTCTTCGTTTTCTTTATTTTCTTCATTTATTTCATCCGAAATACTTTGCTTCGACAAACTATGAAAATCATCCATGTCTATATTCTCTGTACTAAACTCAGAATCACTTTCCACATTTTCATCTTCACTTTTTTCTTCTTCAAACATACGCTGAACAATATTATTGAGTTCCGCTTCCGTAAGGGGCCTTGTATTATCTTTTACTGACATTTTGCTTTACCTATAGAGAAAAAAATTAAAATAATATATATAGATAAATAAATTTATCAATTAACTAAATGATAATTAATATATTATATATACACACTTTTTGATTCACAAGATGAAAAAGTATATAGAAACTGCCAAATATTAATATTTACACTACGTTATACCACAATTACATTAGTAGTCGCGCGCCGTAAACTTTATTCTCAATACATTCATTCACTTATGACTCAGTGCAGACAAAATTTTGTGCTGCAAAAGCAAATACTCCTCACCAACATATACTATAAGCATTGTCCCAAGAATAGATAAGGATTATTTTTAGATTTGCACATGTATAGCCATTTCATTAGAAACTTAATAAATTTGCCGTAAATTTTACGGCTGCGCGCCCGCTCGAAGGTTAAAATATGGTTGTCATTTGATCTACTTCTCCCATGTATTTACTGTACATATTGATACCATAAGTTTGAGGTATATCAATCCTTTACTTTT
The DNA here is from genome assembly GCA_963969525.1 of Ontholestes murinus. NCBI lineage: Eukaryota > Metazoa > Arthropoda > Insecta > Coleoptera > Staphylinidae > Ontholestes > Ontholestes murinus. The sequence continues at coordinate 28,380,586 of OZ018399.1, forward strand.
CTTTAGAGAAAAGCGCGATGTCTTCTTCATTGGTTCTACGCCATCTTGATTAGACAAAATGGCAACAACACTGTTATTCATCCATTCATCCAACTTATAGCTACAATACACTTATCTATGTCAATACGGCCATAGGTCGTACCGCGATCACTTCTTTTCATTACTTTACTATTGAGCATGCTACATTTTTTGGTCCTATTTTCTCATATTGTGCCTGTAGCTCCTTTCCTTTCTTAATATATAATTCTTTTAAAAGTTCTATACTACTTACATGAACATTTACCGAATTATTTGATCATTGATCCGTTCACAGATATATTGCTTTATATTGAAGCATATCTTAAAAACTGTTCAGACTTTTATAGTTATTATCCCAAATGGTCGAAAACAACCACTCCCACTTGCCTCGCCATTTATCAGCATACAAACTTGTTTTTGGGTTTAATTGCTAGTTGGTATTTTAATAAGTGGAGTTTCATTATATATGAAAAGAAAATATTTATATTTAAGTTAAAATTAAATTACTTATTAACGATTATTTTCCGTCATGTTCTTGGACAATTTTACGTACGATGTTATTCCCACACAAAACAAATAACTACTAAGTTTATTGTGAAGTGATAATGTCAATATGGTAGCCTAAACATCACTTTATCAGAGGGTGTAAACTTTAGAACCATAAAATAAACACAATTGACTTTTAATTAAAGGTGTATAGTACGGTCGTTTCGTACCATTTGAGATAGAGTGTTGTCTAGTCGTTTTCGACCGCTTGGGTCTAAATGGGTTAATAATATTTTGGGATATTGCAACTCTATATTTTTTGCGATAATCATCTTTTAAAGCTTTGTTGTTTGGCGTAGGCTGTCTTCTATAGCATTCGTCAATAAATCTCATTCTCTCCCGCATATCAATTAAGTTTTTATCGAACCAACACGCATGTTTTCTTATTTTGTTTGCTTTTGTTTTAATGATAAATCTACATATTTGCCTATCATTTTATGTAAAAAGTCCCATTTTTCTTGAATACGTATTGATTTACTAGAAATAAAATCCAATTATGTATTGTAAATAAAATTATAAAATGTTATTTTACCCAGTCCAGTGATGGGTCTGAATATGCTTTTGTTGGGTTGATTAATAACTCCTGGTAAATTTACACTTAATACGACACCTAAATGATCCGAAAGTGCCGTATCTAAAGTTTCTACACTAAAATATTCACTATCAATATTAGCAAAGAAATTATGTAAACAATATTGTTTTCTTGTGTTAACATAAACGCATTTTACAAGGCCATATGTGGTTAGACAATCTATTAGATATTTTTCATAACCATCGTTTGTGTTGAAATGAATATTAAAATCGCCGCCTAATACTATATGACTATTTAGATAATTTAATTTATCTAACAGAGACGTCACCAGATAGTGGACGATATATATTCATTATATACATGTTTATATTATCATTATATAACAGACACATCTCACACGATCTCTCCGTAGATAAGTTGTCTGTAATTGCATTAAATTATTTATTGTTAGTGTCATCGGGGGCAAAAATTATAGTCCCTCCATAATTACCTGATGAACAGGCATAAAATGCTTTTGCAGATAACTCATTTACTTTAGAAACTGAACATTCATCTTTTGATAACCAATGTTCATTAATTAATAAATAAGAGAACATTCTATCTTCAATCAAGGCTTCAAGTTCAAGAAATTTGTTTCTTAATGATTGGATATTTAATAAAAATATATTTACTATGGTTTGTTACCGGCGCTTTTCCGAAAGCGCCGCCAACATGATCATTCAGCAACATTTTAGCTGCTTCATAACTCGGGCGTTATTTGTTGTTAATATTCGGAACAACGGTCCCGCGTAACTTCACATTATTTTCCAATACCTAAATGTTACTTCACTCTCATGCATTTTCCAAAGGAGTAAAGTTCGTACCATACATTGAATAGATTAGTGAATCGTGTTCTAATTTTATTTTAAACAGTGAAATCTCGTCACCTAGATTTAGCGCCCTCCAATATCGGACAGCTCAACCTAATCATCTCTCAGTTATCAAAAGGAAGAACACGTCCCTGTTTTGGTTCCTAACTTCGAGGAATCTCTGGAGCTCTCCACATCTGGTGCGCAGGTATACCGAAACAAAAAAGTGATGCGCGCCAAAATTTTGGACTGGCGCCAACTTGAGACTGACGCCAACTTTGGACTGGCGCCAAATGGCAATAAAAAAAAACGAAGAACAAAGGGCCCTTCGCTGCTCGCGATTTATCGCTAAATGGTTAACCATATTTGAGACACACAGGTGTCATCGGATAGCTGAGAGAATGACCGTCAAAATGAATCCAAACACGACGGAAATCGATTAAGGATTAACTTTTAGATTTGAGCTGTCACAATAATAATAATTAACATACTAGACTATGACGAGGTTTCACCGATCAACAATTTTGTATAAACAATTTCTCTTTATGAATGTAAATCATTTTTTTTCTGAAATTAAATTCATTTATACAGCGAAAGGTAGCTATTTTGCGCGACGAGGCATAATGATTTATGACCTCACTTTGTATACCCGTTTTTCGCTTATTTCTAATATTAATTGTTTATACATATTGTTGATCGGTAGGGCAAACGATGCGTATTTTCGGAATGGATGTCTGGCCCAAATTTCAAAGCAATAGTGTCAACCCTTTCCGTGCTATTCAATTAAATATGATTAACTCCCTTACCTTACCTCCGATTTACCTGGATCACATACTGACGGACGTAGAAGAAGTGATCGCTCGCCGATACTTACTTCATACTTAAATATATTCTAATTTAATATTTATTTTGAATATTTCTTAGTTTGGTGGTCCATCGGAGGGTAAGAAAGGAAGAGGGTTGACACCCGGGATATAAATATGGGTCGCATCCCGATAATACCTCCCTTTATTTTTCGTATTCATTAGCGTGTCACTAGACCACGTTACTACGTTACTTTTACACGTAAGTTGTTTTCACTACGTATACTTTGATCACTTTCGCGAACCGCGTGGCCCTACTTTGTTTTGCCAATAATTTTAATTTATTTATTCTTTTATTTACTTGTAAATTTTGTTCTATATATACATTTTTTTTTCTCAGTGTAAATATTGTATGTAAACGCTTAATTGTTATTAATATAAATTCACCACCGTGAAATTAAAAATCTGAAATCGAGTTTAATTTAGCCACAGTCAATTTGTTAGTACCTAAAGAAAGCAAGGTAGTTAAGTGAAAGTGTTGTGTGCATCCCGACGTCCGGCTGACCGTGCTGACCTAACCGTATGCAGTCATCAGGAGCAGGAACCGCTCCCAACGAACAACGCACACAAAACAAAGGTAAGTCTCCCGTTAATTATTCAGTGATTTTTTTCTGTGCTCCCTCTAAGTGAACCGGGTAGTTAACTAGACAGAAACTGGTTGTCTAATTTACCTATTTTTTTTTTGTTCCTCGTGGAAAATATTAGATTTCCCCGTGTTCGGTTCCAACGCGAAAGAGCCTAGTTAACAATTGGCGCCCAACTAGTGGTTTAGTTAATTATTTTAAATTGCCTAATTAGCAATTATCGCACAACTGGTGGTTTAATTTTATTGTGCCAACCACCACACACCTACGACTCTGAAAACAACCTCTTACATTTTCAAATTAATTAATATTTTTGTTTTCTTTCAAGATTCAATAATATTTTATATTTATTATTTTAATTTAATTTCAATGTCTATTAATTGTCGTAAATTCCTAAAGAACTAGTTACTTAAAATTTAATTTAAATTTTATTATAAAAAAAAAAGAAAAAAACTAAATAGGATATACTTATTCAACTATCTTTGGATTAAAACAGATAGCATTCTATTACGTAATACCACAGAACAAGTCACACATTTTTGTAAATCATATTGTTTTATTTATTGTGTGCATCTCGCCTCCCATTTCGTGATACTATACCAAGTTTAGTTATATGTTTTCTATTTAACAATTATTGAGTGCCATCGAGTTAACGTTAATAATAATTAAAATAGTTTTGTACTTCTATTTTTTTTAAATTTAGTTAAGTCTATTCTGTTTTATTTCGGTTTATTATCACATTTATATTAGGCTGGCTATATTCAAATTATTATTTAGCTTATATATCACAACTACGCTTGTTTATTTAATACGAAAAAAAAAACCTTGCAGACGGGGCCGCACCCCGCTTAATTGTTTTATACAGAAGTAGACGGGGCCGATAAATTGTAGAACACATTTTATCGCAGTTAGTTTAATTTAATTATCAGTTTCTGCATTTATTTGTCGTCATTGTTGTTCACTCAAGTTTCATTTCTTTTAATATAAGTACATATATCAGAAATTTAGTAGTGTCTTTGCCGAATTAATACCAAAATAGTTAGGAATTAATTACGCGGTAGATTTTATAATTTATAATAATTAGTACAATTAATTTGCCTGAGCGAGTATATCAAATTACGGACACGAATTTCATCTCAACTGCATATATTTTTTATTGTTAGTTTTTTTTTGGCTCTCGTTCTTGTTATTGGATCCGTTGTTCGGCAGAACAGGCAGTAAAGCTTTATTCATTTAGCACATTAGATTTTGTCAATTGCAAGTCATAGTATTATTGCATCATCCCTTGTTTGGCCAATTGCACACGGTCAGAAAAGTATTTTTTCCTTATTGCTCTTTATTATTATTATTTTTTGCTCTCTCTCTCTCACTCTCCTCAAAGTGAGTTTTCGGAACTACTACTTATTGGTTTGCCTTAGACGGGGCCGTCAACCTCAAAAATAATTTATTGATCTTGTGGTGTTTGCAACCTTACTTATTTTTTTCTACGGGTCAGACGGGGCCGTAATCAATTATAATTTATATTTAAAAAAAAAAAGCAAACAAAACAAATCAAACAAAAACATGAATACTCATACCATGCAATCAAGGTCCAAAAACCAAGATAGTAACTATGACATAGAGGATACTTTCGTAACCCAACACGAATCCGAAGAAACCGGGCTTGACGAAAAACGACCAACCCAATCAAGAAATAACGCGAGCTCGCCAATCATAGCTGGTATTGACGAGCAGATTCACACTCTGAAAAGGTTGAGAAAAGAACAATTAGAGAAAGAAGCTGAAGAAGCATCACTCCAAAGCAAGAATCCGGATTATCTCAACTTACTCCGGATGTTTAACGAGATGAAACAGCAGATCGGAGAATCTCTGCGAGAACTCTACTCGAGGCAGGACGGAATCCAGTCACGCCTCGCACAACAGCGGTCACCTTTGCCACCAAGAGAAGTGAAAGTCCAAATCCATGAGCCGCCACAGACTACTCAACGACTGCCAACACAGAGAAGTGCTGAACCTCCGCAGGACGCATTGAACGAAACAGTGGCTGCCCAAACAGCAAAACGTGTTGTAGATTTGTTTTGCGGAGCAAGAGGATACGATGAAAGTTTTAAAGTGAAGTTCCAGAGGAAGAATCATCGTGAATTTATTGAAATGATGGAAAAGGAATTTCACGGCTTGGGAATCGACGACAGCCAGAAAAATAGACGAGTATTATCTCGTATGGTATCCGAGTACGCAACGAAGTATAGAGAATACTTCACCGACAACATCCCCTGGACGAAAGCCAAGCAACTTTTTCTCAATTCGATTGACTCAGATTTGACAACTCACGACGAAGCTGTGGAATTGCTCACAAAACCCCAAGGAGATACCCCACCAGGAGTTTACGCAACTCGTAAACAAATTTTATTTGACGAGTTGTTACCGTTGTGGCCGGAGTGCTTGAAAACCAAAATCATGTGGAGATTAGCATCACCAGCTCTACGAAGAGCTATTATTTTCCGTCCAAGGACGGTAATTGAGTTTGTTGATCAGGCTTCGGAATTAACAGCTGAAGAATTTGCGCCCCCTCCGATGATATTCCAGGAAAAACGACCGACGACGGAAAATTATAAGGATCAAGTCGATCACCGTCGCTCCTCATCTTCCCAGGGATGCAATTTAACAACCGAGCAATACCCCACACTCAGGACCCCAGCCGAACCCACCATAAACAGATTTCCCGATATCCGTAACGGTGGAAGTAAATCCCGACCACCTCAAGATGATCCAGCCTCACAAAATGACAATTCATCTTATTGTGGAAGCCCTCCTTGTGATAAAGACACTGATGTAAATTTAAATCCATTGTGTGTGTTGGCTCCTAATGATTCAAAGTTAGTGTTATTACCTGCGATGATACAAAGTAAAATAATATGTTGTTTGTTAGATCTTGGTGCTGACAGGAATTATATACGTCCCGGAATCGCGACGCGCGTTCAACCCATTACGAGTTGTACCAAGCTAGCAACACAAAACACAACTTCGGACATCACTGGAGTAGCGACACTATACTTCCAATTAGGTACACAACATTTTCAGGAAGAATTCCTGGTCGTACCAGAACTACGGTATGAAGCGATTCTCGGAATAGGATTCTTCGTGAAACACGACGCTGTCATCGACTGCAGCAGATCCTGCATTCACATTGGAACAGAATTACGACAGACAATACGATGGACGGAGGTCAACTACGATTTGGGGCAAAATGACATACCGCACTTAAATCATGGTTTCAAAGGTAAACATGCGTCGGTATTTAACCATTTAATTCAACGGTTTTCACGTACATTTAAACCAAAAGATCAGTTTGCTCATCGACCCAGGATAACCGAACATAAAATTGATCTTACAACGACGAAACCAGTGACAACTCGGCCATACCGCGTAAACCCCATCAGGAAACAAGAAATCGATCGCCAGGTAGACGAACTACTTTCCCAAGGGATTATAGAACCATCTAAAAGTCCATACGCATCGCCCATTGTTTTGGTACGGAAAAGCAACGGAGACAGTCGCTTCTGCATTGACTACCGTAAAATCAATGACATCACAGTATCAGAACCAACTCCAATGCCGGTGATACAAGAAGCACTTAGGGATCTTGGGGATGCCAGTATCTTCTCCACGCTCGACTTGAAAAGTGGATATTGGCAGATTCCTATGGAAGTAAATTCGGGCATGCTACATGACTTTACAATGGTGTACCTGGACGATATAATAGTATTTTCCAGGACACCAGAAGAACACCTGCGACACTTGGCCTTAGTATTCGAACGCTTGGACCAGTTCGACCTAAGATTAGGCGTAGATAAATGTTCTTTTGGGAAAACATCACTAGAATATCTGGGTCACATGGTTGACGCTGATAGAACTCGCCCGTTACAAAAGCACCTAGACCAAATTAAAAATCATCCGATCCCGAAAACACGACGACAGCTACGCAAATTCCTAGGATTATGCAATTGGGTGCGACAGTATATTCAAGGATTTGCTAGGATCGTGGCTCCACTTAATGAATTGACGGCTACGACGAAAACATTTAAGTGGAATACTGCAGCGACCACAGCAATGGAAACACTGAAAAAATTGATTCAGCGGCCTCTTCAACTCCATCGTCCTCTAACCGGGTTACCTTATACAGTACAGACTGATGCATCACAGATTGGCATTTCAGCTGTACTGTTTCAAACGGATGAATGTGGCCAGAAGCGAATTATTACATTTGATTCTGCAAAATTGAATAACACACAGAGGCGGTATCATATCAATGAACAAGAGTGCATGGCCTTAGTATGGGCACTTCGAAGATACCGTCCTCTGCTAGAGGGACAGTACTTCCGGGTTGTGACAAACAGCAGGGCGCTTACGTGGTTATCAAAATTTAAAGATCAGAAATCAAAACTCACTCAATGGGCCCTGTTACTACAAAGTTTTGACTTTGAAATAGTTCACTGCGCCGGGAAAGACAACCAACTACCGGATCTCTTGAGTAGAGAACCTGAAGAGCAGTCCGTTGGTCCCCTCCCAGAACTAGAATCAATTCTTCCTCCAGAATTAAATCTTCTGGAAATCCCAACCATCCACGTAGTGAAGGATGCCCAAGGAACAGACGAAGAAACACAGAAAATAATTCAAATTCTGGAGGATCCGACCCATGCCGAACACGAAAAAACGGACAGCATTTATGAGGTTATAGAAGGAATACTATACCACCGCCCCATGAACTCCCAGGATAGGACGTTATTCGTACCGACTACAACCCGACCCCGAGTATTGAACTCCTTGCACGACGAGGCCATCCACCCTGGTCGTGATGAAACACTGCGTAGCATCCGAACACATTATTTTTGGCCGTCCTTGGTGAACGATGTGAAGAGTTACACTGCAACGTGCTTGCATCCTCGCATCCCAATTGCTCCTTTCGACACGTTGGCGATAGACATGATCGGCCCATTTCCGCTGTCATCGACGAAGAAACGATCCGTTGTTGTGATAACCGATCTATTCACAAGGTGGGTAGAAGCATTTCCTGTAGGACGGGCCACAACAAACAATATAATTAAACTGCTGGAAGAACAAGTTTTTAACAGATTCGGTTATCCACGGCGCATCATAAGTGACAACGGGTCGCAATTTAAGGCGAGGAATTGGAAAAGCGCGATGCAAAAAGTAGGCGTGCAAGTCTACTACACTCCAGTTTATCACCCCCAATCCAATCCAACTGAGAGGAGAAACCAGGAGTTCAAGAAATGCCTCCGAATTAAAATGCAGGGACTTCCTGGCAATAAATGGCACCAGCATATACCAGGCATACTTTTCGAACTCCGCTGCCGCGCCAACGCAGCCACAGGATTTACGCCCAGCCGTGCTTTACTTGGCTATGATCTTCCACGTCCTGCCGAACGTGAAATTCCATTAGCCACACCGACGTCAGCCCCGCATCACGAAGACAGAGATCGTCGTATTGAAAATATTAGACAGCATCAGCATCGATATGTTCAGAGATACGACCAACCTGATGTACCACCCCAGTTCTCTGTAGGACAACAGGTTGTCATCCGCAACCACCCGATCAGCGATAATCAAAACCCAGCGAGCTTTGCAATTAAATGGCTTGGGCCATATCAGGTTCGCGAAGTGGTCTTATCTTGCGTTTATCGCATTGATCGAGATGGTCACGACGTCGTTGTTCATGCAGATGACATCAGGCCAGCTCCTGCCCCCCCCCCGGCCCAGCAAGATGTCATCGACAACGAAGATATCGATGATCCAGCAATCCCAGGTCCGTCAGGAACGTAATGAAGATATGAGCCCCGATGTTTCGAGTGCCCACCCCTAAGTGCCTAGTTTTCCGCGAGATAGACGCTTGTCTGAAAATAGAGACACTGAGTTCCCCGGCCACACCCCTATGGACGCTCACGTGCCGAGTGCTTAGGTTAAGTTTTCCCCATGGACGCTCACGTTCCGAGTGCAATTAGGTTAAGGTTAGTTAAGTTAGGTTTAATTCGGATAGTTTCGTGGCCGTAGGTGCACTCGTGTGCCTGCGAGAAAACGCGCGGATAGGATAGTGTAGTGTAAATATCGAAAAATAGTGCGAAATTGCGAATAATTCTCCCAACACTCTGCGGGAAAAGAGCGACACCAAAGATTTCCCGTACGCCGCCTCCAGCTAACGCTGAAGAAAAGAAATGATACAATTTTCCATTTCCAAAGTTGGTATGAAACTAGGAAAACCTCAAAATCAAAGGCGTGAGGATACGTCAGTACCAACTGTTCAGGAGTCCTGTCGTCGATTGATAGAAGCAGATATCATCATCAGGAATTCCGAAAAAGGAACTGTTAGGTCACTCCGGTGCGGTGATGTCAATAGAAACACCATCACGCATCTCAGTTCCTCGACTGACAATGGGCAGTCATTTTACCCATTGTGGCGCCCACATCGATTATAAACAATATAGCTAGTGCTATGTTAGTAACAATTATGGTAACGTTACTATCGTCTATTCCAATAACAGTCCGTGCCCCACTAGCAGGAAAAATTACCGATAGAGCGAGTGTTGTGGATACTCGGATCCTCGGAGCACAAGATTCCAAAATGGCCAGTACCATTTTGACAACGAGATAGCGAGTGCTATCAAGCAGCCAAGTCTGCTAGATCTAAAAATGGACATCGACAAACCATACAGATCACATACCATGACGCAAGGATATTAATATTTTTGTATATGGAGGATTATCGCATATTCATGTATATTTTTGTATATATTTTAGACTTAGGATCAATGTATAGTGGTAGTACTATTGTACATAACTATCAACCGAATTTTACTCCTTTTACGGGGCCGAATTGTTACCGGCGCTTTTCCGAAAGCGCCACCAACATGATCATTCAGCAACATTTTAGCTGCTTCATAACTCGGGCGTTATTTGTTGTTAATATTCGGAACAACGGTCCCGCGTAACTTCACATTATTTTCCAATACCTAAATGTTACTTCACTCTCATGCATTTTCCAAAGGAGTAAAGTTCGTACCATACATTGAATAGATTAGTGAATCGTGTTCTAATTTTATTTTAAACAGTGAAATCTCGTCACCTAGATTTAGCGCCCTCCAATATCGGACAGCTCAACCTAATCATCTCTCAGTTATCAAAAGGAAGAACACGTCCCTGTTTTGGTTCCTAACTTCGAGGAATCTCTGGAGCTCTCCACATCTGGTGCGCAGGTATACCGAAACAAAAAAGTGATGCGCGCCGAAATTTTGGACTGGCGCCAACTTGAGACTGACGCCAACTTTGGACTGGCGCCAAATGGCAATAAAAAAAAAACGAAGAACAAAGGGCCCTTCGCTGCTCGCGATTTATCGCTAAATGGTTAACAATATTTGAGACACACAGGTGTCATCGGATAGCTGAGAGAATTACCGTCAAAATGAATCCAAACACGACGGAAATCGATTAAGGATTAACTTTTAGATTTGAGCTGTCACAATAATAATAATTAACATACTAGACTATGGCGAGGTTTCACCGATCAACAATTTTGTATAAACAATTTCTCTTTATGAATGTAAATCATTTTTTTTCTGAAATTAAATTCATTTATACAGCGAAAGGTAGCTATTTTGCGCGACGAGGCATAATGATTTATGACCTCACTTTGTATACCCGTTTTTCGCTTATTTCTAATATTAATTGTTTATACATATTGTTGATCAGTAGGGCAAACGATGCGTATTTTCGGGATGGATGTCTGGCCCAAATTTCAAAGCAATAGTGTCAACCCTTTCCGTGCTATTCAATTAAATATGATTAACTCCCTTACCTTACCTCCGATTTACCTGGATCACATACTGACGGACGTAGAAGAAGTGATCGCTCGCCGATACTTACTTCATACTTAAATATATTCTAATTTAATATTTATTTTGAATATTTCTTAGTTTGGTGGTCCATCGGAGGGTAAGAAAGGAAGAGGGTTGACATCCGGGATATAAATATGGGTCGCATCCCGATAATACCTCCCTTTATTTTTCGTATTCATTAGCGTGTCACTAGACCACGTTACTACGTTACTTTTACACGTAAGTTGTTTTCACTACGTATACTTTGATCACTTTCGCGAACCGCGTGGCCCTACTTTGTTTTGCCAATAATTTTAATTTATTTATTCTTTTATTTACTTGTAAATTTTGTTCTATATATACATTTTTTTTCTCAGTGTAAATATTGTATGTAAACGCTTAATTGTTATTAATATAAATTCACCACCGTGAAATTAAAAATCTGAAATCGAGTTTAATTTAGCCACAGTCAATTTGTTAGTACCTAAAGAAAGCAAGGTAGTTAAGTGAAAGTGTTGTGTGCATCCCGACGTCCGGCTGACCGTGCTGACCTAACCGTATGCAGTCATCAGGAGCAGGAACCGCTCCCAACGAACAACGCACACAAAACAAAGGTAAGTCTCCCGTTAATTATTCAGTGATTTTTTTCTGTGCTCCCTCTAAGTCAACCGGGTAGTTAACTAGGCAGAAACTGGTTGTCTAATTTACCTATTTTTTTTTTGTTCCTCGTGGAAAATATTAGATTTCCCCGTGTTCGGTTCCAACGCGAAAGAGCCTAGTTAACAGGTTGGTGATTGTGAGCAAGACGATGTAAAAAATTATTAATTTTTACATTCTCAGGCCAGATTTGTGAATTTTTAAGCTCTTGAAACTTATTTATTGGTACAATTTTAAAAGAAGAATACTCTTCTGGGTACTTAGATTTGAATTGTTCACATTTAAGTTGCTTAAAGCCCTGATTATTTAGATAACTAGTCAGGTCAGTTGTTATTAGATTAGGATCTAAATAATACGCGTGTACAAAACCATATCGTACTGCTGCTTTTACAGGACCAATAGTTTCTTTTGCTGTTCCCTCAACTACATTCTGTCTTTGGGGGTTTCGTCTACTTCTATTGTGGCTAGTAATCCCACGTTCTTGATTGAAATGGTCATCAGTATGCTGGATAACACTATTCACTTCAGGTTCCTCGGTTGTAGATTTCTTTTTCTCTCGCTTTTTACTGGCTTCTTCCTCATGCAATACCGATACAGTAGTTTTTGGTATTGCTCCTCTTGAATCATTGTTTTTTTTAACATTATTTAGTTTGAGCTGTTGATCTAAGGTAGTATTATTATTCTGAGTGGGTGCAATTTTACTAGACACCGAATTATTTTTAGCTGTTAATTCATTTAATCTTTGTTCTAACAATTTAATCTTATATTTGTACAGCTCGCTGTTTTCTAATAGAATTTTATTCTTGTGTTCCATCTCCTCGATAATAACTTTTAATAAATTATTTTCGGTTATTAAGACCTCATATGATGGTCGGTTTTCACTTAAAAATGCACGCATGATTTTTCAAACAGCCCGGATGGCATAGTTTGTTGCATTTCTCGCACGTATTTCCTCTTCCAACAGTCTTATTATACGCTCCTGCGCACAAAATTCTGTTGACATTGTTTAATTTAATTTGAATTAAAAAGAAAAAGAAAATTGACTTCCTACGGGGATCGAACCGCTGACCCTGTCGTTGTTACTTAAGTGTGATGTACTGCACACCAAATTGGTCACACTAAATTACTACTCCCGTATTTATATCAACCACAACATTATTGTTTGGATTCATTGTTTCTATTAAGATGAGTGCTGATTTGTAGGTTAGGTACAGTTGTTTTATATTAAATTGATTTACCACTCACTATATTGTTATTTGCACAATCTACAATTATTCCACTTAACTTATACACAGTTAAGATTATATATCACGTTTTGTTTATTTAATGTTCGAATATAATATCCGAAATTTTGCAAATTATAAATTACCACTATCACACGTTCACGTAATTGAATAGTAAATTAGATAGTTTTGCAAGCAGGTATAAACGCGATTTGCGGATTTTCTTGTTGAAGAATGTGTGTTTTCCGTAGTTTAACCATAATAAGTTAATATGAATGGATCTTTATTTAAATTTGCAAGTCTAGGATAAATGTTAGTCATAGTATTTTGGTAACGTTTTTCATTAATTAAATTTTGAATTAAGTTGACTGGATAACCATTATTTTTTGCTCTTTCTAAAATGTTATTTACTTATTACTATGGCTTGATTTTTAGGTGATAATGGAATTGAAAAGGTGCGGTGTATCTTTGAATGGTAAGCAAGTAATTTGTGCAAAAAAGGGTGGTTAGAATTAAATGGAATAGTGGAATTTATATTGAATTCAATTTTATTGTTACCGTGGATCAAGGTGAATTTGGTTATTTTGTTCGCATTCCAAAATGAATTTAATTTTAGGATGTATATTGTTAATTAGATCCATTTTTAAACATAATTAACAATATACATCCTAAAATTAAAATCATTTTGGAATGCGAACAAAATAACCAAATTCACCTTGATCCACATATCGATGCCAAAAGAAATGTGCTTTTTTGTAAAATCTAAGTTAAATGTTGCCGTGAATAAATCTGGTAATAAGCGACTTGTTGGTAAAATTGATTATTGAATTGAAAATAATTTTATATTATGAGTGGGTAAAATATATGGTACTTCCTGATAAAGTATTTTATTTTATTTTCTGGACTAGTTTCGGTCCATGACCATCATCAGCAGAAAACTACAATATATTTATATTTTATATAAAATAATTGACTTACTATTAATTATAATATTCACATTTTTATCTACAAGACTGTTCTTATATATATATATATATATATATATATATTGTAGTTTTCTGCTGATGATGGCCATGGACCGAAACTAGTCCAGAAAATAAAATAAAATACTTTATCAGGAAGTACCATATATTTTACCCACTCATAATATAACATTAACCTGATACAATGAAGGATTTAAACCACCAAACGAAAATAATTTTATTGTAAATACAGTTCTGTTTTTGTGATAATGTCAATATCTAATTTGTCTAACATGTTCTGAATGATTTCGAGGAACTCATTTGTTGGAATATTTAAGAACATGTTTATGCCATGAAAGGATACAAGTTTTGAGCCTTTAGGAGTGATTATTGATTTTAAGTTGTTGGAAAAATCAAGTGAGTTTTAATTGAAAATTTAGAAACAAAGTGTGTGTATTTTTTGAAAAGGTATTTTAACTTTATTGCTAATGTACGAGCTAGACTATTTATATATGATTCTACGGGCTCGTGGGGAGTTCTGTTTTATGGGTTTTAATTAAACCATATAATCTTGGAGCTAGTGGATGTTTGTTAGTAATTTGAAATTTATCAAGCTATTTTCTTATATATTATTATATTACAATATACACGACTTAAACATTATCAAGTGAACAGATTAACGAAAAAAGTGAGAATAAATCTTTATTTGTCACTGAAAACACTAAGAAATTTTCCCAACATATTTCCAAATTTAATAATTTATCAAATGTTACATTCAGTGGAACAGAACAATCCTATTTATCACAAAACCACCAAAACAGCCTTAGTAGTATAGTCCAAAATTGCATTAAAACAGATAGAAGAACCTCTTATCCTGAGAGCACAAATCTCCAATGTAATAAAATAATATTTCAAAAAATCCCTTCTCTGTCTACTTAATTATTAAATCTATTAAATCAAAAGCTTCACTTAATGCCTTAACAATAAAGAAAGCAGACAAGTCAAATTCAGTTGTTATTCTGGAAAGAGGCCAATATAATGACAAACTTAATACATTCATTACACAAGAAAATGTAGCTCTCCTCAAGAGAGATCCGACACGTTCATTCGAATTAAAAATAAATTTAAATTACAACAAAAATCCACTAGCTTCAAAATTATATGGCTTAATTAGAAACCAGATCTTTCCGCCAGGCCCGTAGTATCATGTATAAATAGTACAGCTCGTACATTAGCAATAAAATTAAATTACCTTTTCAAAAAATGCACACTCTCTGTTTCAAAATTTTCAATTAAAAACTCACATTATCTTTCCAATATTATTATTATTATTATATGGACATCATCACAAAATCAGAAGTTTATGAGGCATTCGAAGTGTGTTTACAACAAAATTATTTTCCATTCAATAATCAATTTTACCAACAAACCACAAGTCTGGCAATGGGTTCGCCCTTAAGTCCCGTATTAGCAGATTTATTCATGACACAGATAGAAGAAAAAATATTAAACTTAGATTTTACAAAAAAGCACATTTCTTTCTGACATCGATATGTGGATGACATAATTGCATGTATCAGTGGCACTTCACGTCAATTAGATCAATTTTTAAACATAATTAACAATAAACACCCTAAAATTAAATTCACATTGGAATGCGAACAAAATAACCTTCATCCAGAGTAACAATAGAATTGAATTCAATATATATATAGGAAACACCACCAACATACATTCCACTATTGGATTTAATTCTAATCACCATTTGTCGCACAAATTTAAGCAGCTAATTTCAATGATATACCGAACCTTCTCAATCCTATTATCAACAATTAAGAAATAGCAAAAATCAATGGTTATCCAGTCAACTTAATTCAAAATTGAATTGATAAAAAATGTTACCAAAATTCTATGACCGACATTTATCCTAGACGTATAAATTCAAATATTGATCAATTCATTACATTAACCTATTATGATAAAACTACTAAAAAAATTGCTAATATTCTTCTTAAACCAAATCATCAAATCCCGGTTAGACCTGCTTTGCAAACTGTCCACTTACTATTCAATTTAAGAGATAAAATCAACCCCTCAAATACATCAGGTGTGTATGAAATTCCACGTTCCGAGTGCAATAGCGCGTATATAGGACAAACGGGTCGCAGTTTTAAAAATCGATATGCTGAACATTTCCACGCATTCAGGGTACATCAAAATTCCACACTCGCGACCCAACTGCCTCGCTGTGCACACGTGCTCTGCAGATTAGCGTTTATATATCGTTCATATATCGTTCTTAGTTATGGTTCACTCTACTACAACGATAGGGAAAATTAAGTCCAAATCAAAAAGTAGCAAGCGGAAGAGAGGCCGGCCTAAAAAGGACGACCCCGAACGAGAAAACAAAAAACCTCACCTGCGTGCGATACGGACAGCAGCTTTTCGGACATGGACACCTCTTAATCGGTAACGGCAAGTACAATAAATTTAAACACAACCAAACCCTCAACATCTAACATTCATACACAACTGAGCGCAACACCTACAACAACATCTACACAACATCCACATAACACCCACAACAATTCATCAACACATACACTTTCAACACTTCCTCGGATTATACGCGTCTTCAAATGGTCCAATTATGGATAAATATCATAAACGCTATCCTAATTAAAACAAAACAAGGCTTCATTGCAAAATCTAACCAAATTAGTCACATGCGAAAAAACCTTAAAATACTACAAGGCAAGAACATCATTCACTCTTTCGCGCCGTTAACCGTCGTGCCTCTTGAGCGCGCAATCCAGCAACACCGTCGTACTCATGCGTGATCAGATCACTTGAGTTCGAAATGGAAGACGAGGCCATTGGCGCGCATTTAAACTCAACCGGAACTGAACACCGTTTCTGCCAAAGGATAATCTCAAAGGCAACTGGACTTAAAAAACCAGAATGGTGAGAATAATCACTGCATCAAATGATGCATATACAATATTACTTCAACAACAAATCAGGTATATGTGCAAGGTATACCCGATTGAAGAAAGCAAGGCACTACAACCTTTGCCTGCACCTTGCAACAAATGCTCTAAGTTCGACCATGTCACCGCCGACTGTAAAGACAAAATTCGCTGTGCTAAATGCACAGGAAAACATTTCACCGCCGCCTGCCCGACACAACTCCCGGCAAATTGCACCTCATGCGACAAAGACAACCACGACGCCTGGTCCACCAAGTGTCCCAATCGCCCACGCCAGCCCATACAGACTAAAAAATCACGCCTACGTAAAACATTTACCCTTCACGACCATATTCTTGACAGGTACACATCAGTAATTAATAACCCCACTAATACCGACACCAGGCACTTAAAAAAAAAACAAAACTCCGTGGCCGCTTTATCAATTCATATAATGTCGACTCTCATTTATCATTTTCAGGCAACCGAATGTTTGTGGTCATGTTCGACCTATCTGCTCGCAACATCATTCCCACCATTCAGTTATTAATGTTCCATAATCTATACCTAATATACACCAACATAAACTCAACATAAATTGCAGTGTACATGACTGGTATAACACTTATTTAACTCCATTGCTTCTTTACCCATAATTAATTATATTAAGAGTGAAGTACATTACTATCGATTGTTGCCTTCTGGCAAAAATATTTCCGCTGTCCATGACAATATTTCTAAAACATCCACCAAATTACGAAGTTTTAAAACACTTTATGTTTGATCATGACTACCTGTTAGTCAAAACTATAGTCACGTGTAAGTAATCCTGACTCCTTCTTCATTAAATACAACATATGTATCACAAAGTAAACGCCTCCATAGATAAACAAATATTATTTCAGTGCGACTGCCAACAAATCTTGCTAAAAGTGACATTAGCATTACTCAACTTCAATTAATCTTGGGTAGCATAAGAATTATTTGTGATTTCCGATGTATGCTACAACTGCATCCTGGGATTAAGTTTATTCAAGAAGCATGTTTCAATAATTGAGTTCAAAACCAATTATTGGGAGGAAAATTAAAGAAGAAATTACGAAATTAAACTAGAATTTAAATCGAGCTTTTACAGGAGGCATGAAAACACACTTCGAGGAATTAACACGTCGTTTCGCACTGACTTTTCAACCAATTCACCGATGAATCCAGTTAACTCAGCAGAATCCAATTCAATCGCGGCCACACCTAGTAAATCCTAAGAAGAAGGAAATTGACAAGCGATTAGATGAATTTTTGACTCTTGTCCCAACGTATCACAGGTTGTGATTGTGAAGAAGAAGGGTGCCGACAGCGAAGATAGATTATCAACGTCTAAATGATCAGAGCCGACCCTGAAGTCCATCATCCTAGAGGCTTTTTGTGGCCTAGGAGTTGATGGTATTTTTCTAATCAAGATCTCAGGAGAGGATATTGGCAGATTTCAATGGCTGCACATTTGAAAAGATATAGTACATTTAGCACGCGGAACGATGAACACTACCAATTCTGCGTTATGTTGTTTGATTGGAAAAACGCTCCTCCACATATCATAACTAAGAAGTCTTATTTGGAATGCTTTATGGGTTTGCAATAGTTTATATCTAAAGTAATTTTTATTATTAAATTATGCTCTTAGTGAGTATTTTCCTTATTCCCGAACGTAATAATTTCTGTAGAATTCACTAATCCATCTTAGGTATAAATTTAGACCTTCAGTCGATTATATTTCATTATTGTGTCAGTTGCCGTACAAACCTGATTAAGTTATTTACATTTCATTACATTTATTTTAGTAAATGTTTTTAATTGTATTTTAAAATCAATTTTATAATAAGGCTATACTGAAGAGATCGAAACATCGAAACACGTGTATATAGATGGCTATAATCTTGAGTGTTAAATTATTGAATTACTTTTGCTAATTTATTTTTAATTGCATCAACCTAATTTTTTTTATTTTTCCAAATGTATCATACTATATTCATTCACAAACTATTTAACGTACATCCAAGCTTTCTTAGATTATTTTGCAGAAATAAATACGTTGAAACTAGTGTTGCTTTGATAGGCTTGCTATTTTATAACACGCAAATTACTTTTGTATCATTCAATGTCTGTCGAGGTATTAGGCAGAGAAGTAGTTGTTTCAAAAGTGATTTGTTTTTGTAGTCTTAATAAGACTCAGTTGTTGTTGTGTTTTTTCTAATTATTAATAACAAACGATCATCTTCGACATCTAGCTCTTGTTTTGCAACGTTTTCCACCTTTAAAGGCTTATGAGCCAAGAATTCTTATTTGTAATGCTTTATGAGTTTGCAATGGTTTATTCAAAACATTCATAGCAGATAAATAATTATCTAACCCATTGCTTTCCAAGTACAAAACGCACACGTAGAGTGTCAGCTTTCATTCGCCAATTTGTAGAATATTACGTTGTTATTCATTTGTTATGTAATAATTATAAATTTAATTTGTTTTGTGGAGATTCTTATGTTTTCGAAACTTAAGTCGTGTGTTTTTGTAATATATGTATATATTTTACATAATTATTAGTGGTAAAAACATAGTTAGTGTTAGTTTAGAATTTATCATGAATTACCACATAGTATCGTCGCCACCATCCTTATATTATAATTATATAGAAATAATTTCCTTACAACATATTTATAAGTTATATATTAACCAATAGGGCACACACACACAAATACATATATTTTATTTGAATTGTTAATGTAAATAGTGATTCCGTAAATAATTAAATAAATAACATCAGGCGATAGCTTAGAAAATATTTAAGCCTAGATTTCAATGATCGCTTTGCAGAGACTACCGCACCTCTAAATGAATTAACTTCAAGAACCATATTTTCAATAAATAGCAGAAGCCATCGCTGTGATTGAAAACGAGCAAAGAAAGTTGTATATTTTCTTTGTGTGCGCCAATTACAATTTTATTTAAATCCTCTCTAAAAACCGGTGTGGTTTCATCAATGTGGAAAAGGAGCTACATAACGCCGTTGTTTAAAGTCGGAAATAGAGAAGATATGAAAAACTGTAGGGGTGTTTGCATCCAATCCGTCATCCCTAAAATGTTGGATGCATTGGTAGCTAGGCAGATTAAATGGGCATGCAAACACATCATCACTAAGGAGCAACACGGGTTCTGCGAGGGAAGATCGACGCCAACAAATCTAGTATTATTTGAAACATATATTCTAGAGACCTTTGAAAGTTGAGGCAATATAGACATACTTTGCGAAGGCTTTCAAACGCGTACATCATGAAGTCCTTATTGCAAAATTATTATCAATGGGTTTTGGTTACATGGTCATTAATTGGCTCAGGAACTTTAAAAACGGGCGCAGCCAATGTGTCAAAATATTACTAGAGTTGTGGATGTAACATCGGGTGTGCCGCAAGGGTCCGACTGTGGTCCCATACTATATTATCGTTGTTTGCTATTTGCAGATGACCTGAAATTACTTCTTAAAGTGAACTCTATAAATGAGAGGAGCAGGTTGCAGGAAGATGTTACAAGTCTATGTAATTGGTGCAAATGTGCAAATGCAATTGGTTTTATACGTAGATTTTCACAAAAAATTTCCGCAGAAACAGTTTAAATGTTATATGTGTCACTTATTAGACCGCAGCGTGAATATGCATCTATAGTTTGGTCTCCTCAATACGTTACTAATATTAATCAATTGGAAACGGGTACAGAATATTTTTTTTGAAAATAATTACTAAGAAATCCACTATAGAATTAATGTAAACTCAAGCTCTTAGATTTTTATTTAATATACCAGCTCTTCATGTTAGAAGAGATGTGGCGGATTTATGTTTTATCTTTAATTGGTGTAATTATTTTATAAATTGATCTTTTATATATTTTAAACTTTAATGCTATTCAACCAAACTTGCAACGCCATTTGAAAACCTTTCGAGTTGGTCATCATAAAACTGATTACGGAATGTAATCCATTATCTCGATCCATGCACACATTTAATACTATTGCTTGTACAAACGTTGATCTATGTTCTGATTCTAGGCACAGTTTAAAAAAAGTTATAACGGATATTCTTACTTCTAATTAATTAAACGTGTTATATTTATGCAACAATTACAGAAGTTTAACCTTACTTTTACTGTACTTGTTAAGTGTATTTATGTAGTAATTATGTATTATTATAGTTTTGTAAAATGGTGTTTGCCGTATAAATAAATAAATATGTAATCCACTACAATATCACAGAACCATTCAGATATTGGCATTCACATGTTCACGGTACAACCAGATTCGTAACAACAACTATTGATATAACTTAATAACTCATATCCTGAAAGTTCAGTAACTTATTTAACATTTTTTGCGTATACTGTAATTCAAAACAATCTGTAAGCAAAATAAGTCAAATTTTATCATGTACATGTACATAGCGGTTATTTTAATGTTATTACTTTGCCTATATACGTAGTATATAGGTAAAGTATTGTTGCTTTCCCTATTTAGTATATATAGGGGAAGTTTTGTTTTCGTGCATGAAAATGTCTGTGGGCGCTGAATCTCAAAAACAAACGATCCTATTAAGATAAAACTTTAAACTTAAGGTTTTATCGTTAAAAACTGGAACTTAAGAAATTTTCGTGAACATTAAAAAACCGGAAGTGGATGTTTACTAGAGATCGTTTTTTTGTTTTTTTTTTGATACTTTTTTGATATGAAAAATATGATCGAACTGTTTAAACAAAAGTTAAAGGGAATGAAAAAGTGAACAAGTTTTATTAAAACATGTTTTTCATAAAATTCTTAAATTTTGAGAAAAAAAATATTCGTAAATTTGGAAATTCCTAAACTAGGATGCGGTATCGATCAATTAGATTACAATCTATTACAGGTTCCTCATCGTCCCTGTGATCTGTTGATTTTAATTCGGGAACATAACGCACAACGTCGGATTATTACCGATAAATTTAGGCCCTGCACGATTAGAAAAATCTAAACATACTTTTACGTATCATTATGAATTAAAACCGCTCTACGGAGAAATTGGTAAACTTAACAATGAATACAAACATCTAAATGAAATGATCACTAATATTTCTAAATTTAATAACGATTTAAAAAATTATAATAATATACTTAATTTTTCACGAAACGATATTTTCGATAAAATAACGATGCAGATGTACGTTGCATCAGAAATAATACAAAAATTAATGAAATAATTTCTCATTTAAATGCAAATCCAGAAAGTCTTCAAAAGACATTATTCATAATCAACATGTTCTAGGATCTTACAATTATCGGCAATAATAAATAAAGAAATTGACCACCAACACGCTCTCTTTGCAAAAGATTTATTTAACCAATTAATCCTACTTTTTTGAACTATCTCGAATATATTACAAATCATTTCAAATTCCTTAACATTCTGTAAATTGAGAATACTGGACTCATCTATCATAAATCGTCAAAATTTATATTTAGAACTATTGAGAATCTCCAAACATTATGACGGAAGGTTACCGTTCGAACTAAAACCAGAAAATATCTTGGATTTTAAAACCATTGTAAATCATAAATCGTCAAAATTTATATTTAGAACTATTGAGAATCTCCAAACATTATGACGGAAGGTTACCGTTCGAACTAAAACCAGAAAATATCTTGGATTTTAAAACCATTGTAACAGTTAAATGTTTAAAGTTAATACTTGATGCGCTGCACTCTTGATGGAAACATATATTAATATTGGGTAAATAGTAACTCTTGTTTTGTTCAAGAGTTACTATTTACACAATGTTAAATGTTAAGTCGAAGAGACGCGAATAAATTATTTTCTATCTATTCTAATTAATTTTGAACATTAATTCAACTTATATTTTATGTACCCCACTCCAACTAAACTCCAACTTAATATGAATCTGAATATAGAACG
This sequence comes from Ontholestes murinus, assembly GCA_963969525.1. NCBI lineage: Eukaryota > Metazoa > Arthropoda > Insecta > Coleoptera > Staphylinidae > Ontholestes > Ontholestes murinus. The sequence goes on from OZ018399.1 coordinate 28,403,655, forward strand.
ATTATCCCAAAATCAAATTTTTTGTTAAAATCAAACTTTGATAATCACGTGAGAACTGTACGTGACTTGTATCTTGCTAGCGCCAAGTACTACCAATGTCCCGAAAAAATATTAGAAAATTATGACCCTGTTTGTGAAAAGCATCAAACTATGGGAAATTTTAAGGCTGCGAATACACAGGATTAGCAGTATCCCAAAATCATTTGGAAAGAGTTCCTCACACCAACCAACTTCTTGCCGTCTTCAACACGGATTAAATTTTGAAGATTATCTGTCTCATTAAAAAAGAAACACAGCAACTCAGTGGAGTGTTCCTCTTTAATACCAACCAATGTATTACCACCCCAAGAAACTTTTAATGTTAGCCCAGTTTTGATAAGTGCGGCGGACCCTAAATTAGCGAACTTCAATAAAACACAGTTTCAGATCCCCGTGATCTATTGGAAATGTATCCGGGCACAAACAAAGTTAGCACCCCTATAGATGAACCGCCTTCCGGAGGAAGTCGAATTTAAGGATGGAGGAGAAACCAGGCACCTATCTCCTTATCGTCACGTCCCAGATTAGAAGACGCTGACTTAAGACACCAGATCCTATATAGGAAACCGCATCGTTATTCAGCACACATTAATTAGAATTACTCGTTCGTTGCCGTTAGTTGAATTTATTATTTATCATTCATTATCGTATGTAATTGAGTTAATAGAAAATAAACCTTTTTAAAAACCGAATCTCCCGGTCGTTACACGTAACTGGCGCAGTCGGTAGGATTCCTCGATATTACGTATCTCACAAAAATCGCAGAGTAATATTCGTGTTAACGATTGATCTGGGTATTCGAACATATACATTTTCTGAGTAAGAGTCCGCACCGAAGAGTCCTCCAACAATCGAGGGTTGTAGATCCAAGGGCAATCTGACCAGAAAATACGAACCACGAAGCTCGACAAGTCTTGGATGAACACCATTGACATAAGTAGAGTGATCATAGGCTGGTGAGTGTAAGTTATATAGAGGTTTTTCTTAGGTTCTTATTTATAATTAATGAATAAAGATCTACAAAGAAGCGCTGGCAAAAAACACCTTATGAGACACAACGGCAACCAAAACAAAAAAACACGAAAAGGAAGAACCCCATAAAGCATTTCTGCAATACATAAAAGGAACCACAGACAAAATCAGGAACAAAAGAAGAAACATTTCACAGTAAAATAAGAGAAGCCATAGAAATAGAAAAACACAACAATAATTTAAATAAAAGAGATTAATGCGAGCGACTTTATCCTACTTGGACACATATTATAACCAGCATACCAGTTATTCCACAAAAATCCATCAACCAGATTACCCCTGTCGACCAGATTACCAGTAATCCGCCTCCAAGCCGTCCACCGATAATCGCTTCAAACATAATTTTTGCTAATCCAATCTCCACAAATAATTCAGATAATCCAAAAATAACGGTCCAATGACGAGAAGCCGAGCGAAACAAAACCGACTATAAAAGAAGAAGTATGCAAACGCAAATCAGTTCGCTACGAGTTTCATAGAAGAGCACACCTGAAGAAGGCACATACGATTGCGCCGAAATGTGGTAAAAGCGGTCCTTATCAAGGCTCACAAAACATATATATATATATATATATATATATATATATATATATATATATATATATATATATATATATATATATATATACTAAATTGATTAATTAATTTTGTGCTAACGGCGTTAAAAATTTTCCAATGTACTGATGTACGAGACCGGGAAAATCCGCGGACAGCTGTTTCGCCATTATTGTGGCTCGTCAGCACGGCGTATCTCTCAATCTCGCACATCAGTACAATTATTGGAACTTGTATTTATTGTTAATTCTTCCGCCTTAACGTTGGAATGAAACTGCGGAAGATTTACCTTATTAGCCACCTTATTAGGTCGCACAAATCCAAACTGCTCTACCAAGCCATGTCACTAAGAATATGTTAGCAAGAACCACGACCAGTGAGCGTTAGAATCCCTTAAGGTGGTCTGATTAATTAATTTTCAACGCCTGACCATAGATAATTTGAATATCAAAGTGTAACGACATCTGTCAATGAATATGCTAAATTGATTAATTAATTTTGTGCTAACGGCGTTAAAAATTTTCCAATGTACTGATGTACGAGACCGGGATAATCCGCGGACAGCTGTTTTCGCCATTATTGTGGCTCGTCAGCACGGCGTATCTCTCAATCTCGCACATCAGTACAATTATTGGAACTTGTATTTATTGTTAATTCTTCCGCCTTAACGTTGGAATGAAACTGCGGAAGATTTACCTTATTAGCCACCTTATTAGGTCGCACAAATCCAAATTGCTCTACCAAGCCATGTCACTAAGAATATGTTAGCAAGAACCACGACCAGTGAGCGTTAGAATCCCTTAAGGTGGTCTGATTAATTAATTTTCAACGCCTGACCATAGATAATTTGAATATCAAAGTGTAACGACATCTGTCAATGAATATGCTAAATTGATTAATTAATTTTGTGCTAGCGGCGTTAAAATTTTTCCAATGTACTGATGTACGAGACCGGGAAAATCCGCGGACAGCTGTTTCGCCATTATTGTGGCTCGTCAGCACGGCGTATCTCTCAATCTCGCACATCAGTACAATTATTGGAACTTGTATTTATTGTTAATTCTTCCGCCTTGAC
>OZ018399.1:28406555-28493478 GCA_963969525.1 Ontholestes murinus
GAATTGGATTGGAGTGAATGCAAATAAATAGTTTTATTAAGTTCAGTGATATATTTAGTAAGTAACGAACAATAAAAAAGGAAAGTAAAGGAATATAATTTGAGGAATAGCCACATTAGAATGAAAAGAAGAGTAACTTCTACTACAAGTTATCCTTACATTGTATTACTTTACTACTGTATATACAGTGAAAGAGTCGTAAAATTTAAAGGATATACAGAGGTAAAACAAAGCCTGTAAAGTTTTCTTCAATCATTTTCTATTGATTATATTAGTAGTAGTAGTAGTAGTTTGAATCGAACACGTCAATGTATTATTAGTTTGTTTGTTGATAATGAGCACCTTGTGCTCAAAATGTAATCTAACGTTACAAATAAACAAGTGCAGTAAGGAGTAACAGTGTAATGTTTTTATGTTACAATGTAGTATTAGTGTGGATATTTTCAGTTTTTGATTTTTTCTTTAAATTTAAGCTTAAATGTTAAAATTTGTATAAAATTCATGGCAGTTTTTAAACAGGTGTCATTTTATTAAGTTTTAATGGGCGATTTTTATCATGTTTTTTTAAGCTCATTTTTAATATTTATTTTCGATTTTTAAATTTTTTAAATTCAACAAAGTTGAATTGTTTTAAATAAATTTTAGATGTTTTTTAAAGTTCAAAAATTTATTTTTAGAAAGTGTAGATTTGTTTTTAAGCAGACATTCAATTGTTTTCTTTCCTGGAATATCTAATCTGCTATTTTCTAAATTAATTGTTTCTCATAAAACATTTTTTTATATATTTTCTTAAAATTTTAATTGTTCTTTTTGAAAATTAAAATGTAGATTTTCAATTGTTTTATAGATTTTGATTAATATTTCCGTTGCAAAAAGTTTTAGGCTTAAGGCAATTTTCAATTGTTTGTTTAAAGATTCATTTTTCGTCCCTTTTCGGCGTAATGAATAATTGTTAGTACATCCTCTCCAAAAAAATAGTTTTGTTCAATAATGTGTTTCGCAAAAGTTGATTTATCAACTTGTTATAATCTAATAGAGCGCAAATGTTCTTTAAATCTTATTTTGAAATTTCGTCCAGATCGACCTATGTAAATTCCTTGACAATTTAAACATGTTAATTTATAAATTCCGGATTTCCCTCTCAAGGACCTGTAGAACCTTGACGTTGGTGAGAGGGCTTGAGTGGTCCTATGAGTGTTGGGGCGAGAACCGGCTGTTCAGTCGAGGGGGAGGCCCCTCCGTACTGAACGGATAGCCGGGAAGCGGCCTGACATGAGGATCCAGACGAATAACAGGTCAACCGCGCATCGTTGTGGCCGCGATGCGAGGATGTGCACAAGGCTACCCGCGTGTTTGTGCCGTGCGTGGAGACCCGTAAGGCAGGACAAAGGGAACATGGTGGCTGAGCCACCCTCGTGATGCGTCACGTACGGCGGCAACGCTCCACTTTGGCCCTGAGTTCTCCCTAATCGGGCGGTCGGAACTAACCCACTCCGATCAATCGGCTGCGTTGTAAGGTCAGACTTACGACAGGGTGAGCCCCTGGGGGCGGAGGGGCGCTCAACGGACCCAGCACATTTGCCAGCACCCGTTCGAGTGCAACCCGTCCTTGATGACTATATCCCCTTGGTAGCCCTGGCGATCGATTATCGACGTCCCCAATGCGGGCTCAGTGGCGGGTGGGGAGCTAAAGGGATGAAGTACTATCCACTAGAATGGACAAGAACAAAATAAGCAAAGCAACGGTAGTAGCAGGCAGGTCGCAAGATCAACCTGCTACTACGAAAAAGACAACTAATGTGGGTGAGTCCCTGGATTCCCCACAACAAACAGTAGCTGCGGGCAGATCAACTGATCCACCTGTCACTACAAAAGAAGCCGGCCCACAGAAGCAACCCCCAAAAAGGAAGCGCATTTGTGGAGCCGAGCTAAAGCGCAGAAGGAAGGCCAGGGAGGCATTGGCTGCTGCAAAAACAGCAGACGGTAGATTCTCCAGGAAAAATGCTCCGAATCCGCCTCTCTCGAGATTAAGGAGCGAGGGTACCAGCTACAAGGAGGCTGCCTCTAGGCACCTCCGAGTAGCCATTATAGACCAAAACAACCCCTTGGGCAAAATCACCAAGTAACAGATAGCAATGGTCGAAAAAGCAATGCTTGAGGAGCCGGACAAATTGCTCAACTCCTCAGACCACATCCCTACCTTTCTGGAATGGGCACACTCAGGGGAGATACTACGTATCACCTGCAATAATGAGCCCGCCTACCACCACTGTGGGAAGGGGCCAAACTGACTGTCGTCCAGGTCGACCAGCTGCCAACGCTGACGAAAGCTCGTCTGTGGATTCCGGGGCAACCGGAAAACATAGATCTGGTAAAGAGGCGGTTGGCGGCACAAAACGCCGCAATGGAAATAAAGAGCTGGTCTTCCACGTTGAAGAGAAAAAGGAACCCTTGGGTCACCTACTTGTCTTCGGGGTAGGAAAAAATTATGCTTAGTTCATCAAAGAAAAGGGAGGGAGGATTAGCTATAAATTCTCCACTCTCCCCATAAAACTGGCTAATTCAGCCACAGCCAGAGCCAGAGGGGAGGTCCTCCTGGAATTCATGGCCACGATGGACCTGGAGGTGGTCAATGAGGGGCTGGTGCCTACATTCAGCCGTAGGGGGGCACAGTCGATTATCGACCTGACGCTCTCCACCCCAGCGGTGTTGGGGAAGATCAGTGGATGGGTAGTTGAAGATGAAGTTGAAAGTCACAGCTACCACCGCTACATTCGATTTGAGGTGGGAGGAACCAAAACCATGGGCGGGGGCGCACCCAAGCTGAAGACTAGATGGGACCTGAGGAGGTGTGACGAAGGAAGGCTTCTCGCGCATATGAGGCATCGTAGGGCTCCGAAAGAGGAGGCAGACGAGGCGTCAAGAGATTTCTCCCGGAGGTTGAGGGTGGCCTGCGACAGAGCCATCCCAAAAATTAGGATCCCGAGTGGGCGCAAGCCCAAGTATTGGTGGTGCGAGGAGGTCGCAGAGGCGAGAGGCCGTGCTAACGCGGCCAGATGTGACCTAACCAGGTGCAGGAGGCAGGATGGAAAGGAGCTCGGCATCCTTGAAGAGGAATGCAGGATGGCCAAGGAAGACCTCAGGGTGGCTATTAAGCGTAGCAAGGAGAGGAAGTGGAAGGAGCTTCTTCAGGAAGTTGAAGCGGATGTGTGGGGCCGCCCCTACCAGATAGTTGCAATGAGACTGGGGGCTAGGTGTCCTCATGTTGGAACCATGGTTATGGGGGGGTGTATGCCGTCGTGGACGAGCTGTTCCCGGGAGGACCAGGAGGGGAACGGCCCGTAAGGAGGCTTGCGGGTCCCACAGAAGGGGAGCTTTTCACAGAGCAGGAGGTTTTGGCGGCAATTGAGACGCTTCCAAACCGGAAGGCACCTGGGCCAGGGGGCGTCCCTAACGAGGCGATCAAACTGGTCGTTAGGGACGATCCTCGGGAAGCGACAGAGGCATACAACAAATGTCTGAGAGAGGGTGTGTTTCCGATGAAATACAAGAGGGCCAGCCTGGTGCTCATACTCAAGGAGGGCAAGTCGGGTATCCTAGCAGGAGACTACAGGCCCTTATGCCTGTTTGACGGAGAAGGCAAGACGCTGGAGGAATCGATCTCGTCCTCGGGGGGTCTTTCCAGCCGTCAATATGGCTTCAGGAAGGGCAGGTCGACAGTTGATGCGCTGTTGGAGGTTCAGAGGCTCGTGGAAGAAGCAAACGGAGGACCATTGAGGAGGCGAAGGCATTGCCTGGCGATAGCCATTGACGTCAGGAATGCCTTCAACTCCCTCCCCTGGGAGGTGATTCTGCGGGCCCTGTCGAAGAGGGGGGTGCCGGAGTACCTTCTGAGGATGGTGGAGAGTTACCTCGAGGACCGGGTGCTTGTGTTTGAGGACGAGGCGGCATTCGTGAGGGAGAGGGCACTGTCTGGGGGTGTGCCGCAGAGCTCGGTGCTGGGGCCCCTCCTCTGGAACGCATCCTACGACGACGTTTTTGGGCTGAAGTTACCGGAGAGGGTAGATATTATCGGCTTTGCCGATGACATCTTGTTAGTAGTGAGGAGGAGGTAGGGCACCTCAAGATGGCGGCGCAACGGGCGGTCAAGACTGTGGCCGATTGGATGTCCTCGGTTGGGCTGGTGGTGGCCACGCAGAAGACGGACGCGGCGTGGCTGGGCAGGAGGCGAGCAGGGAGGCAGACCCTCGAGTGCATCAACTTACTGGGGCAGGATGTAAGGATCGGTCGCCAGATGAGGTACCTGGGGGTGGTGATTGAGTCAAACCCCCTTTATAGCACCCAGGTAGCGGAGGCGTCTAGGGCAGCTGCTGGCACCATGAGGGTAGTGGCCAAGTTGATGGCAAACGTGGGTGGACCATCGGCGCTATCAAGGAGACTGTTGGCCAGTGTAGCAGCTTCTAAACTGCTATACGCGGCACCGGCGTGGAAGAACTGCGTCAAGTCCAGGGGAAATGTGGAGAGGCTGGGCAGGGCGCTTAGGCCGGGTGCCCTCCGCATCATTAGGGGGTACCGTTCCATCTCCACTGAGGCGGCTGAGGTGCTGGCAGGGACGGTACCACTGGATCTTGTGGTCACTACCAGGGCCTGGGTTCACGACTGTGTGAGAAGAGGAGCTAGCAAACAGGCGGCCAAGAGGAGGGGGTCAGTAAGACAACTAGACAGGTGGCAGGAAAGGTGGAACCAGGGCACCAAGGGAGCGTGGACGCGCCGGCTCATTCCGGACCTGAGGGTCTGGGTGGGGAGGAGGCACGGGGAAGTTGGTTAGTTCCTCTGCCAACTGCTGTCCGGCCATGGTGAGTTTCAATCTTACTTGCACCGGATAGGGAAGGTGGCCGACGGTGGATGCATATTTTGTGAGGGGTGGTGGGTCGATGACGCATTGCACACCCTGGTCGCATGCCCAAGATGGGCAGAGGAAAGGGCCGAACTAGCCAGGACGCTCGGTGGGGATGTAACCCCCACGTCGCTGGTGGGCAGGATGTTGGAGGGGGAGGAGGAGTGGAGTGCTGCGGAAAGGTTTGCCGGGGCGGTATTGGGCAGGAAGTCAGAGGAAGGAAGAGCTGGGGTGGCCAGGAGGCCACCAGTGTGCAGTTAACGTCGACAATATTGTATAGTTACGATTTGTGATGTATTTACTTGTATGTATGCATGTATTTGTTTTGTACGTGGCAATAAAGTCATTGGTGGAAGGGGCGCCAGGTGATGTAGTGTAATGGTTCTACTGGCGTCCCGTTTCGTAGGGGCCACTGGTAGTCGCGCGCGACTACCACGTCCCAAAAAAAAAAAAAATAACAAAGTTCGGACCTAAAAATAACCATTTACCTACTAAATAAAACTTTCAAAATTACTCATACAATTTATTACTTTTAGGCAAATGTTCACCACTCCTGTGATTTCTTTTGAAATCAGGGATATTTCGGAAAATGCGGGACTACTACCTATAAAATTAGGAGTAGCAAAATTAGAAAGGACTAAACACATTTTCGTACACCATTATGACTTGAATCCTGTTTATGAAGAATTCAAAAATTTAAATCGCCAGTATCAATTCTTGAGGGACACCACGAGTAATACATCAAAATTTAAAAATGAATTCGGAAATTACGAGAAACTATTAGATTATTCGCAGAATGCTATAAGAGACAAAATTAAAACAGTGGAATTAAGCGCCGGAAAAAATCGCGTGAAAAGAGGTTTGATTAATGGGTTAGGAACTATTATTAAAACGATTAGCGGAAATATGGACGCTCGTGACGAGGAAAAAATTAATGGAATCCTGGAACATTTAATTTCTAATCAGAACAATCATGAGAACCAAATAAAATTCGGGTACAGCATAAACGAAAAATTAATTTAAAATTTCAACGAAACAATCGGAGACATCGCACATAACCAAAACTTGCTCAAGGCCAGAATAATGCAATTACACGCAATTTATAAAGAGGAGATAGACCACCAGCACGTACTATTCACTAAAGATCTGTATAATCAACTCGTTTCACTTTACACAATAGTTGAAAATATTTTGGAAGAAATTATCAACTCATTAACATTTTGTAAATTAAAAATTCTTAGTCCAGATTAATTAGACCCCAAGATTTATTTAACGAACTTAAAAAGATTTCCGTTCACTATAATGAGGAATTGCCTTTCGACTTAAAAATTGGAAAACATTTTAGATTTTGAATCCACGTTATCAGTCGATTGCAAAATCAAAAATCTATTACTTCCTATCCCTTCCTATTAATTATGAACATTCTTTTGATCTGTATAAAATATACCCTATACCGCTGAAATATAAGTCCGAATATGTAACTATAATTCCTAATGTAAAAGTAATGTTAAAATCAAAAATTAACTCAAAAACATGGCCTCTAAGAGACATATGCTTGGGTATTAACAAGAAATTCCAATGAAGCGATAACCTGCTCTTAAATTACCAGGCTGATTGTGAAACGGAGCTTTTGGTCAATGGAACCATCCAAAAATGCAAGTTTACAAAATTAGAAATCGAAAAAAATAATTTAGAGAATATACCCAATACCAACCAATTCCTAGCCGTTTTTAAGAAAAAAGAAAAATTGAAGATCACCTGCCCGAATCAAGAAGAAACCCGTGACCTGGAAGGAATTTTCATCATTCAACCAAACAAATGCGACCTAATCTTCCGGAACTATAAGGTGCCCCAAATGGAAACAACGCATGGAACTCCAGTGATCGTGAGTGCTTCGACCCCAGAACTCAAGAACTATAATCTAAATAACTTTAGAATACAATTGAAAAGACTTCAATTAGAAGACATCCCAGTGTATTCCCCGATACCCGATATAAATAATTCGGTGATACCCCTAAAACCCAGTGCATGGACACTAATACTTTATTCATTTATAATAATTTGTGTAGTGACTTTGGTTTACAGACGCTTAAGACGCAGAGGGGCAGCCACCCTTGTAAAAGACGATGACTCTCCTCCACAGGTGTGTCGGATCTAGGGGGAGAGGAGTGACCCGGCATCCACAATACACTTTTCTTTGTTTTAATATAATTAATTTTATTATTTAGAAATATATTTTATTAATTAATGCTTAGTTAGGATGACATCATCCGCCAGATGTCAATATGCTTTGTTCGTAGTTTTAGTTCATATAAATAGATTAGACGCATGCATTTAATTCATTATTATATTATTACTGTAACGCTTCACATATCATTTTATTCTCCGTGTAATTAAGTCTTAAAGTAATGTAATTAGTTGTACATTTTTCATCCTTAAAAATAACAAGGTTCCGGAAGGTCAAATATGCAATGTAGTCTATTCTATACCTTGCGGCGGTTGTGACGGTGTTTACGTTGGGCAGACTGGTCAATGGCTGAGATCCAGAGTCACACAACACAAAAGTGACATCAGAAATAAAAAACCAAAATGCGCCTTGGCCCAACACGCTAACATTACTGGGCACACCATAAATCTTGATGGCGTGAGTGTATTGTGCTCAGAATCCTTCTATAAATCTAGATTATTTCTTGAAATGTCTCACATCCTTAAACAGGATAATCCTCTAAACTCGAAAACAGATACAGATGGATTGAGTGCAATATACTCCTACCTTCTCAGTGCAAAGTTCCAACCGTAATCAAAAAACTTATGAATAACTCGTTGCTACAGATGAGAAACGTACACTAAAATTCAATTTCGGCCCAACCTATTCAAAATTCATTCTAGACCAACCTCACCGTGTACTTAATTACAATATTCCTCCGGTATTTTTCCCAATCATTGGGTTAATTACCGTTAGTTTTAATTTCGAAATTCCACTGTCCATAGTGTCGCTCGGAATATCCAAATTTATTAAATTAAATAACACCTACAAAAAACCAATAAAAAAACACAATACACCAAATAAGGTACGTTTTATCAACTGTACACCAAAATTCAATTTCGGCCAAACCTATTCAAAATTCTTTCTAGACCAACCTAATCGTGTACCTAAATTATTACACCTCCGATATTTCCCCCCTTATGGTGGGAATTATTGTTGAGTTTCAAATTTGGAATTTTTAGTTGTACAAATTTTTAAAAAAACAATACAACAGCCACCCAATTACACAGTCACACTCATTATAACTCTTTCAATTCAGTCAGCCAATTATTTGCTACATGTCAACATAATTTAGTAACCTAACTTCAACTTATTCAATTAAATTATGTTTCTCAAATTTTCTCATTTTTCTTAATTCTGGGTAGGGTTACATGTGTAAATAGTGTCTGGAAAGATATTTTATGTAATGGAGGATTATATGCCATTAAAGGTCTTTTTTTTTAATAAAGAGAATGGTTGCGACCGTTACTACGTGGTAATCCATACTTACACTGAATTGAAAAATTCACTATGTTTTAACCACAAATAATTATTGTAAAAATATTATATAACGTGTAGGCACAATTATATAAATCTAAACAACACAGCACGACTCGAGTTTCGACGTTTTATTGTCATTATCAAGTTTTTTTTTTTAGTTCTACGTGCATGAACCTGCTACAACAAGGCAAAACCAGGCAAATCCACAACGAGTTCCGATACGAGAGCTACCGGATTTCAATAAGCAGATCCTCGGGTTATTGTGCGTAACAAAGGCATCAAACTTCAAAATACATTTACGGGCCGGAACCCTCAAGAATTTTTTTACCGCCTAAATCAAAGCTTTCAGGGATTGCAACTGGAGAATGCCACCAAAAATAGGAGAGCTCCTTTATTTATCGCCGAAGAATGCGCAAAGTGGTTCAAAACTTATATTCCATGAAAGCGAGCCTGTAACCTCTTCGTGAATTTGATTGACCCTATGGTTGGAGCTACCAATGAAGTCATCGCTATGGTAACGGCGACTTAAGGACAAGCACTACAACACCAAGAGAGGGACCGATGGCTGGAGTACATCAGGCAGTATCAGCAAAGGTACATCTGCAGGTATAACAAACCTGATGAGCCACCACAGTTCGCTGAAGTACATTAGTTTTGTTTTCGCAACCACCCGCTCAGCGACCATGGTTAATATACCTAACGGTCGAAGCATCCAGCCGCTGTCCCCACCACCATTCGCGTGCGCGACGTCACTGCAGGTATATTTGCTTGCAATGTGTATAGCACACAAGTTATTTTATCGAAATACCGTTCCTAAAATTTTAGAAGAACTCGTGCGAATTTAAAAACCGTAACAATTTTTAAGTATATAAGACCCTTATGTATAATTTTACTCCCAAACGAAAACGAACTTACTTTTATAATACCAGTAGTTATTAATTGTAATATTAAAGTGGTTTCCCAAATCAATTACTATACTTTTCTTATTATGGGTATTTTAGTATGGATATTAAACATGAAAACACACATTTGCTTTATAAAACTAATTAATTTTTCATAAGTTAGTGGTAGTGCTATATTTCATATTGTTCTATTTATTTTCCTGACATATGTTTCAATCATCGACTATCATTTTCAAAGGAATTACAAATTTTAACACAATTATTATTATAATAAATTATGGATAATAGTAATTATAAGACAATCAATAGGGTGTAAATTAATTTATTAATTACATATTTATGTTCATTATTTAAAACTATGAAGTCATTTGTAAATCTACAAAAATGTATGTGGATATTTTCATCATTTTTCTTGCATGTTTCTTCTCGCCAGCTTTACTTTTCATCTTTAATTTATTTTGTTGCAAATCTGTAAAACGATTGAATATATTCAATCGTTTTATTCTAATACATGTTTTTTGAAGAATAAAACACTTGGTAATATCTTCACCAACATCACTTTTCTTTTATATCAATTTTGTTAGATTACCAACCATGGATTTGTCTTTACGTATTCCATTCCTGTGATATTTGATTAAAAAAAAATTTAATCTTTCTTCGGCCAATTATTTAAAAGGAATAGTCAAACCTCTAAATGATAGATTTTGTAATCAACCTAGACTATCCTCTAAAGAAAATTTGGATATTGACCCTGAATTGGGGTTATTGTTTTTCCATTATTAGCGACCCATCCACAAGTAGAAAAAACATTCAATCATTTTTAGTTCATTTTACAGAAAGAAATACGTTCAAACTAGTGTTGCTTTGATAGCCTTGCTATTTTGTAACACGCAAATTACTTTTGTATTATTCAATGTCTGTCGAAGTATTAGCTAGAGAAGTAGTTGTTTCAAAAGTGATTTGTTCTTGTAGTCTTAATAAGACTCATTTGTTGTAGATTTTACGAATATATTTTCGTGTTTTTTCTATTTATTAGTGAATTATCTACAACGTAAAGGACTTATATATTTTATTATTAAATTATGCTCTAATTGGGTATTTTCCTTAATCCCGAACGTAATTATTTCCGTAGAATTCAGTAATCCATGCAGGTATAAATAAGACCTTCAGTCGATTATATTTCATTATTGTGTCAGTTGCCGTGCATATCTGAGTAAGTTATTTATTTTTCATTATATTTATTTTAGTAAACGTTTTTATTTATGTTTAAAATCAATTTTATAATAAAGCTGTACTGAAGAGATTGAAATATCGAAACACGTGTCTACAGATGGTTATAAAATTGAGTATTGAATTATTTAATTGCTTTTGCTAATTTATTTTTAATTACAACAACCTAAATTCATTTCTTTTTCCAAATTACCATAGTATAGTCACTCACAAACTATTTTAACGTACATTTAATCATTTTTAGTTCATTTTACAGAAAGAAATACGTTCAAACTAGTGTTGCTTTGATAGCCTTGCTATTTTGTAACACGCAAATTACTTTTGTATTATTCAATGTCTGTCGAAGTATTAGCTAGAGAAGTAGTTGTTTCAAAAGTGATTTGTTCTTGTAGTCTTAATAAGACTCATTTGTTGTAGATTTTACGAATATATTTTCGTGTTTTTTCTATTTATTAGTGAATTATCTACAACGTAAAGGACTTATATATTTTATTATTAAATTATGCTCTAATTGGGTATTTTCCTTAATCCCGAACGTAATTATTTCCGTAGAATTCAGTAATCCATGCAGGTATAAATAAGACCTTCAGTCGATTATATTTCATTATTGTGTCAGTTGCCGTGCATATCTGAGTAAGTTATTTATTTTTCATTATATTTATTTTAGTAAACGTTTTTATTTACGTTTAAAATCAATTTTATAATAAAGCTGTACTGAAGAGATTGAAATATCGAAACACGTGTCTACAGATTGTTATAAAATTGAGTATTGAATTATTTAATTGCTTTTGCTAATTTATTTTTAATTACAACAACCTAAATTCATTTCTTTTTCCAAATTACCATAGTATAGTCACTCACAAACTATTTTAACGTACATATAGATAATTTGTGTTAAATCGTAAGGTATATTTCGCTTAATTGTTCCTAAATAGTCGAGGCTTTCTTTCTTAAACCCAAAATTAATAGTTACCAGAATTTAGGCTTATACTATTAATACAAGAAAGCTAGTGATTTATAAGATCAGCGCAAGACTCCAAAAATATTTAAAATAATATGTTTAATGAATTTTGTCAAAACTACTGTTCCATAAACATTTTATAAACAAACTTTAGGCACTGCAATGGGCAACCCTCTATCTCATTTTTAGCTAATATGTTTTTAAACCATCTTGAAAATCTAGCAATAAACACAATATCAAATTTCCCAAAAATCTGGTTCCAATATGTACACGATATTCTTGCAAAAATAAGGACTTTAACATGGATTTATTCGTTTCTTCATTGAATAACTTATATCCAAGCATTAATTTTACATACTAATTAGAAATTGATTATAAATTACCGTTTTTAGATTTAATAATTTCCAGAGAAAATATCAAATTAGATTTTAACATATATCGCAAAGCTACACACACTTTTAATTACATTTACTCGAATTCAGCCAGCCCTACAAAACATAAACTCGGCTCCTTTAATAGTTGATCATCTACGTCAAGATGGCGAACAGTGTAAATTGCGAAAAATTATCTGTAAATTTAAAGCGTTGTAAATGTGGCTTAGTTGCCATAAGTGGTATCAAATGCAGTAAGTGTAGTGTTATTTATCATTACTCCTGTATGAAAAGAATCAAGAACTACAACACCGAAGATAATGATGTTCTGATTTGTTGTGTGTCAAATAACCTCGAAAGTGACCAAAATAATATCCCGTGGTGGAGGAAAACAAATTATTACGCAAACTGGTTAGTGAAATGGAAGATAAGAACTCTATCCTACGCGAAAATGTATTGTTATTAAAGGATAAGTTCGTAGCATTTGAAAACCAAAACACGGTGAAGTTGGCGCCTGCTACAACGAATGAAACGGATAATACAACAAATACATTAATAAAACCACCAAGTCTGTCTACTCCTAATATACCGAAGAAAAACAACAGAAATGCAATTAAAATCGTAAGTTCCCACAGTAATATTGAATTGAAATCAACAAGTAATATTATTGAGGTTGGTAATGTGGCTCGTGGAGGCAATGAACCTGCAGCCGATAGGATCCAAAATTTTCAAAAAAACCAAAACACAAACAGTGATAACTCCGAGCAGGAATTTGAATTCCAAGGAAGACGCCGTCGCCGCAGCATGCGTAGGAACAATATTGTATCCGGCACGGCCCCGAGCACCGGGGACTGTCCGTTGAAAGGCATAGTGAAATATGTTCATTATCATGTGTGCTACTGTGCTCCTGACACCACCGACATAAATATGCTAAATTTTCTGGAAAACAATAAAATAGAAGGTGCTAAGTGTGACGTAGTGGGGGAGACGTCAAGATCAGCACACACGGGGGAGAAAAAAATAATGTTTATCAGAAGGTATTACAAGAAAATTTGCAAACTTACACGCCTCGTTCAAACAAACAGGGATTTTAACTAACAGAGCAAGTCCAGTTGCGCCAATAATGGAATGATTTGCACCAGAATCTAACAGTGCGGGGAATAATATAAAAATATCAACATAAGGCCAATTATCATTAGGTTTCGACAGAAAGACATGATTCAAGACAAGGACGCAAGATTCCTGCGAGGGATGGAAATACAGAAAGATATTACTCTGTTTAATCAAGAATTCCATTCATTTTGGGTAGCTGCACATAATATTAACGGGACGGCTCTGGAGCGGATGGAGCGTGATCCCTGCTTCGACTATCCGTGCCTCCGTTTTTTGAATACCGTTGACAGATAGCTAACACGACCTTCTTCTTTCCACACCCCTAACAGAATTTACACCGTTTCGCCCTACACTGCCCAAAGCGATGACCAGTAAGATTGTAGTTCCAACATTCACTCCTTTTCTCGACACCTAAAAAAGAGACATTTATAACAGATGGCACAGTTTGACAATACACACAAGAGACATTCTTCTAACAACACGGAGAAATATAACTCTCTCTCTCTCTCACTAACAGTATAAATAATAGCTTGAGCTGTCTGAATTAGAAAAATGGCAATAGCCGCTTGCGTATGAGGCTCACAATAACCTTCTCACTAGACTGAACCGACAACCTTAAGAACAAATTCTCTAAACAAGCAATAAAAGCACTTACCTGTTCCGATGAACATCGTAATTGAATTAATCGCATTCTAAACTTCAGCATCATTATCCCTGTGTAGGAAACGTTCTTTTAAAAGTTTTACCAACTCATCCCAGCTATGCACCCGTGACAAATTGCTATAGAACCAGGTTTGGACTTCTCCAATGAATAAATCCCCTGCAGACTGTCACCTGTCTGGAAATTCCCACCTATTCAACATGTTCTAAAAAATGAAATATTATCTTTCCAAGGAAAAGTGATGTTCCATTTATAAACTGGTTAATAAGACCCGGACAAACAAGGTAGAGGAGCATCACGAGTAAGAGTGGAGGATGTTTGCGGACTGAACGCATCAATCGGCTCCGTTTTACTGACAAATTCACTCTCAAAAAGGAGAGCTTCGGACGAGAGCTGTTCGCATAATTTTGTGTCATCTTTTCCTACTGGTGACATATAATTTACTCGGTTCAATTCGTTTATGCTCAATTGAACCCACTACATGACTAAATAAAGAAATAACCTGTTTCAAATCATTAAGTATTTCTTGAACCTCCTCATAGTCGGTCTTAAATGCGTAGTTATTCGTGAAGGTTATACGACTACGAACTTTGGTCTCTCAAGATAATGATCTCCGCAACAATTTGTGTTTTTCATCGGCCGAGACCCTTGAAAAATCAACGTTATGCAATGCCAACTCGTAAGAAATTTAATGTGCTTTCAAATAATTCATTTTAAACCGCATTTTAAAGTGTAAAGTATACACGAATGAGAATTACTTACAGACTCACTGCTAAAACAAAAACAACAATGTGGTTAACAAAACATGGAAATGGTTAATTAACTATTAAACATTATTAGAATTCCAGAAAGGACAACACAAAGGAACGATCAGTAAAGACGGTGAACTTAATGAACTGTGCGCCTAAGGAGAATAATTAAATGTGACGATAAATCTATACTATACAATTTACTACTTCACAAATATAATTAATTAATTACAAATTATATGACAATTATATGAAAAATTATAGACAATTATATGAAAAATTATATGGCAAATGATATGAAACATAATATGGAAAATTATATTACCTGTATACCGTCCTTGCCTCCAGCGGCGTGGGTGGTGGCTAGTCTTCTCGGAGACGGGAGGTCCTTTTCAAGACGGGGATCTTGATCCAGGGCGAGGATTTCCTGGCTCCAGCGGAAAGAGGCAGCTCACGGTCGGGCTGCTTGATGCACGTGCTGGTTCGTGTCGTCGATTACGTTTCGCAGTAGGTAAAGAAAAGCTACTGGTTGATTACACTAAACAAAACACCAAATACACCCTGTAGTTGTATTCGCCTAGCTACGCAATTTTTGACTCGTCAAAATAATGTCCGTGTGTAATTCAGACGGAGCGCTCTTGCTACAATTAACTTTATGGAGAATATCGAACCGGCCAAAATATAACTGTCGCTACCTAACGCAGCAATAACCATGCGTGCCACTAAAACTGGCGAACATAATGCCGAAATTAATGATTGCGCGGTTCTGAAAAATGTAAGAAATATCTACGTAACTTATAGCAAAATTCTAAATAAAGATTGTAGCGGGTTAAATTCAACTCAACGTTCCAAATCAGCTGCATGTGTGAAAAGGTTAATCGTCCCTTGTCAAGTTTGACATTTTTTGAGATTTGTTGACGTTTCCGGTTGAAGCGTTGATGCCAACCGTGAAAAGTCGTCAGAGAGCAGATGCTGCTAACTGTGTTTCGTGCAGGGGGCATTTTTGTAAGCGATTGAGGTTTTTTTGTCAGACAGTGCGTACCAGTCAATAGTTAAATTATATTTATCTGATTGTCAGATTGCCAATTATATTGAGTCATTTACGGTACATACATAAAATCATTCCAGGTTGGATTATCCCATCAGGAAATCTAACTTGGTTCTACCACATAAAGCGGAAATTCAGTTGAAATTAAGTGTGAAGATTTCATATTCCGATCGTAGATTGATATTTCGGGAATATTTAATTTTAACAGAAACACTCGTTATTACATTGGGCCCAGTTATTATAGTGGTGTATACGTAAAATATTTCGGCTATTTTTGTTTTTTTTAAATTATTTTTGACGTTGTTTATTTAAACGTGGTACAAACTGGCGAGGAAGGAATTTTATGGTTATATATATAAATAGTTTCTTGTTCCTGCGGATGATAAGATATTTATCTTATTTTGGATTTGTTTATTATACTGAGTCAATTCGTCTTGGAATACACCTAATAAAATACACGAAGGAAATAAATTCGTTTGCACGAGAAACCTCACTTGTTTCATTTACATCTAGGGTTCGAGTTTACCGGGGACATTTCACTTGTCACTTGTTTTTTTTAAACTCGTGGTGCTCATTATATCTTCCAACCCCCTTCTTCACTGAAGCATAGCTGGTGTCGGGTGACAAGCGGAGGTTGTCGCGATAAAAAAAGGGACTGATCTGGGCTAACGAGGGATCGAGAGGGTGTATAATACTGTGGTCAAAAGGTGCGTTACAAGATTATTATAATAATTATTAAATATACAACTACCTATATTATACTTTACAGACCAGACAATTATACACTATGCAGACGACGGGACATCATCGTAACAGAACAACGCACACATTAAAATCTCGTCGGCGACCGCCGAAGAAGAAAATTGCCGCAGAAGAGAAATATTTCCCGCAGCGTCTTCATAATGTCTCCGTGGTCCCCTCTATCACACAACACCGTGTCACTCCGCCGGGAAACGGCCGCGACAATTTCAGCGGAGCGAAATTTAAATTAAATTTCGTAACAACCGCCGAACCATTTCTTTTTATGTGTTAATATTTTCATCTAATTTAAGCAAATAAGTTTTTCCTAATTTTTGTGATAATATATCCCTAAAGTTAGTTATAATAACTTCAAGTTCCGAGAGCGAAGCCCAATCGCTAATACTTTATAAAGTCCATGCCCAATATTACTTGGTAATAGTTTTAGTTCGTGCTGATTCACGACAAAAGTTTCGATACCATAACTGATATCCCAGTACCTGCTAATGCAGTGAATTTAGAATCGAAAACATTAATTTTTAAATGCGAATCACCAAGTATATCCCGAAACAAAGGCCTCAGTTTCATACTTGCCTGAACTTGCTGACCTGTATTAAAGGTCTAGGGAAAGGGCCATTGTCCCTTCCTAAACTGCAACTACTGAAAGTGTAATTTACTTAATCAAAATTTCAGTAGGTGCCGTTTTTGCTTGATACTATATTTTCTTCATTATGGGATGAAACTGGTGGTGGAAGTAATTCATTTAGTTTTAAAAGCGCCGATTTTGTTTGATAACTCTAACACCGCGCCGTGGTGATCCGTATTATTGACATTATTGACGGCGGATAATTGGGGTGGTACTGATTTTAAGTATGTAATATTCCTATTTTCAATCTTCCTACATAGCGATATCAATTGTGGAACAGTATTAATATCAATCAGGCTTAATTGTGAGACGTAAAGTGGTACAAGGTGTTTACGGATTATCTTTACTCTTAATTCCCTGTGATGTAATTCATTCAACCATGAAAACAAAATTTCCATAGCAGTAACAAATATTGTACCCAGTTAATTCATCGAAATCGTCCGGTAAAAAATCGCACTTTAAACATTTAAACTAAATCGTCTCAATTGTCTACTCTATTCCTGGCAGATCTAAACCACGGAATGGCCGTGTCTAAAAAAGATCTATAGCAGTACAGTAAAGTTTATCTTCAGAGGTTCTTCTTTCTAAACGTGGATCATCTACCCTCGTATTTCCGTCAAATTTTAATTCTTATTTATAAACCGGAACCGAAAATCTATTTGCGTTACTACTAATATTATTCTGTGATACCTCTACATCATCATCACTATAGTGTCGCTTTCAGGAGAAACAAATCCCGCAATTTCGCCCTTAAAAAACGTACTAGACATTGCTTTGTTGAGACTGTCGTACGCGTTAGCTTAGCCTCGATTAAGTAGCATTTACTTAACAACTCATTTTTTAAATTTGAAAATAACATGAACTAGCCGCGAAATATTCTTTTCAGAATTTTTCGCATCCTTACCCGGAAACGATAATCCGATAACAATTCTAAAGCCTTGGTACGATCTTGCGGTGTCAGTACCATATGAATGTTATGATCATCGGCTTGCCGTTCTTAATAAATTTTCTTAAAATCAATTTGAAATCCGATGCGTCAAATTTTCTGTGCATTCATAAATTATTTCTGACTTGCGTAGATAATTTACATTTGTGATTAAAGAGCTACTGACAATAATTAGGTTATATATTTTAAAATAATAAAATTATTTTAGAACGAGATTTAACATTTACTCGTAATACATAATTGAGAAATTATTGACAATTGAAAACCACTAAATACCAAACTTCACATTGCCAGTGCCAGTGTAACATATCCGCTATCTCAATTTTGTGGCGCCGAGTATGGGTTCAAGCAAATGAGAGATCCGTTGAATTAAACTAAACTGAGTTTATTAAAAAATAAATATATACTCTGAATATTAGTATGTATATAAATTAGCTAACTTAAAAAATATTTCGATAGCTCAAGTGTCTTTGTCGACTTCAGCAAATTACGGTAAACAAGAAACTCACACTATTCAAATAAAACATAGAATATACAAACGAAATGAAACGGAAACGATATTAAATATTTACAATTATTTACAAGGGCTCCACTCAGTAATAACATACTGAGACGTAATTGACAAGTAACGAAAAAAGTAGTAGCTCTCCAAACGAAATTGTTTAAAATAATATTGGTTCAAAAACTTATCTGCACCGCAGCCAGCTGACTCGACTATCGCCATGTGGTCCAAAGGCTTTATCTTTGGCCGAGCAACAAGAAAAATCAGCTAGAACGGCAAGATAACCTACGACCACGGCGACATAAAACCGCTCTTCAAGGACACAATACGTGGTGAAGCTAACTGGACCGTCCACGATGAGCTCACTTTAAACAATTTGATTACGGACATCAATTAAGCTATTTGATAGCATGTGTCTCCCACGATAGCTATATGATAATTCAAGGACTCATAATACCACACGTAATTAGTATGTTTTCATACGCATAAAGAGATTCACCTTCGCTTAGAATAAACCCTTCGAGCAAAAAGAACAATTAAAATTAAAATTATATTATTCACGGTTTGGTTTAATTTATGCGAAGTTATCACTATTAAATTAAAACACTTTGTTATTTTCTTCCTTCACTTTTATTTTTATATGTCAGATGTATATTTTAAGTACCATGTACTTAATTAATTATTATTAATTAATTAATTAATTTCTCACCATCGTCAATAAGTGAAATAATTAAACATTTACCATGCGCAAATGCTATTGTTGTAAAGTGGCTACTGACAAACATTTAATCGTACATTGTTGTGTCTGCAAGCACGGTTACAGAAATGAATGTTTAAATTTAACTGGTGCAGAAACCCGTAAAATAAACTCTAAAACAGGAGGTTTTACCTGGACATGTTCTGAATGTACTGAACTCGGAAATAGTTTAAATGATTTGAAAAGAGCTATTGTGAACTTACAAAATGAAATTAAAACATTAAAATCGTCAACTACCGCTGAAGAATTATCTCCTGACATAGAAGAAATTATTTATGAGGTGTCTGAACGGCAGAAACGCCGCTATAATATTATTATACACGGCCTACCTGAGAAGAAAACTATGAGTAAAGAAGAAAGGATTCAACATGATTGTTCTATCAGTCAGGAAATCTTCTCATTGCTTTCAATCTCAGATAACATTGGAACACCAATGAGACTTGGTAAATACGACACGTCCAAAACTATAAACAAGCGTCCCTTAAGAATAAAACTTAAGGATGATAAAACTGTTATTCATGTACTTCGCTCATCTGTAAAATTAAAAAATTATACTAATTTTAAAGGAATTTCCATCTCGCGTGATAATACACTTAAACAACAACAATACAAAACTACATTGGAAAATAGTGTAAAATCTGGAGAAACCAATTTAAAAATAAAATACGTTAAAGGAATTCCCACAATTGTGAATCAGGAAAACTGAATATCCCCGACAGTGATCATGCCAAACTTACCTGCTACTACCAAAATGTGCGAGGACTAAGAACAAAAACTAACACAGTGTATTCCGCTACTTCAGCATGTGAATTTGACATTATCTCTCTTACAGAAACGTGGCTTACGGATAATATTAACAGCAATGAACGGTTTTCGTCGCAATATAGTGTTATTAGAAATGATAGAGACAGAACTGCTACCGGTCGTTCAACCGGTGGAGGTGTATTACTGGCTTTGTCCAATATAATTAAATTTAAACAAGTAGACATGACAGAAATTGTACGTTTAGATCCCCTACTCGATATTATATGTTGCAAATGTTATTTTAACTTTGGTGCTGTTTATATTTTTGTAATTTATTTTCCACCGGATATTCTGCTAGCTTCATTTGAGTCAATCTTAGATGCAGTTGCTTTTGAATTTTCAAATAAACCAATCTTAATACTAGGGGATTATAATATTCCTTTACTGAATGATGATAGCACTAATAATTCAAAAGCAAAAGCATGTAATGATTTTATCAACTTACTAGACATTAAGCAAATTAACACAGTTTGTAACTCACAAAACAGAATGCTTGATCTTGTCTTAACTAACTTATACTGTGTTACACAGCGCGATGATCAACCAATAGTACCTGAAGACATCTATCATCCACCATTAATTGTTAACATATAGCATAATAAATTAGAAACGAATAGATTTCCAGTTGATTCAAACTGCGTATCATGTAATTTTAAGAAAGAAAACTACATAGAACTTTATAATGAATTATCTCTCACAGATTGGTCTTACCTCAACTCATATACTGATGTCAATGATGCAACTCAAGCCTTTTACTTAAATTTATACACTATTATGGATAAACACATACCTAAATCTAAACGAGTCAATCGCACTTATCCTGAATGGTACACAAAAGAAATTATATCAAATATAAAATTAAAACATTTTTACCGAAAAAAATATGCAAAGAGTCGCGACTGTTTACACCTGAGCGAATATAAAAGACTACGCAATTTAATAAAAACACAAATATCACTCGCTTATAAAAAATATCATGAGAAAATTGAAGCCAAAATTAAAAATAATCCAAAACAATTGTTTAGCTTTGTAAATTAAAAAAAAGGTACGTCAAGTATACCGAACCTAATGCATAAGAATAACATAGAATACAATAATCCACAAAGCATAGTTGATGCATTTAGCACTTATTTCAGTATCAATTTTGAATTTAAATATCATGAGCATATACCACTATTTAATATCACTGACGAGGAAATAATTAAAGGTGCTAAAAAACTGAAAAATACTTTTACATCTGGAAATGATAAACTGCCGAGTTTTTTCGTAAAGGATTATGGTCCTATACTTGCATATCCGCTTAAGATAATATTTAATCTTTCCTTGTGCACTTCTACCTTTCCAAATATATGGAAAATTGCTAGAGTGTGTCCTGTATTTAAAAATGGTAACCGTGATGATATAAATAATTACCGGCCAATCTCAATTTTAAATAATTTTGCAAAAATATTTAAAAATGCTATTTACTTGAATGTTTATCCAAAAATAAAATTAAATATTTCAGAATTTCAACATGGGTTTGTTGATCGTCGTTCAACAGTAACAAATTAAGCCCATATAACACAATATATATCTAGTGCCATAGATAAAAAACTCCAAGTTGATGTCATCTATCTTGATTTTAGTAAAGCATTCGATACCATAGATCACCTTTTATTACTTAAAAAAATTGATAACTTTGGCTTTTGTTATACTTTAATAATTTTGTTTAATAGTTATTTAAAAGAGAGATATCAATATGTATCTTACAATGGATTTAGTTCATCAATGGTTAATATATCATCCGGTGTGCCTCAGGGATCAAACCTTGGTCCATTACTTTTTATAATGTTTATTGATGACCTAATTAAATCTCTTTCTAGCTGTTCTTTAGCTTATGCAGATGATCTTAAAATATTTGCAGAAATTAATAATTATGACGACTCGCTAATTCTGCAAAATAACCTAAACAAAATTAACTCATGGTGTGGATGTAATGGTCTTAAATTGAATATAAATAAATGTAAAGTAATGACGTATACTAAAAAAAACAAGGCATCGCTAATACTTACAGTGTAAATAACAAAGCACTAGAACAAGTCTTCCAAATTAAAGATTTAGGTGTTCATTTTGATACTAAACTTACATTTAAACTACATGTTGATCAAGTATGTACTACTGCTAATCGAACCCTGGGATTTGTTATACGAAATTGCAAAGAGTTTAACGACAAATATACTATAACAGTACTATACCGCTCACTTGTAAGATCAAGACTGGAATATGCGTCCATCATATGGTACCCATTGTACGAATGTCATAGTAATGCGTGTGAAAAAATTCAAAGACGATACCTAAAATATCTCACATACAAATGTACAGGTAACTACCCGGAAAGAAATATTGACCAAAATATATTGCTTCATTCGCACAATGAGTGTTCTCTTAAAGTAAGACGCAAAAGAGCTAGTGTCATATTTTTATTGAAGATACTTCATAATAAAGTTGATAGTCCATACTTACTATCTTTAATAAATTTAAAAATTCCTTCCTTTTTTTCTAGATCTCAGTGTACTTTTTATATAAATACTCCCGAATCTAATATAATGCACAAAGCGCCTATTATCCATATGTTGACAAATGCTAACGAGTTATCCCTTACTATTGATTGTGATATTTTGTCAGATTATAAAACCTCGATGAGGTCTGTGTTACTGTATGAGTAAATAAGTTCGTGTATATGTATATATTGAATTATATTGTATGTTTATTATCTTGTTAATTTTCGCATTTAGATTATGTTAATTTTGTCCTGTAAATGGGAAACTGTTGGGCAAATAATTTTTTTTTTTTTTTGCCCTCTTTTAATTTTCTTTGCCAACAAGAAAAAGCGTCGATTGCTACGATCATTGGCTTTTTCGTGACTAAGTTATAGGTTTGATGTTGTCACCTATTTATTTGATTTTGAGGAGGGGGTATGCGTTTCGGTAGGAAATTCTGAGATTTTGGTTATGTTGCTCTTAATTATAATTCGTTATATATTTTTATATGTTTTAGGTACTCAATTATGCTGTTCTGTTTTGTTTCTGTTTTTAAAATCGTTATATAGTCCTGGTCGTGTAAGTTGTGGTATTCTCTATACACTTGTAATTCTGGGCATTCTTCTAGTATATGTCTTATGGTCAATGGGTTATTACACTGTGGACATCGCGGTGCACGCCTGTTTCTTAGTAAGTAGTTATGGGTGAGCTTGGTATGCCCTATGCGTAATCTAGTTAGTATTATTTTACTTTTACGGCACATGTCTGGGTTGTCTATTACCGTCTTACTATTAGGTCTGATTTGTTTCAGTTCACCTTCATACTCTTGCCATACGGCGTTCCATTGACTTAAGATATTTTGCTTTATGTGTGCGACCACATCTTTCAATAGTATGGGTAAAATTTCTGTTTCCGTTGGAGAGTTTGTCGCTGCTTCTTTGGCGAGTTCATCTGAGAGGTCATTTCCCTGAATTTCCCTATGAGACGGTATCCATACAAGCTCTATTAGGTGGCCCAGGTTGACAAGTTCGTTGTAAAGCTGCAGTATATTGTTGCCAAGTTCATTATGGGGGTATACTGTATCGATGGTTTGTAGGGCTGCAGCAGAGTCTGTGAAAATAACTGCTTTTGTTAAATAAAGGTCTCTAGTCAATTCAAGAGCTTTCAGTATGGCGATAAGTTCCGTTGTTAGTACTGAGGCTTGTTTGTGTACTTTCCATGACTTTTGGAATTGTGCATATACAACAGCACATCCAGCCCCGTTAGTGTTTACAGATCCGTCTGTGAATAGGTGTTGCCAGTCCCGATATTGATCTTCGATTGATTGCAGTGATTGTTCATATTGGCGGTTGTCTGAATTTATTATGTTAAGTATGGTTCTGTTGATATTTATCTTTTCCAAGGTCCAAGGTGTAAGTAAGCAGTCTGTGAATATAGGTGTGTCTTCAACTTCATGTTTGCATACGAGATTGTGTAATAGGACAGTGCTGGGTATCGATTTTGTCTGCGTCCAATCATATTCTCGTCGCATATTTGGAGCTTTTATCTGTTTGCCGATCGGGTGATCAGTATTTGATATTTTTTTAATGGCATATTGGCTACATATTTGTTCCAAACGAAGATCAATTGGTATCGCGTTTGCTTCTATATTGAGGCTTAGTATCGGTGATGTGCGGTATGCTCCTGTTGCTAATCTGAGTGCGTTATTCCACAGGTTTTTTATGGGTCTGATGGTGGACTTGGATGCTGTAAGTGCATAAGCTTGGGCACCATATTCGATTCGTGTTCTGATCAAGGAATTTATTATTGCCATCAATGTGTCCTTGTCAGCTCCCCAGGTATGATTACTGATTACTTTTATATAGTTTATTAATTTTTTAACCTTCTGTTGCAGGTATTCTACATGATGCTGATATCTGAGTTTGCTGTCGAAGATCATTCCTAGGAATTTCTGCTTGGCAACGACAGGGATTGCAGTGCCATTTAGGGTGAGTATCGGTGGTTCATGTGGTGACCGTAGACGACAAAAATGCATTACAGTCGTTTTGGATTGGGATATTGAAAGACCTCGGCTGTCTGCTTCTATCCAAAGCTTGTTTATATTATCTTGTAGCATTTTGCCAATGTCATCCGTAGGGTTGTGCGAGATGTAAATTGTCAGGTCATCGACGTACAGTAGTTTCTTGACTTGACTCTCAAGGTTATCGGCGATTCCATTTATTCCAACGGCGAAAAGGGTTACACTAAGGACTGAACCTTGAGGTATCCCATTCTCTTGGATAAAAGACTTTGAGGTAGTTTTACCTATTCTTACTCTAAACTGTCTGAGCTTCAGGAAGTCATCTAAGATTTTTATTAGGTTACCTTTTACACCCCATTCGTTTAGTCGGTTAATGATTCCTCTTCGCCAGATGGTATCGTAGGCTTTCGTCATGTCAAAGAATACTGCGATTAGGTGTTCTTGGTTGGCAAAAGATTCTCTAATGGCGGAGTCGAGCTCAACGATATGATCTATGGTGGAGTATCCTTTTCGGAAGCCTGCCTGGTAAGTGCTCAGCAGTTTGTTTGATTCTAGGAACCAAGTTAAGCGGCGGTTGATCATAATCTCAAAGAGTTTTTCTAAGCAGCAGGTTAAGGAGATTGGCCTATAATTTTCGGGTTTTGTTGGCTCTTTACCCCCTTTGGGAATAGGAACTATTATGCTTTCCTTCCATCTATCAGGATATCTGCCAGACATGAGTATATTATTATATAATTCTAGCAGGTTGATTTTGGCCTCATCTGGTAATTTTTTATCATATTATAAGTTATCTCGTCGTGGCCTGGTGCTGACTCCTTTGTCAAGGATAGCGCTTTTTCAAGTTCGTTCATTGTCAGTGGTTGGTTATAGATTTCAGATGGTCCATTCTCGAAAATTAAATCAATTTCTTCCTTGGCCATTTTTTCCCGTTTGAACGGTTCTGAGTACGTCGTTCCTCCAAAGACTTCCTCTAAATATGTCCCAATGATATCTGCTGTTACTGAAGGTTCACGGTGGAGAGTTCCGTCTGCTTCTATTATCGGAAGTTTTGGTGAAGAGCTCTTGCCTGTTATTGATTTAATTTTGTTCCACATTTCTGATGGGTTGGTTCTGTGGTTTATTGATGATACATAGTTATGCCACGATACCTTTTGTGCTTCTCGTTTCATTTTTCTCTCTAGAGCTCTGGTCTTCTTAAATTCTATCAATGTTTCAAGGGTGTTCTTCTTCTTGAGTTGGTTTAGGAGCTTCTTCTTTTTTGTGTTAATTTGGGCTATCTCGTTGTTCCACCACGGGACTGGTGCACGTCCTGGTTTACCCATAGTTTTAGGTATTGCCTTGTCGGCTGCCATTTTAATTTCCGTTACGAAGTTTTCTACAGCTTTTTCCGTGTCTTGATTAGGCTTTGATGATGTAAGGCTCTCTTGGTAGAGTTTCCAATTTCCCTTTTTTGTATTCCATTTTGGAGGATTTTCGTATTTGTAGTGAGGGATGCCTATGTCTAAGCATATTGGAAAGTGATCGCTGTGTTGGGGGTCGGAAAGAACATTCCATTCAGCACGAGTGGCAATGTTAGCAGAGCATAGTGTTAGGTCTATTGCGCTCATAACACCTGTAGCTGTAGTCAAGTGGGTAGGGGATCCATCATTTAACAGGGCAAAATCGGACTCTATTATGATTTGTTCCATCTGTGAACCTTTTTTGTCTGTAGGAATCGGGCCCCACCAGGAGCTATGGCAGTTGATATCTCCCATTATGATTCCAGGGTGAGGAGTTGCTCTAAATAACTGCTCAACATCTTCGCGTTCCCATCTTTGATCAGGTAGGTATATATTTCGGATATGTAATTTAAATGTTAATTTTATTTCAATTAGTAACGTTTGCAGGTTTGAATTTGACGGTATAAGTTTTGATGGGATATCCTTTCGTACGGCTATAAGAACACCACCGTGTGCCCGACCTTCTTGGGAGGGTACGACATCCTTGCGGAAAGTAGTGTAATTTTTTATGTTAAGCGTTTCCGCTGGTTTTAAATGGCTTTCCTGTATGCAGATTACAACTGGTTGGTAAGTGTTAATTAGGTATCTCAGTTCATAGTATTTGTTTTTAATGCCTCGACAGTTCCACTGTATCATTAGCTCTTTTAGGACATAAATTTGACTTGACAGGTTTGGGTTATTGTATCGGTAGATGAAATGGATACTTACTAACTTACAATAAGTTATTTTTTTTTTTTTTTATTGTATTGTATTTTATTCTTTTTTTGTTATTTTTATGTTTTTTCTTTAGGTACGTAACATGTTATGTTGGGGTCTTTTCTTAAATTTATCCGGGGTTTTCCAGGAGGCCACCCCTTTTTCCGTTTTTTGGGTGTTTGTACGATGGAGGCTTCTTCTTCCTGCGTTAGAGACTCTTCGTCTGCTTCACTGTCTTTTGTAGTTGTGTCTGAGAGTGTCCAGTCTGCAATGTCTTTGCCGGGATAGGTTTTGTACCTATCATTTATCCTTGGTAGCGTTCTTACTGCTAGTTTCAGTGGAGGGTCGGGTTTTCTGAATTTAGTTTGTTCAGCAAAAGTTGTGTCTGCTTGTACACGGTATTTACTAAATACAAGTTGGCGGGCCTCCTTGTATGTGCAGTTTTGGGTGGCTTTAATTTTGCACACCTCTCTCTCCTTGAGAAAAGCTTCACATTGTGGCGATCTACTCGAGTGGTTATTTCCACAGTTGACACATTTAGGTGGTGTAAGGCACTTTACTTCCTCCAGATGTTTCATTTTACCACATTCACACATCTGTTCTGCTTTGCAAAATTTCGCGGGGTGGCCGAATTTTAGGCAGTTGAAACATCTTTGTGGTTTAGGGATATAGGGTCTTACTTTTAGGAACAGCCAGGCTGCTTTGACATTTTCTGGTGGTTTGCTCCTATTAAAGGTAAGTTTAATTGACGATGTGGGTTTTAGTTCATCTCCGACTTTTCTTAGAATTCTCTGTGCATCTATTACTCCGTGTTGTTGTAGTTCCTCTGTTATTTCTTTATTGCTACACATATTTAGGTCTGAGGTAGTAATGACCCCAACTGACTGATTGAGTCTGTCATTGGGTTTTATTTTTGTTTTTCTTCCCATGATATTTTCTAGGGCCTTTAATTTTTCAAGTTCTTCTTGCGTTCTTATTTTAATGTTCAGTAGACCTGGTCCAATTTTTTTAATTGGAACTTCCCTTCCAACTGTTTCGATTATTTTTTTATGAATCATAAAAGGAGACATTGAAGAAAACTCGGTAGCATCAATTTCAAGAATATGGTTTACTTCCGCTACATATGGTTCTATATCTTGGGTTTTTTGAGATCTGCCATGTCTTCTATGCCGTCTTCGTTTTTGTTTTTCGTTCTCTGAGTCCTCTTTGTTATTCTCAGTAATCGTTTCTTCAAGTTCATTTTCAATATCATGTGCTTCACATTGCTGGTTTGTATCATTTATGCCTTTTTGGCTTCTAGGATCGTTTATGTCTCGCTCTTCAAATATTTCAGCCTCGACATCTCTCGATGGAGTCTTTTCTAATTCATCATATTTGGATCTCGACCTTATGGGAGATCTACAAATCATTGAACTCCTTCTGAAAGGAGTTTCGTCGGCGAGATGTTGAGGTTCGCCGGAACTTGGATAAAAGGTGCCCCCCCCAGAATCCGAGGGGCAGCCCGCTGCTGCGGGGTGGGATTCTGAAGCATTGCTTCTACCCACCTGGGGTACTTGTGTGTTACTAATATCCGTCATTTATTGCATTTTAAGGCTATTGCCAGCCATAGATGAGAAAATGAGAGTGTATAGGATAGGGAGTAGGGCTGGTGAGGGTTGTTGGGCATGAGTTTATGGGATATGAAGGTTAGGACCCGGGACAGGGCTCCTTTTAGTCGCCTCTTACGACAAGCAGGAGTTACTATGCACGTATTCTAAGCCCCGCGCACAGGGCTATATAATTATTATTATTATTATTATTATTATTATTATTATTATTATTATTATTATTATTATTATTATTATTATTATTATTATTATTATTATTATTATTATTATTATTATTATTATTATTATTATTATTATTATTATTATTATTATTATTTTTTTTTTTTTTTTTTTTTTTTTTTTTTTGAGCGGCATCGACTGCTAGGGCCATTAGCCGCTATTCACTCTTTTTTTTTATTTAGCTTCTCAATAATAATAATACCCGCCTAGTTGGTGTAAAAAGCCAACTAGGCGAGACGGACTGACACAGAATAAATTAACATATATAAATAAAACCGCTGTCGGGTGTAAATAGCCCGACTTCAGAGGGACAATACAAACAAAAATAATAAAATCACTCGACCTAGTTGGTGTAAAATGCCAACTAGGCGAGACGGACATTCACAAAATAAATTAACATATAAATTAAAATTATGACTAGAGACAAAAAGCTTAAAATCACTCGACCTAGGCCAGCTAGGCGAGACGAACAGAACACATCCACTAAGTTGGTGTAAAAGGCCAACATGGTGGAGGGACGACACACAGAATAAAAACTTAAAACTAGACATATAGATAAAACTTAAAACTAGATAAAAGCGATAAAACCGTTGCCGGGTGTAAAGTGCCCGACAACAAAAACAATACAAACGAATGCGATAAAATCAATGATAAAAACAACTCCACCAAGTTGGTGTAAAGAGCCAACATGGTGAAGGGACGACACACAGGTAAAAACTTATAACTAAACACTAAGATAAAACTTAAAGCTAGATAAAATCGATAAAACCGTTGTCGGGTGTAAAGTGCCTGACAACAAAAACAATACAAAACGAAAACAATAAAATCACTCGACCTAGTTGGTGTAAAGGGCCAACTAGACGAGACGGACGTTCACAGAATAAATTAACAAAGATAATAAATTAACATAAAAAGACGATGCACAACAAATTAAAAACTGCTCAGCACAGTAAACTGGTCCTTACAGTACCCCTAAATTCTGCGTAGAAGTTCTGTCGCTTGCAGAAAAGCAACGACAGTTTCTACCGACAAAACAGAATTGCTCAAATCGTACGCTACATTACCTCGGAGCTTCAGCCGTACACGTTGACCTGTGTAGGCTGCACATTCCTCGATTATATGCCTCACCGTTAGAGGGCTGTGACAAGTATCGCATGTGGGTGCTTTGTCACCGGTCAGGAGATGAGAATGGGTCAAGTTGGTATGACCCATTCGTAGGCGGGTCAGAGCGACCTCCTGTCTCCTACTAAGCGCGACCGGTGACTTCCATGCTGTCACAGAGAGTTTTACAGCTTTCAGCTTACTCTCGAGGCTCTCCCATTCCCTTTGCCATGCTTTGTTGACTAATGCCGTAACGCCGACCTTGACATCGTCAGGCCGGCACATGGCATAGTCAACATGATCCGCGAGAGCTGCCTGACGGGCAGCTCTGTCTGCAATCTCGTTGCCTTCAATGCCGACGTGAGATGGCACCCAAACGAAGACAACATGCTTGTTAGTGAGGTGCAGATTGTACAGAACAGAAAGGATGTTCTGTACGAGCGGATCATTACTTTGGCTGTCGGCTATACTTTCTTGGGAAGAGAGTGAATCTGAAATAACGAGGAATGTACTACTGCTAGACCTTATGCAGTAGTTGAGCGCTTTCAATATTGCGAATAGTTCGGCAGTATATACGGAGGACAGAGGATCCAACGACCACGAGTGGGGAGTGGAATCAACCACAAAGGCTGCTCCAACCCCAATGTCGGTCTTAGATCCATCCGTATATATGCAGCAAGAGTCTGTGTATTGGTTAACGAGTTCCATTAGTTTCACCCGAAAAATTGCCGGCGTCGTTTCATGCTTTTGATGGTTTAGCAACGTCAAAACTATGTGTGGTGTGGGTATCACCCAAGGCGGTACCTCACACACACCCACCGGCGTTATTTCGGGTAAATGGAACTCAAGACTCTTGCGGAACTCGCGCGCTCGGACACACACCGGCCTTGTGACAGACGGTCGCAAGGCGTATTTTCGGTATGTCTCTGCTTTGCTAAAAGATTCAAAGTTTATGTGTTTCGGGTTACTACGTACAGACGCTTCGTATCGCAAAGCGAACCGAAGTCGTCTGTACTTTAGCGGTAGTAACCCGGAATCACAGCAGAGACTATTCCTTGGTGTGGTCCTAAAAGCTCCTGTAGCGTAACGTATACCTGCATAATGTATCGAATCTAGGACTTGTAACCACGAATTACGAGCAGCGGAATATACTGCGCACCCGTAATCAAGCCTGGACAGAACCAGCGCCTGATACAGCCGCAGCAAAACCTCTCTGCTCGCACCCCAATTAATGTTTGAAAGGCACCTAATTAAGTTAAGTGCCTTTTTACACCTTGTAGCAAGGTCATTAATATGGGGACGGAATGACAGAGTCCTGTCGAATATTAGTCCTAGAAAACGATAACTGTCGACACATTGAATGACAGAACCATTGATATGTAGACTAGGCTCCCTGTGTGGCTTTCTCAGACGACAAAAATGGACACATGCCATCTTTGTCTCTGAAAAACGAAAACCACACGAGCCAGCGTCTCGCACGATGTCATCAATGCTCCTCTGCAGCTCTCTACATACAGCCGGGATGGTATCTCCGGCCATGTAGATTGCTAGGTCGTCGACATACAGGCACGTATTTACGGGGGTACTAACGGAAGTTGCAATATGGTTTACCGCAATAGAAAATAGGGTTACGCTGATCGTAGAGCCCTGCGGTATACCATTTTCTTGTACGTGGAGAGAGGAGAGAGAATCTCCTACACGTACTCGAAAACTCCGGTGCGACAAAAAGGACTGGATAAATAAAGGCAGACGGCCTCTCAGTCCCCACCGATGCAACTTCCTAAGAATGCCATGACGCCATGTCATATCATAGGCTTTTTCCAGATCGAAAAACACCGCGACTAGGTGTTTTCTCTCCAGAAAAGCGTTTTGAATGGCATTCTCTAAACGGACCAGATGGTCAATAGTGGAATGACGTTTCCTAAATCCAGACTGGTAGGGTACGATCAGTTCTCGCGACTCGAGAATCCATACCAGTCGGCTATTGACCATTTTTTCAAAGACTTTACTCAAGCAGCAGGTTAACGAAACTGGGCGATAACTAGAAGCAAGATTCGGATCTTTTCCTGTTTTAAGAAGAGGCACAATAATTGCTTCTCTCCATAGCTCCGGATATTCCCCTTTCTCCCATATCCGATTAAACAGAGACAGGATATGGGTTTTCGATTCGTGTGACAGATTTTCAATCATTTTGTAGGGGATATTATCCGGGCCAGGAGATGAGTCATTACAACTCCTCAGTGCCTCCTCAAATTCTTTCATTGTGAAAGGATGATTATAATTAAGATCCGAATCTGTGATAAAGTCAAGTGGAGCTTCTAGTTCACCTTTCCTACGCAAGAATTCAGGATTGTAATTGGAAGAACTACTGGCTCTGGAGAAATGTACAGCTAATGCCTCCGCTACATCACGAGGCTCCGTGATTGTGTTGCCTCCATCACAAAGGCCTATGATGGACGGTAGCCTTTGCCCGCGGATAGCATGTACCTTTCTCCAGACTTCCGTGACTGGCGTGTCACTCTTCATTGAGTTCACGTAGTTCTTCCAAGCGTCGTTTTTAGATTCTAAAATCTTGCGGCGGGCGACTGCCCGCTTTCGTTTAAAAACGATAAGGTTTTCTTGCGTAGGATTTCTTTTGTAGATGTTAAACGCCCGTTTCTTCTCTGCGATAACTCGACTAACCTCAACGTTCCACCATGGAACGGAGGATTTACTAGTCGAGCCAGAGGTACGTGGTATAAACTTTTCTGCTGCTTGAGTAATGCTGAGATTTATTGTATCTAGAGTGGAACCAATATCTTCGGAGTTGTCTGCTAACGTGACATCGTTACGAAACTCTTCCCACTCTGCTAGATCCAGGCGCCAGCGCCTGGGTCTGCGTTGTATGGCCCTCGGAATGTTTGTGGACAAGACGATCGGGATGTGATCGCTTCCATGTAGATCCTCGAGGGCCTGCCACTGAAGACGCGTGGCAAGAGTGGGCGAAGATATTGCTAAATCTATTGCTGAGAATGCACCGCTGAAAACGTTGAAATGCGTCGGTAGTCCGTTATTTAAGAGTATCCCTCCCGTGATATCAAGCACGTCTTCGATATACGAGCCTCTAATATCGAGACGGGGGGAACCCCATAACGGACTATGTGCATTAAAGTCTCCCAGCAATAGATATGGTCCGGGTAATTGCCTAATCAGGTTGACTATCTGGTTACTCTCCCAGTTGCCATCTGGGAGGTAAATGTTGCATATCGTGACTTCTATCGGCGCTTTGATCACACAGGCGACAGTCTGAAGATCCGTTCTGAGATTTAATTGCGAGTAAATACATCCTTCCCGTATGAGTATACCTACTCCCCCTCTTGACCGATGGCGTGGGGCTACGTCTTCCCTAAGGATGCTGTAGCCCCTTAATGAAAACTGTTGATCAGGTCTAAATAGGGTTTCCTGTAGGCATACACAGAAAGGATTGTATTCTCGCAGAATGATCTTCAGTTCACCGATATGCGATATGCAACCACGGCAATTCCATTGGACCATTTGTTCCAACTCTTTTAAACTAATTAAAAATTATAACAAAGACAACACTACGACAAATAAGAATAAATTATAGACATCACAGGGACTTCACTAACAAACTAAAAAGACATTTTCCGGTGTTGAGAACCGGAAGCCGAATTAGAGTCTGACTCAAAGGTTTTGGCTTTTGGTTTTCTGGCCTTTCCTTTGGGCCACCCAACAGGTCGTTTCGCCTGTTGGGCTATAATTTGTTTGTCACTCTCCGACTCGGAGAGTGATTGCTGCCTTTTAATAGCAATTGTTCTCCCTTCCTCCAAGGGAGTTTTGAATTTATTTTCAGCGTCCACATTTTCGGACGCCGGGATGGTGTTTCTCTTTTCCACATAGGAAAAAAGAGAGGTAGCTTCAGAAGACGAAGCTACAGACGCAATCGTCGACTGCGTTGCTGATTTGGTAGTCGGAGTTACATCTCTATTCTTAATCTGCTTCAGGTCGCTTCTGTTAATAACTAGATTTTCTAGACTTTTCTTAATTGTTTCCTCGACTAGTTTAGAAATTAGAGGGGTAAGTTCGGATATGACTTGCTCTGCGCTTGACCTTTTTATTGTAGCTTGCGCGTAAGATACATTCTCCACGGGAGATTTAGGGAGGGTAAGTTTCTTCTTGGCTTCAAAGTAACTAATTTTTTCTTTGGTCCTTAGCTCCTGTACGGACCTTTCAAACACTAAGGACGGACAATTTTTATATCTTGCGGAGTGGTTACCTCCGCAATTCACGCATTCAAAGGGCTCAGTACAATCTACACCTTCATGTACCGGTTTGCCACAGGAGCAGATTGCTGGGTTTTCACATCTGGACGATGTGTGTCCCAGCTTCTGACACCTGAAGCAGCGTAGTACACTGGGTACATATTGACGGACTTCAACGTGATAAAACGCCACATTTACCTTTTTTGGTATAGTTGTTGAATTAAAAGTCAACACAATTGACGGAGTGTTGATAAGCTGTCCTTCCCGTTTCGTCTTAATTCGTCGGATTTCGATTACATTCTGATTCTTTAAATTTTCTAAAATCTCTTCATCACTACATTGAATTAAATCACGACAGTAAATAATGCCCTTTGAGTAATTGAGTGATTTATGTACTATAGCTTCTACATCATACTCCAAAAACCTCTCAAGTCTTAGCAATCTGACTGACTGCCTATCGGTAACTACTTCTATCATGAGGCCCTCTCTAATCTTTTTGATCGATCCAACCTTACCTAGAATTTGCTCAACATACTTCGCAATAGCAAACGGATTCACTTTGTCGAAATTGACGCCGTCACACCTTTTAACAACAAAAAAACGTGGCAAAGGTGCCGGCGTCCTTTCGTTAACAATTCGGGAACTTTGCGCGTTCCCAGGCGCCGCGTCATTTTTTAAAGAGGTTGACTCCTCTGAAGTTTTTTTAGTAGATGTCCCCATGTGGTTCCCACGAGTAGGGCAGAAATAAAGGTCGACTGCAGCAGTGCTCCCATACTGCAGCAAGGCTAAATGCAACCGGAGTTCGCCAGGTATCCGGAGGACACCGTATGAGACCAACTGACGCGTGGCCATCCATCCCTCGGCACGGTACGATTGACACCTTGGATTACGGATTTTTAGTCGAGGTTTACTCCTCTAGATCCGGCATGTTCTGCAGAAACAGGATCACCTCAGGTAGGTTATACCAATGATGGTACGCATGCCGGTCTTGGGGGCGGAGAAGCTCTGGTGACACCTAACCAGGGCTAGCAAGCTAGCCCCGGCTAGGGCACCTATAAGACGCTACACGCCCCCCTGTGGACAGAACCACTCGATCCCTATTATTATTATTATTATTATTATTATTTTTTTTTTTTTTTTTTTTTTTTGAGCGGCATCGACTGCTAGGGCCATTAGCCGCTATTCTCCTTTTTTTTTTTTTTTTAACATTGTTAAATAATAATAATACTCGCCTAGTTGGTGTAAAATGCCAACTAGGCGAGACGGACGAACACAGAATAATTTAACAAATATAAATAAAACCGCTGTCGGGTGTAAATAGTCCGACAGCAGAGGGACAATACAAACAAAAATAATAAAATCACTCGACCTAGTTGGTGTAAAATGCCAACTAGGCGAGACGGACAATCACAAAATAAATTAACATATAAATTAAAATAATGACTAGAAACAAAAAGTTTAAAATCACTCGACCTAGGCCAGCTAGGCGAGACGGACAAAACACATCCACCAAGTTGGTGTAAAAGGCCAACATGGTGGAGGGACGACACACAGATTAAAACTTAAAACTAGACATATCGATAAAACTTAAGACTAGATAAATATGATAAAATCACTCGACCTAGTTGGTGTAAAAAGCCAACTAGGTGAGATGGACAAGATACAAACATTAATGATAAAATCAACTCCACCAAGTTGGTGTAAAAAGCCAACATGGTGGAGGGACGACACACAGAATAAAACTTAAACCTAGACACAAAGATAAAAACTTAAAGCTAAATAAAAGCGGTAAAACCGTTGTCGGGTGTAAAGTGCCCGACAACAAAAACAATACTAGACGAAAACGATAAAATCACTCGACCTAGTTGGTGTAAAGGGCCAACTAGGCGAGACGGACGTTCACAGAATAAATTAACAGAAATAATAAATTAACAGAGATTGACGATACACAACAAATTAAAAAACTGCTCAGCTCAGTTAACTGGTCCTTACAGTACCCCTAAATTCTGCGTAGAAGTTCTGTCGCTTGCAGAAAAGCAACGACAGTTTCTACCGACAAAACAGAATTGCTCAAATCGTACGCTACATTACTTCGGAGCTTCAGCCGTACACGTTGACCTGTGTAGGCTGCACATTCCTCGATTATATGCCTCACCGTTAGAGGGCTGTGACAAGTATTGCATGTGGGTGCTTCGTCACCGGTCAGGAGATGAGAATGGGTCAAGTTGGTATGACCCATTCGTAGGCGGGTCAGAGCGACCTCCTGTCTCCTACTAAGCGCGACCGGTGACTTCCATGCTGTCACAGAGAGTTTTACAGCTTTCAGCTTACTCTCGAGGCTCTCCCATTCCCTTTGCCATGCTTTGTTGACTAATGCCGTAACGCCGACCTTGACATCGTCAGGCCGGCACATGGCATAGTCAACATGATCCGCGAGAGCTGCCTGACGGGCAGCTCTGTCT
Source organism: Ontholestes murinus (assembly GCA_963969525.1). NCBI lineage: Eukaryota > Metazoa > Arthropoda > Insecta > Coleoptera > Staphylinidae > Ontholestes > Ontholestes murinus. The sequence goes on from OZ018399.1 coordinate 28,442,792, forward strand.
GCAATCTCGTTGCCTTCAATGCCGATATGAGATGGCACCCAGATGAAGACAACATTCTTGCCAGAGAGATGCAGATTGTACAGAACAGAAAGGATGTTCTGTACGAGCGGATCATTACTTTGGCTGTCGGCTATACCTTCTAGGGAAGAGAGTGAATCAGACAGAACGAGGAATGTACTACTGCTAGACATATCGCAGTAGTGGAGCGCTTTTAATATTGCGTATAGTTCGGCAGTATATACGGTGGACAGAGGATCTAGCGACCACGAGTTGGGAGTGGAGTCAACCACAAAGGCTGCTCCTACTCCAATGTCGGTCTTAGATCCATCCGTATATATGCAGCAAGAGTCTGTGTATTTGTTAACGAGTTCCATTAGTTTCACCCGAAAAATTGCCGGCATCGTTTCGACCTTTGGATCGTCCAGCAATCTCAAAATTATGTGTGGTGCTGGTAACGCCCATGGCGGTACCTCGCACACACCTACCGGCTGTATTTCGGGCAAATGGAACTCAAGACTCTTGCGGAACTCGCGCGCTCGGACACACACCGGCCTTGTGACAGACGGTCGCAAGGCGTATTTTCGGTATGTCTCTGCTTTGCTAAAAGATTCAAAGTTAATGTGTTTTGGGTTACTACGTACAGACGCTTCGTATCGCAAAGCGAACCGAAGACGTCTGTACTTTAGCGGTAGTAACCCGGAATCACAGCAGAGACTATTCCTTGGTGTGGTCCTAAAAGCTCCTGTAGCGTAACGTATACCTGCATAATGTATCGAATCTAGGACTTGCAACCACGAATTACGAGCAGCGGAATATACTGCGCACCCGTAATCAAGCCTGGACAGAACCAGAGCCTGATACAGCCGCAGCAAAACCTCTCTGCTCGCACCCCAATTAATGTTCGAAAGGCACCTAATTAAATTAAGTGCCTTTTTACACCTTGTTTCAAGGTCATTAATGTGGGGACGGAATGACAGAGTCCTGTCGAAAATAAGTCCTAGAAATCGATAACTGTCGACACATTGAATAACAGAACCATTAATGCGTAGACTAGGCTCCCTGTGTGGCTTTCTCAGACGACAAAAATGGACACAAGCCATCTTTGTCTCTGAAAAACGAAAACCACACGAGCCAGCGTCTCGAACGATGTTATCAATGTTCCTCTGCAGCTCTCTACATATAGCCGGGATGGTATCTCCGGCCATGTAGATTGCGAGGTCGTCGACATACAGGCACGTATTCACTGGGGTACTAACGGAAGTTGCAATATCATTTACCGCAATAGAGAAAAGGGTTACGCTAATGGTAGAGCCCTGCGGTATACCGTTTTCTTGTACGTGGAGAGAGGAGACAAAATCTCCTACACGTACTCGAAAACTTCGGTGCGATAAGAAGGACTGGATGAATAAAGGCAGACGGCCTCTCAGTCCCCACCGATGCAACTTCCCAAGAATGCCATGACGCCATGTCATATCATAAGCTTTTTCTAGATCGAAAAACACCGCGACTAGGTGTTTTCTCTCTAGAAAAGCGTTTTGAATGGCATTCTCTAAACGGACCAGATGGTCAATAGTGGAATGACGTTTCCTAAATCCTGACTGGTAGGGTACGATCAGTTCTCGCGACTCGAGAATCCATACCAGTCGGCTATTGACCATTTTTTCAAGAATTTTACTCAAGCAGCAAGTCAACGAAACCGGGCGATAACTAGAAGCATGATTCGGATCTTTTCCAGTTTTGAGAAGAGGCACAATAATTGCTTCTCTCCATTGCTCCGGATATTCCCCTTTCTCCCATATCCAATTTAACAGAGACAGGATATGGGTTTTTGATTCGTGTGGCAGATTTTCTATCATTTTGTAGGGGATATTATCCGGGCCAGGAGAGGAGTCATTGCTAAACCTAAGTGCCTCCTCGAACTCATCCATTGAAAATGGATTATTGTAATTAAGATCCGAATCTGTGTGAAAGTCTAGTGGAGCTTCTAGTTCACCTTTCTTACGCAAGAATTCGGGATTATAATTGGAAGAACTACTGGCGCTGGAGAAATGTACAGCTAATGCCTCCGCTACATCACGAGGCTCCGTTATTGTGTTGCCTCCATCACAAAGGCCTATGATGGACGGTAGCCTTTGTCCGCGGATAGCTTGTACCTTTCTCCAGACTTCCGTGACTGACGTGTCACTCTTCATTGAATTCACGTAGTTCTTCCAAGAGTCGTTTTTCGACTCTAAAATCTTGCGGCGGGCGACGGCCCGCTTTCGTTTAAAAACGATAAGATTTTCTTGCGTAGGATTTCGTTTATAGATGTTAAACGCCCGTTTCTTCTCTGCGATAACTCGACTAACCTCAACGTTCCACCACGGGACGGAGGATTTACTAGTCGAGCCAGAGGTACGTGGTATAGACTTTTCTGCTGCTTGAGTAATGCTGAGATTAATATTAGAAAGAGTGGAACTAATATCTTCTGAGTTTACGGGAAACGTGACTTCGTTCCGAAACTTTTCCCACTCTGCTAGATCCAGGCGCCAGCGCCTGGGTCTGCGTTGTATGGCCCTCGGAATATTAGTGGACAAGATGATCGGAAAGTGATCACTTCCCTGTAAATCATCGAGGGCCTGCCACTGAAGACGCGTGGCGAGAGTGGGCGAAGATATTGCTAAATCTATTGCTGAGAATGCACCGTTTGAAGCGTTAAAATGCGTTGGCAGTCCGTTATTTAAGAGTACTCCTCCCGTGATATCGAGCACTTCCTCGATATATTTGCCTCTAATATCGAGACGAGAGGAACCCCAAAACGGACTGTGTGCATTGAAGTCTCCCAGCAATAGATACGGTCCAGGTAATTGCCTGATCAGATCGACTATCTGGTTACGCTCCCAGTTACCATCTGGGAGGTAAACGTTGCATATCGTTAGAGCTATCGGCGCTTTGATGATACATGCTACGGCCTGAAGATCAGTTCTTAATGTCAGTTGCGTATAAATACATCCTTCCCGTATTAGTATGCCTACTCCCCCCCTTGAACGATGTCGTGGGGCCACGTCTTCCCTAAGAATGTTGTAGCCCCTTAACGAGAACTGTTGTTCTGGCTTGAAGAGGGTTTCCTGTAGGCACACACAGAAAGGATTGTATTCGCGCAGAATGATCTTCAGTTCGCCGATATGCGATATGCAACCACGGCAATTCCACTGGACTATTTGTTCCAACTCTTTTAAAATGAATAAAAATTAAGACAAAGACAACGATAAGGACAATACATTAAAAGAAATATTAAACAATACAATGGACTTTACAGATAGATTAAAAAGACATCTTCCGGTGTTGAGAACCGGAAGCAGGATCTTGATTTGTAACTTTTTGCTTTCTGGCCTTCCCTTTCGGCCAGCCAACTGGTCTTTTGGCCTGCTGGCCTACGTTTTGTTTTTCACTCTCTGACTCAGAGAGTGATTGTTGCCTCTTGCAGGCTGGTAACCTCCCTTCCTCTGAGGGGGTTTTAAAGTGCTTTCCAGCGTCCGAACTTGCGGCCGCTGGAACGGTATTGCTCTTCTCCACTTGGGGAAAGAGGGTTGTAGCTTCAGATGCTGAAGCTGTAGATGCACCAGGCATCTGTGTTGCAGTTTTTGCCAAAACTGCTGTTTGATTAATAAATTCAGACCTTATCATTTCGTTTTTGTTACTTAGAAGAGATCCTAATGTCTTTTTAATTGATTCTCCTACCAGTTTGGAGATTATTGGCGTTAGTTCAGAAATAAATTGTTCTGTAGTTGAGCGTTTATTTGCCGCTTGTGCGAATGACACATTTTCTACAGGGACTTTTGGTGGAGTTAGTCTTTTCTTGGCTTCAAAATAGCTAATCTTTTCTTTAGTTCTTAGCTCTTGAACGGACTTTTCAAAAATTAGCGCCGGGCAGTTCTTAAATCTGGCCGAGTGGTCACCTCCGCAGTTCACACATTGGAGAGGCTCTACACAATCCGTTCCGTCGTGGACTGCTTTGCCACAGGGACAAAGGGCCGGACTCTCACACCTCGAAGATGTGTGTCCTAACCTTTGACATCTGAAGCATCTCAGGACGCTTGGAATATATTGCCTGACTTCAAGACTGTAAAAAGCAATGTTAACTTTTTTAGGCAACACTGTCGAACTAAAGGTTAGAACGATCGACGGAGTATTAACCAACTCTCCGTCACGTTTGGTCTTAATTCTCCTTATCTCAATAACATTGTGCTTCTTTAAGTCATCCAAAATCTCTTCATCGCTGCACGGCACTAAATCTCGACAATACACAATTCCCTTAACATAGTTTAGTGACTTATGTACAGTCGCCTCAACATCGAAATGTAAGAACTTCTCAAGCTTCATTAGTTTAAGCGCCTGCTTATCTGTCTGTGCTTCAATCATGAGCCCATCCTTGATCTTTTTTATACTGTTTACTTTTCCAATATATTGTTCTATGAACTTTGAAATAGCAAAGGGGTTTACTTTGTCAAAGTTCAATCCATCTTGCCTTTTCACAACAAAAAAACGGGGCACATGAGCCACCGCTTTTTCTTTAACATTTTGGGAACTTTGCGTGTTCCCAGACGCCGCATCATTTTTTAGTGAGGTTGATTCCTCAAGGGTTTTTTTAAATGAGGTTGCCATGCGGTTCCCACGAGTAGGGCAGAAATAAAAGTCGACTGCAGCAGTGCTCCCATACTGCAGCAAGGCTAAATGCAACCGGAGTTCGCCAGGTATCCGGAGGACACCGTATGAGACCAACTGACGCGTGGCCATCCATCCCTCGGCACGGTACGATTGACACCTTGGATTACGGATTTTTAGTCGAGGTTTACTCCTCTAGATCCGGCATGTTCTGCAGAAACAGGATCACCTCAGGTAGGTTATACCAATGATGGTACGCATGCCGGTCTTGGGGGCGGAGAAGCTAGGGTGACACCTAACCAGGGCTAGCAAGCTAGCCCCGGCTAGGGCACCTATAAGACGCTACACGCCCCCCTGTGGACAGAACCACTCGATCCCATTATTATTATTATTATTATTATTATTATTATTATTATTATTATTATTATTATTATTATTATTATTATTATTATTATTATTATTATTATTATTATTATTATTATTATTATTATTATTATTATTATTTTTTTTTTTTTATTTTTTTTTTTTTATTTTTTTTTTTTTAGAGCGGCATCGACTGCTAGGGCCATTAGCCGCTATTCTCCTTTTTTTTTAACTTTGTTAAATAATAATAATACTCGCCTAGTTGGTGTAAAATGCCAACTAGGCGAGACGGACGTTCACAAAATAAATTAACATATATAATAAAATAATGACTAGCGAAAGTAAAACACTCGACCTAGACCAGCTAGGCGAGACGAGCACAGACATTCATAATAAAAACAACTCCATCAAGTTCGTGTAAAAGGCCAACATGATGGAGGGACGACGCACAGATTAAAACTTACAACTAGACACAAAGATAAAACCGTTGTCGGGTGTAAAATGCCCGACAACAAAGACGAAACAAACAAATGCAATAAAATCACTCTACCTAGTTGGTGTAAAAAGCCAACTAGGTGAGACGGACGTTCACAAAATAAGTTAACACATATAATAAAATACCAAAAAGTGGCAAATAAAACCGTTGCCGGGTGTAAAGTGCCCGACAACAAAAACAATACAAACGAATGCGATAAAATCAATGATAAAAACAACTTCACTATGTTGGTGTAAAGAGCCAACAGGGTGAAGGGACGACACACAGAATAAAACTTAAAGCTAGACACAAAGATAAAACTTAAAACTAAATAAAAGCGATAAAACCGTTGTCGGGTGTAAAGTGCCCGACAACAAAGACAATACAAAACGAAAACGATAAAATCACTCGACCTAGTTGGTGTAAAGGGCCAACTAGACGAGACGGACGTTCACAGAATAAATTAACAAAGATAATAAATTAACATAAAAAGACGATGCACAACAAATTAAAAACTGCTCAGCACAGTAAACTGGTCCTTACAGTACCCCTAAATTCTGCGTAGAAGTTCTGTCGCTTGCAGAAAAGCAACGACAGTTTCTACCGACAAAACAGAATTGCTCAAATCGTACGCTACATTACCTCGGAGCTTCAGCCGTACACGTTGACCTGTGTAGGCTGCACATTCCTCGATTATATGCCTCACCGTTAGAGGGCTGTGACAAGTATCGCATGTGGGTGCTTCGTCACCGGTCAGGAGATGAGAATGGGTCAAGTTGGTATGACCCATTCGTAGGCGGGTCAGAGCGACCTCCTGTCTCCTACTAAGCGCGACCGGTGACTTCCATGCTGTCACAGAGAGTTTTACAGCTTTCAGCTTACTCTCGAGGCTCTCCCATTCCCTTTGCCATGCTTTGTTGACTAATGCCGTAACGCCGACCTTGACATCGTCAGGCCGGCACGTGGCATAGTCAACATGATCCGCGAGAGCTGCCTGACGGGCAGCTCTGTCTGCAATCTCGTTGCCTTCAATGCCGACATGAGATGGCACCCAGATGAAGACAATATTCTTGCCAGAGAGATGCAGATTGTACAGAACAGAAAGGATGTTCTGTACGAGCGGATCATTACTTTGGCTGTCGGCTATACCTTCTAGGGAAGAGAGTGAATCAGACAGAACGAGGAATGTACTACTGCTAGACATATCGCAGTAGTGGAGCGCTTTCAATATTGCGTATAGTTCGGCAGTATATACGGTGGACATTGGATCTAGCGACCATGACTGGGGTGTAGAATCAGCTACAATAGCCGATCCCACCCCAGTGTCGGTTTTCGATCCATCCGTATATATGCAGCAAGAGTCTGTGTATTTGTTAACGAGTTCCATTAATTTCACCCAAAAAATTGCCGGCGTCGTTTGGTGCTTTGGGTCGTCCAGCAACTTCATAATTATGTTTGGTGCAGGTATCACCCATGGCGGTACCTCACACACACCCACCGGCTGCATTTCGGGCAAATGGAACTCAAGACTCTTGCGGAACTCGCGCGCTCGGACACACACCGGCCTTGTGACAGACGGTCGCAAGGCGTATTTTCGATATGTCTCTGCTCTGTTAAAAGATTCAAAGTTTATGTGTTTCGGGTTACTACGTACAGACGCTTCGTATCGCAAAGCGAACCGAAGACGTCTGTACTTTAGCGGTAGTAACCCGGAATCACAGCAGAGACTATTCCTTGGTGTGGTCCTAAAAGCTCCTGTAGCGTAGCGTATACCTGCAAAATGTATCGAATCTAGGACTTGCAACCACGAATTACAAGCAGCGGAATATACTGCGCACCCGTAATCAAGCCTGGACAGAACCAGAGCCTGATACAGCCGCAGCAAAACCTCTCTGCTCGCACCCCAATTAATGTTTGAAAGGCACCTAATTAAATTAAGTGCCTTTTTACACCTTGTTTCAAGGTCATTAATATGGGGACGGAATGACAGAGTCCTGTCGAAGATAAGTCCTAGAAATCGATAACTGTCGACACATTGAATAACAGAACCATTAATGCGTAGACTAGGCTCCCTGTGTGGCTTTCTCAGACGACAAAAATGGACACACGCCATCTTTGTCTCTGAAAATCGAAAACCACACGAGCCAGCGTCTCGAACGATGTTATCAATGCTCCTCTGCAATTGCGTACATATAGCCGGGATGGTATCTCCGGCCATGTAGATTGCGAGGTCGTCGACATACAGGCACGTTTTTACGGGGGTACATACGGAAGTTGCAATTTCATTTACCGCAATAGAGAAAAGGGTTACGCTAATGGTAGAGCCCTGCGGTATACCGTTTTCTTGTACGTGAAAAGAGGAGACAGAATCTCCTACACGTACTCGGAAACTCCGGTGCGACAAGAAGGACTGGATGAATAGAGGCAGACGGCCTCTCAGTCCCCACCGATGCAACTTCCTCAGAATGCCATGACGCCATGTCATATCATACGCCTTTTCCAGATCGAAAAACACCGCGACTAGGTGTTTTCTCTCTAGAAAAGCGTTTTGAATGGCATTCTCTAGACGGACCAGATGGTCAATAGTGGAATGACGTTTCCTAAATCCAGACTGGTAGGGTACTATAAGTTCTCGCGACTCGAGAATCCATACCAGTCGGCTATTGACCATTTTTTCAAACACTTTACTCAAGCAGCACGTCAAAGAAATCGGGCGATAACTAGAAGCAAGATTCGGATCTTTTCCAATCTTGAGAAGAGGCACAATAATTGCTTCTCTCCATTGCTCCGGATATTCCCCTCTCTCCCATATCACATTGAAGAGTGATAAGATATGAAGTTTTGATTCATATGAGAGATTTGCGATCATTTTGTAGGGGATATTATCCGGGCCAGGAGAGGAGTCATTGCTGGTCTTCAGTGCCTCCTCAAACTCATCCATTGTAAATGGATGATTATAATTAAGATCCGAATCTGTGCAAAAGTCTAGTGGGGCTTCTAGTTCACCTTTCCTACGCAAGAATTCAGCTTGATAATTGGAAGAACTACTAGTGCTGGAGAATTGTACTGCTAGGACTTCCGCTACATCACAAGGCTCTGTGATCGTGTTACCTCCATCACAAATGCTTATGATGGACGGTAGCCTTTGTCCGCGGATAGCATGTACTTTTCTCCAGACTTCCGTGACTGACGTGTCACTCTTCATTGAGTTAACGTAGTTCTTCCATGAGTCGTTTTTAGATTCTAAAATCTTGCGGCGGGCCACAGCCCGCTTTCGTTTAAAAACGATAAGATTTTCTTGCGTAGGATTTCTTTTGTAGACATTAAATGCCCGTTTCTTCTCTGCGATAACTCGACTAACCTCAACGTTCCACCATGGGACGGAGGATTTACTAGTCGAGCCAGAGGTACGTGGTATAGACTTTTCTGCTGCTTGAGTAATGCTGAGATTAATATTAAAAAGAGTGGAACTAATATCTTCTGAGTTTACGGGAAACCTGACCTCGTTCCGAAACTTTTCCCATTCTGCTAGATCCAGGCGCCAGCGCCTGGGTCTGCGTTGTATGGCCCTCGGAATATTAGTCGATAGGGTGATCGGAAAGTGATCACTTCCGTGTAGATCATCGAGGGCCTGCCACTGAAGACGCGTGGCGAGAGTGGGCGAAGATATTGCTAAATCTATTGCTGAGAATGCACCGTTGGAAGCGTTAAAATGCGTTGGTAGTCCGTTATTTAAGAGTATCCCTCCCGTGATATCGAGCACTTCCTCGATATACTTGCCTCTAATATCGAGACGAGAGGATCCCCATAACGGACTATGTGCATTGAAATCTCCCAGCAATAGATAAGGTCCAGGTAATTGCCTGATCAGATCGACTATCTGATTACGCTCCCAGTTGCCATCTGGGAGGTAAACGTTGCATATCGTCAGAACTATCGGCGCTTTGATCATGCATGCTACGGCCTGAAGATCCGTTCTTAGTGTTAATTGCGTAGAAATACATCCTTCCCGTATGAGTATACCTACTCCCCCTCTTGATCGATTGCGTGGGGCCACATCTTCCCGAAGGATGTTGTAGCCCCTTAGTGAGAAATGTTGTTCGGGTTTAAAGAGGGTTTCCTGTAGGCATACACAGAAAGGACTGTATTCTCGCAGAATGATCTTCAGTTCGCCGATATGCGATATGCAACCCCGGCAATTCCACTGGACTATTTGTTCCAACTCTTTTAAAATGAATAAAAAAATAAGACAAAGACAAAAATACGATCACTAAAATATAATTATAGACATAACAGAGACTTCACTAACAAACTAAAAGGACATTTTCCGGTGTTGAGAACCGGACGAGGAAATATTTTCTGGCCCAGAAGTGTTGATTTTGGCCTTTCTTGCCTTTCCCTTGGGCCATCCAACAGGCCGTTTTGCCTGTTGGGCTATATTTTGTTTTTCACTCTCCGACTCGGAGAGTGATTGCTGTCTTTTGACAGAAAGGCTTCTCCCTTCCTCCAAGGGAGTTTTAAATTTGTTTTCAGCATCCAGAACTATGGGCGCTGAGGTAGTGGTTCTCTTCTCCGCGTGGGAGAAGAGAGAGGTAGCTTCAGAGGATGAAGCTACCAGTGTCACTGGAACAGTTTTAGCAACTGCAGTTCCGCTTCGAGTTTTTACTAACTCTCCTAACGTTTTCGTAATCGTTTCTTTGACTAGATTAGCAATTAAAGGTGTGAGGTCATGTAAAATTTGTTGTGCGTTGGTAGGTTTTAATGTTGCTTGGGCATATGAGACATTATCCATTGGGGTTTTAGGGGGTGATAGTTTCTTCTTTGCCTCGAAGTAACTAATTTTTTCTTTCGTCCTTAATTCTTGGACTGACCTTTCCAATACCAATGATGGACAATTTCGATCCCTTGCAGAGTGGTTACCCCCGCAATTTACACATTTAAATGGTTCTGAGCATTCTACACATTCGTGTGGTGCTTTGCCACAAGAACAGACGGCTGGATTTTCACATCTGGAAGATGTGTGGCCCAACTTCTGGCACCTGAAACATCTCAGAACGCTTGGTATGTACTGCCTAACCTCTAAACTATAAAATGCTATATTTATCTTTTTAGGCAGTACTGTGGAGTTAAAAGTTAAGACGATCGATGGAGTATTCACCAGTTGGCCATCGCGCTTGGTCTTGATTCGTCGAATCTCGATGACGTTGTGCTTTTGTAGATCCTCTAAAATCTCTTCATCACTACACGATATTAGATCCCGACAGTAAACAATTCCCTTTACATAATTTAAAGATTTATGAACCGTTGCTTCAACATCAAAATGTAAAAATTTATTAAGCTTTAACAATTTAAGCGACTGTTTGTCTGTCTGCGCTTCTATCATGAGCCCGTCTTTTATTTTCTTTATACTGCTTACTTTTCCCATTTCCTTATCAATAAATTTTGATATGGCAAAGGGGTTAATTTTGTCAAAATTTACCCCGTCTTGCCTTTTCACAACGAAAAAGCGAGGCATATGGGCCGTCGCTTTTTCTTTAATGATTTGGGAACTTGGCGCGTTCCCAGACGCCGCGTCATTTTTTTGAGAGGTTGACTCCTCTGAAATTTTTTTATTAAAAGTTCCCATGCAGTTCCCACGAGATGGGAAGATCTATAGGTCGCTTACGGCAGTGCTCCCTTACCGTAAGAAGGCTATATTCAACCGGAGGTCGCCAGGTATCCGGAGGACACCGTATGAGACCAACTGACGCGTGGCCATCCATCCCTCGGCACGGTACGATTGACACCTTGGATTACGGATTTTTAGTCGAGGTTTACTCCTCTAGATCCGGCATGTTCTGCAGAATAAGAAATTATGTGTCTAGTTACCAAACACAGAGAAACCCTAGCCAGGTAAAGCCGTAAGGCGTAGATAGGGGCTACCGTCCTGAAGCAATGTCCACGAGATGGTTCCGGGACGGGTTTTACTCTAAATGCCCAGGACAGGGGGTTTTTAGTGGGTGCAAGTCCCACACACCAGCAGCAATAAGGGTCCGCTGCTGACGGTGCGCAGGCATTTTCCCCCAGCACATCAGAAAGCAAAAAAAAAAAAAAAAAAAAAAAAAAAAAAATTATTATTATTATTATTATTATTATTATTATTATTATTATTATTATTATTATTATTATTATTATTATCATTATTATTACTATTATTATTATTATTATTATTATTATTATTATTATTATTATTATTATTATTATTATTATTATTATTATTATTATTATTATTATTATTATTATTATTATTATTATTATTATTATTATTATTATTTTTTTTTTTTTTTTTTTTTTTTTTTTTTGAGCGGCATCGACTGCTAGGGCCATTAGCCGCTATTCTCTCTTTTTTTATTTAGCTTCTCAATAATAATAATACCCGCCTAGTTGGTGTAAAAAGCCAACTAGGCGAGACGGACTGACACAGAATAAATTAACATATATAAATAGAACCGCTGTCGGGTGTAAATAGCCCGACAACAGAGGGACAATACAAACAAAAATAATAAAATCACTCGACCTAGTTGGTGTAAAATGCCAACTAGGCGAGACGGACATTCACAAAATAAATTAACATATAAATTAAAATTATGACTAGAGACAAAAAGCTTAAAATCACTCGACCTAGGCCAGCTAGGCGAGACGTACAGAACACATCCACCAAGTTGGTGTAAAAAGCCAACATGGTGAAGGGACGACACACAGGTAAAAACTTATAATTAAACACTAAGATAAAAACTTAAAGCTAGATAAAATCGATAAAACCGTTGTCGGGTGTAAAGTGCCCGACAACAAAAACAATACAAAACGAAAACGATAAAATCACTCGACCTAGTTGGTGTAAAGGGCCAACTAGACGAGACGGACGTTCACGGAATAAATTAACAAAGATAATAAATTAACATAAAAAGACGATGCACAACAAATTAAAAACTGCTCAGCACAGTAAACTGGTCCTTATAGTACCCCTAAATTCTGCGTAGAAGATCTGTCGCTTGCAGAAAAGCAACGACAGTTTCTACCGACAAAACAGAATTGCTCAAATCGTACGCTACATTACCTCGGAGCTTCAGCCGTACACGTTGACCTGTGTAGGCTGCACATTCCTCGATTATATGCCTCACCGTTAGAGGGCTGTGACAAGTGTCGCATGTGGGTGCTTCGTCACCGGTCAGGAGATGAGAATGGGTCAAGTTGGTATGACCCATTCGTAGGCGGGTCAGAGCGACCTCCTGTCTCCTACTAAGCGCGACCGGTGACTTCCATGCTGTCACAGAGAGTTTTACAGCTTTCAGCTTACTCTCGAGGTTCTCCCATTCCCTTTGCCATGCTTTGTTGACTAATGCCGTAACGCCGACCTTGACATCGTCAGGCCGGCACATGGCATAGTCAACATGATCCGCGAGAGCTGCCTGACGGGCAGCTCTGTCTGCAATCTCGTTGCCTTCAATGCCGACATGAGATGGCACCCAGATGAAGACAACATTCTTGCCAGAGAGATGCAGATTGTACAGAACAGAAAGGATGTTCTGTACGAGCGGATCATTACTTTGGCTGTCGGCTATACCTTCTAGGGAAGAGAGTGAATCAGACAGAACGAGGAATGTACTACTGCTAGACATATCGCAGTAGTGGAGCGCTTTCAATATTGCGTATAGTTCGGCAGTATACACGGTGGACATTGGATCTAGCGACCATGACTGGGATGTAGAATCAGCTACAATAGCCGATCCCACCCCAGTGTCGGTTTTCGATCCATCCGTATATATGCAGCAAGAGTCTGTGTATTGGTTAACGAGTTCCATTAGTTTCACCCGAAAAATTGCCGGTGCCGTTTCCTGCTTCTGGTCTTCTAGCAACGTCATAATTATGTGTGGTGCAGGTATCGCCCATGGCGGTACCTCGCACACACCCACCGGCTGTATTTCGGGCAAATGGAACTCAAGACTCTTGCGGAACTCGCGCGCTCGGACACACACCGGCCTTGTGACAGACGGTCGCAAGGCGTATTTTCGGTATGTCTCTGCTCTGCTAAAAGATTTAAAGTTTATGTGTTTCGGGTTACTACGTACAGACGCTTCGTATCGCAAAGCGAACCGAAGACGTCTGTACTTTAGCGGTAGTAACCCGGAATCACAGCAGAGACTATTCCTTGGTGTGGTCCTAAAAGCTCCTGTAGCGTAACGTATACCTGCATAATGTATCGAATCTAGGACTTGCAACCACGAATTACGAGCAGCGGAATATACTGCGCACCCGTAATCAAGCCTGGACAGAACCAGAGCCTGATACAGCCGCAGCAAAAACCTCTCTGCTCGCACCCCAATTAATGTTCGAAAGGCACCTAATTAAATTAAGTGCCTTTTTACACCTTGTTTCAAGGTCATTAATGTGGGGACGGAATGACAGAGTCCTGTCGAAAATAAGTCCTAGAAATCGATAACTGTCGACACATTGAATAACAGAACCATTAATGCGTAGACTAGGCTCCCTGTGTGGCTTTCTCAGACGACAAAAATGGACACAAGCCATCTTTGTCTCTGAAAAACGAAAACCACACGAGCCAGCGTCTCGAACGATGTTATCAATGCTCCTCTGCAATTGCGTACATATAGCCGGGATGGTATCTCCGGCCATGTAGATTGCGAGGTCGTCGACATACAGGCACGTGTTTACGGGGGTACATACGGAAGTTGCAATATCATTTACCGCAATGGAAAATAGGGTTACACTAATTGTAGAGCCCTGCGGTATACCGTTTTCTTGTACGTGGAGAGAGGAGACAGAATCTCCTACACGTACTCGAAAACTCCGGTGCGACAAGAAGGACTGGATGAATAAAGGCAGACGGCCTCTCAGTCCCCACCGATGCAACTTCCTCAGAATGCCATGACGCCATGTCATATCATACGCCTTTTCCAGATCGAAAAACACCGCGACTAGGTGTTTTCTCTCCAGAAAAGCGTTTTGAATGGCATTCTCTAAACGGACCAGATGGTCAATAGTGGAATGACGTTTCCTAAATCCAGACTGGTAGGGTACGATAAGTTCTCGCGACTCGAGAATCCATACCAGTCGGCTATTGACCATTTTTTCAAACACTTTACTCAAGCAGCAAGTCAAAGAAACCGGGCGATAACTAGAAGCAAGATTCGGATCTTTTCCAGCTTTGAGAAGAGGCACAATAATTGCTTCTCTCCATAGCTCCGGATATTCCCCTTTCTCCCATATCACATTGAAAAGTGACAAGATATGGGATTTGGATTCGAATGATAGTTTTTGTATCATTTTGTAGGGGATATTATCCGGGCCAGGAGAGGAGTCATTGCTAGACCTAAGTGCCTCCTCTAACTCTTCCATTGAAAATGGATGGTTATAATTAAGATCCGAATCTGTGCAAAAGTCTAATGGGGCTTCTAGTTCATTTTTCCTACGCAAGAACTCACGTTGATAATTGGAAGAGCTACTAGTGCTGGAGAATTGTACCGCCAGTGCTTCCGCTACATAACAAGGCTCCGTGATCGTGTTAACTCCATCACACAGACTTATGATGGACGGTAGCCTTTGTCCGCGGATAGCATGTACTTTTCTCCAGACTTCCGTGACTGACGTGTCACTTTTCATTGAGTTCACGTAGCTCTTCCATGAGTCGTTTTTAGATTCTAAAATCTTACGGCGGGCGACGGCCCGCTTTCGTTTAAAAACGATAAGATTTTCTTGCGTAGGATTTCTTTTGTAGACATTAAAGGCCCGTTTCTTCTCTGCGATAACTCGACTAACCTCAACGTTCCACCATGGGACGGAGGATTTACTAGTCGAGCCAGAGGTACGTGGTATAGACTTTTCTGCTGCTTGAGTAATGCTGAGATTAATATTAGAAAGAGTGGAACTAATATCTTCTGAGTTTACGGGAAACCTGACATCGTTCCGAAACTTATCCCACTCTGCTAGATCCAGGCGCCAGCGCCTGGGTCTGCGTTGTATGGCCCTCGGAATATTAGTCGATAAGGTGATCGGAAAGTGATCACTTCCGTGTAGATCATCGAGGGCCTGCCACTGAAGACGCGTGGCGAGAGTGGGCGAAGATATTGCTAAATCTATTGCTGAGAATGCACCGTTGGAAGCGTTAAAATGCGTTGGTAGTCCGTTATTTAAGAGAATCCCTCCCGTGATATCGAGCACTTCCTCGATATACTTGCCTCTAATATCGAGACGAGAGGATCCCCATAATGGACTATGTGCATTGAAATCTCCCAGCAATAGATAAGGTCCGGGTAATTGCCTGATCAGATCAACTATCTGATTACGCTCCCAGTTGCCATCTGGGAGGTAAACGTTGCATATCGTCAGAACTATTGGCGCTTTGATCATACATGCTACGGCCTGAAGATCCGTTCTTAGTGTTAATTGCGTAGAAATACATCCTTCCCGTATCAGTATACCTACTCCCCCTCTTGATCGATTGCGTGGGGCCACATCCTCCCTGAGGATGTTGTAGCCCCTTAGCGAGAACTGTTGTTCAGGTTTAAAGAGGGTTTCCTGTAGGCATACACAGAAAGGATTGTATTTTCGCAGTATGATCTTCAGCTCACCGATATGCGATATGCAACCACGGCAATTCCACTGGACTATTTGTTCCAACTCTTTTAAAATGAATAAAAATTAAGACAAAGACAAAAAATACGATCATTGAGATTAAGTTAAAGACATCACAGAGACTTCACAAACAAGCTAAAACGACATTTTCCGGTGTTGAGAGCCGGATGCTGAAATATTGTCTGGCCCGGACGTGTTAGGTTTGGCTTTTCTTGCCTTTCCCTTGGGCCAACCAACAGGTCGTTTTGCCTGTTGGGTTAAAACTTGTTTATCACCCTCCGACTCGGAGAGTGATGGTTGCCTTTTGACGGCAGGAATTCTCCCTTCCTCCAAGGGAGTTTTATTTTTGCTTCCAGCGTCCACAACTGTGGGCGCTGAGGTGGAACCTCTCTTCTCCATAAGAGAGAAGAGAGAGGTAGCTTCAGAGGATGAAGCTACAGACGCGACTGTCGTCTGTTTTGCAGATGTGTAAGCTGCAGTTTCATTCTTGGTCTTATTCTCTGTCAATTCACTTCTATTATTAACTAAATCTTCTAACGTTCTCTTGATTGTTTGTTCAACTATTTTAGAGATTAGGGGGGTAAGTTCAGAGATAACTTGCTCTGCGCTTGATCTTTTAATTGTAGCTTGCGCATACGATACATTATCCACAGGAGATTTAGGAGGGGATAGCTTCTTCTTAGCTTCGAAATAACTGATTTTTTCTTTTGTCCTTAGTTCCTGTACAGATCTTTCGAAGACTAAAGAAGGACAATTCTTATATCTGGCCGAGTGGTTGCCTCCGCAGTTAACACATTGAAATGGCTCTACGCACTCCGTTCCATCATGGACTGGTTTGCCACAGGGACAGAGGGCCGGACCTTCACATCTTGAAGATGTGTGTCCTAACCTCTGACACCTGAAGCATCTCAGGACGCTAGGAATGTATTGCCTGACCTCCAAACTGTAAAAAGCGATGTTTATCTTTTTTGGCAAAACTGTCGAACTAAAGGTTAATACTATGGATGGAGTATTAACCAACTGGCCATCACGTCTCGTCTTAATTCTCCTTATATCAATTACGTGCTTCTCTTTTAGATCATCCAATATTTCTTCATCGCTGCATGATACTAAGTCTCGGCAATAAACGATTCCTTTGACGTAATTTAACGATTTGTGCACTGTAACGTGGATATTGAAATCTAGAAATTTGTTAAGTTTTAATACTTTGAGCGATTGTTTATCAGTTGCCACTTCGAGCATGAGCCCGTCCTTAATCTTTTTAATCGAGTTAACTTTTCCAATTGCTTGCTCGATGAATTTTGAAATGGCAAAAGGATTGACCTTATCAAAATTCACTCCATCTTCTCTCTGCACAACGAAAAAACGGGGCATATGAGCCGCCGATTTTTCTTGATTTGTTCGGGAACTTTGCGCGTTCCCTGACGCCGCGTCATTTTTTAGAGAGGTTGACTCCTCTGAAGGTTTTTGATTAAACGTTCCCATGAGATTCCCACGAGTAGGGCAGAAATAAAGGTCGACTGCAGCAGTGCTCCCATACTGCAGCAAGGCTAAATGCAACCGGAGTTCGCCAGGTATCCGGAGGACACCGTATGAGACCAACTGACGCGTGGCCATCCATCCCTCGGCACGGTACGATTGACACCTTGGATTACGGATTTTTAGTCGAGGTTTACTCCTCTAGATCCGGCATGTTCTGCAGAAACAGGATCACCTCAGGTAGGTTATACCAATGATGGTACGCATGCCGGTCTTGGGGGCGGAGAAGCTAGGGTGACACCTAACCAGGGCTAGCAAGCTAGCCCCGGCTAGGGCACCTATAAGACGCTACACGCCCCCCTGTGGACAGAACCACTCGATCCCATTGTTATTGTTATTGTTATTGTTATTGTTATTGTTATTGTTATTGTTATTGTTATTGTTATTGTTATTGTTATTGTTATTGTTATTGTTATTGTTATTGTTATTGTTATTGTTATTGTTATTGTTATTGTTATTGTTATTGTTATTGCTATTGTTATTGTTATTGTTATTGTTATTGTTATTGTTATTGTTATTGTTATTGTTATTGTTATTGTTATTGTTATTGTTATTGTTATTGTTATTGTTATTGTTATTGTTATTGTTATTGTTATTGTTATTGTTATTGTTATTGTTATTGTTATTGTTATTGTTATTGTTATTGTTATTGTTATTGTTATTGTTATTGTTATTGTTATTGTTATTGTTATTGTTATTGTTATTGTTATTGTTATTGTTATTGTTATTGTTATTGTTATTGTTATTGTTATTGTTATTGTTATTGTTATTGTTATTGTTATTGTTATTGTTATTGTTATTGTTATTGTTATTGTTATTGTTATTGTTATTGTTATTGTTATTGTTATTGTTATTGTTATTGTTATTGTTATTGTTATTGTTATTGTTATTGTTATTGTTATTGTTATTGTTATTGTTATTGTTATTGTTATTGTTATTGTTATTGTTATTGTTATTGTTATTGTTATTGTTATTGTTATTGTTATTGTTATTGTTATTGTTATTGTTATTGTTATTGTTATTGTTATTGTTATTGTTATTGTTATTGTTATTGTTATTGTTATTGTTATTGTTATTGTTATTGTTATTGTTATTGTTATTGTTATTGTTATTGTTATTGTTATTGTTATTGTTATTGTTATTGTTATTGTTATTGTTATTGTTATTGTTATTGTTATTGTTATTGTTATTGTTATTGTTATTGTTATTGTTATTGTTATTGTTATTGTTATTGTTATTGTTATTGTTATTGTTATTGTTATTGTTATTGTTATTGTTATTGTTATTGTTATTGTTATTGTTATTGTTATTGTTATTGTTATTGTTATTGTTATTGTTATTGTTATTGTTATTGTTATTGTTATTGTTATTGTTATTGTTATTGTTATTGTTATTGTTATTGTTATTGTTATTGTTATTGTTATTGTTATTGTTATTGTTATTGTTATTGTTATTGTTATTGTTATTGTTATTGTTATTGTTATTGTTATTGTTATTGTTATTGTTATTGTTATTGTTATTGTTATTGTTATTGTTATTGTTATTGTTATTGTTATTGTTATTGTTATTGTTATTGTTATTGTTATTGTTATTGTTATTGTTATTGTTATTGTTATTGTTATTGTTATTGTTATTGTTATTGTTATTGTTATTGTTATTGTTATTGTTATTGTTATTGTTATTGTTATTGTTATTGTTATTGTTATTGTTATTGTTATTGTTATTGTTATTGTTATTGTTATTGTTATTGTTATTGTTATTGTTATTGTTATTGTTATTGTTATTGTTATTGTTATTGTTATTGTTATTGTTATTGTTATTGTTATTGTTATTGTTATTGTTATTGTTATTGTTATTGTTATTGTTATTGTTATTGTTATTGTTATTGTTATTGTTATTGTTATTGTTATTGTTATTGTTATTGTTATTGTTATTGTTATTGTTATTGTTATTGTTATTGTTATTGTTATTGTTATTGTTATTGTTATTGTTATTGTTATTGTTATTGTTATTGTTATTGTTATTGTTATTGTTATTGTTATTGTTATTGTTATTGTTATTGTTATTGTTATTGTTATTGTTATTGTTATTGTTATTGTTATTGTTATTGTTATTGTTATTGTTATTGTTATTGTTATTGTTATTGTTATTGTTATTGTTATTGTTATTGTTATTGTTATTGTTATTGTTATTGTTATTGTTATTGTTATTGTTATTGTTATTGTTATTGTTATTGTTATTGTTATTGTTATTGTTATTGTTATTGTTATTGTTATTGTTATTGTTATTGTTATTGTTATTGTTATTGTTATTGTTATTGTTATTGTTATTGTTATTGTTATTGTTATTGTTATTGTTATTGTTATTGTTATTGTTATTGTTATTGTTATTGTTATTGTTATTGTTATTGTTATTGTTATTGTTATTGTTATTGTTATTGTTATTGTTATTGTTATTGTTATTGTTATTGTTATTGTTATTGTTATTGTTATTGTTATTGTTATTGTTATTGTTATTGTTATTGTTATTGTTATTGTTATTGTTATTGTTATTGTTATTGTTATTGTTATTGTTATTGTTATTGTTATTGTTATTGTTATTGTTATTGTTATTGTTATTGTTATTGTTATTGTTATTGTTATTGTTATTGTTATTGTTATTGTTATTGTTATTGTTATTGTTATTGTTATTGTTATTGTTATTGTTATTGTTATTGTTATTGTTATTGTTATTGTTATTGTTATTGTTATTGTTATTGTTATTGTTATTGTTATTGTTATTGTTATTGTTATTGTTATTGTTATTGTTATTGTTATTGTTATTGTTATTGTTATTGTTATTGTTATTGTTATTGTTATTGTTATTGTTATTGTTATTGTTATTGTTATTGTTATTGTTATTGTTATTGTTATTGTTATTGTTATTGTTATTGTTATTGTTATTGTTATTGTTATTGTTATTGTTATTGTTATTGTTATTGTTATTGTTATTGTTATTGTTATTGTTATTGTTATTGTTATTGTTATTGTTATTGTTATTGTTATTGTTATTGTTATTGTTATTGTTATTGTTATTGTTATTGTTATTGTTATTGTTATTGTTATTGTTATTGTTATTGTTATTGTTATTGTTATTGTTATTGTTATTGTTATTGTTATTGTTATTGTTATTGTTATTGTTATTGTTATTGTTATTGTTATTGTTATTGTTATTGTTATTGTTATTGTTATTGTTATTGTTATTGTTATTGTTATTGTTATTGTTATTGTTATTGTTATTGTTATTGTTATTGTTATTGTTATTGTTATTGTTATTGTTATTGTTATTGTTATTGTTATTGTTATTGTTATTGTTATTGTTATTGTTATTGTTATTGTTATTGTTATTGTTATTGTTATTGTTATTGTTATTGTTATTGTTATTGTTATTGTTATTGTTATTGTTATTGTTATTGTTATTGTTATTGTTATTGTTATTGTTATTGTTATTGTTATTGTTATTGTTATTGTTATTGTTATTGTTATTGTTATTGTTATTGTTATTGTTATTGTTATTGTTATTGTTATTGTTATTGTTATTGTTATTGTTATTGTTATTGTTATTGTTATTGTTATTGTTATTGTTATTGTTATTGTTATTGTTATTGTTATTGTTATTGTTATTGTTATTGTTATTGTTATTGTTATTGTTATTGTTATTGTTATTGTTATTGTTATTGTTATTGTTATTGTTATTGTTATTGTTATTGTTATTGTTATTGTTATTGTTATTGTTATTGTTATTGTTATTGTTATTGTTATTGTTATTGTTATTGTTATTGTTATTGTTATTGTTATTGTTATTGTTATTGTTATTGTTATTGTTATTGTTATTGTTATTGTTATTGTTATTGTTATTGTTATTGTTATTGTTATTGTTATTGTTATTGTTATTGTTATTGTTATTGTTATTGTTATTGTTATTGTTATTGTTATTGTTATTGTTATTGTTATTGTTATTGTTATTGTTATTGTTATTGTTATTGTTATTGTTATTGTTATTGTTATTGTTATTGTTATTGTTATTGTTATTGTTATTGTTATTGTTATTGTTATTGTTATTGTTATTGTTATTGTTATTGTTATTGTTATTGTTATTGTTATTGTTATTGTTATTGTTATTGTTATTGTTATTGTTATTGTTATTGTTATTGTTATTGTTATTGTTATTGTTATTGTTATTGTTATTGTTATTGTTATTGTTATTGTTATTGTTATTGTTATTGTTATTGTTATTGTTATTGTTATTGTTATTGTTATTGTTATTGTTATTGTTATTGTTATTGTTATTGTTATTGTTATTGTTATTGTTATTGTTATTGTTATTGTTATTGTTATTGTTATTGTTATTGTTATTGTTATTGTTATTGTTATTGTTATTGTTATTGTTATTGTTATTGTTATTGTTATTGTTATTGTTATTGTTATTGTTATTGTTATTGTTATTGTTATTGTTATTGTTATTGTTATTGTTATTGTTATTGTTATTGTTATTGTTATTGTTATTGTTATTGTTATTGTTATTGTTATTGTTATTGTTATTGTTATTGTTATTGTTATTGTTATTGTTATTGTTATTGTTATTGTTATTGTTATTGTTATTGTTATTGTTATTGTTATTGTTATTGTTATTGTTATTGTTATTGTTATTGTTATTGTTATTGTTATTGTTATTGTTATTGTTATTGTTATTGTTATTGTTATTGTTATTGTTATTGTTATTGTTATTGTTATTGTTATTGTTATTGTTATTGTTATTGTTATTGTTATTGTTATTGTTATTGTTATTGTTATTGTTATTGTTATTGTTATTGTTATTGTTATTGTTATTGTTATTGTTATTGTTATTGTTATTGTTATTGTTATTGTTATTGTTATTGTTATTGTTATTGTTATTGTTATTGTTATTGTTATTGTTATTGTTATTGTTATTGTTATTGTTATTGTTATTGTTATTGTTATTGTTATTGTTATTGTTATTGTTATTGTTATTGTTATTGTTATTGTTATTGTTATTGTTATTGTTATTGTTATTGTTATTGTTATTGTTATTGTTATTGTTATTGTTATTGTTATTGTTATTGTTATTGTTATTGTTATTGTTATTGTTATTGTTATTGTTATTGTTATTGTTATTGTTATTGTTATTGTTATTGTTATTGTTATTGTTATTGTTATTGTTATTGTTATTGTTATTGTTATTGTTATTGTTATTGTTATTGTTATTGTTATTGTTATTGTTATTGTTATTGTTATTGTTATTGTTATTGTTATTGTTATTGTTATTGTTATTGTTATTGTTATTGTTATTGTTATTGTTATTGTTATTGTTATTGTTATTGTTATTGTTATTGTTATTGTTATTGTTATTGTTATTGTTATTGTTATTGTTATTGTTATTGTTATTGTTATTGTTATTGTTATTGTTATTGTTATTGTTATTGTTATTGTTATTGTTATTGTTATTGTTATTGTTATTGTTATTGTTATTGTTATTGTTATTGTTATTGTTATTGTTATTGTTATTGTTATTGTTATTGTTATTGTTATTGTTATTGTTATTGTTATTGTTATTGTTATTGTTATTGTTATTGTTATTGTTATTGTTATTGTTATTGTTATTGTTATTGTTATTGTTATTGTTATTGTTATTGTTATTGTTATTGTTATTGTTATTGTTATTGTTATTGTTATTGTTATTGTTATTGTTATTGTTATTGTTATTGTTATTGTTATTGTTATTGTTATTGTTATTGTTATTGTTATTGTTATTGTTATTGTTATTGTTATTGTTATTGTTATTGTTATTGTTATTGTTATTGTTATTGTTATTGTTATTGTTATTGTTATTGTTATTGTTATTGTTATTGTTATTGTTATTGTTATTGTTATTGTTATTGTTATTGTTATTGTTATTGTTATTGTTATTGTTATTGTTATTGTTATTGTTATTGTTATTGTTATTGTTATTGTTATTGTTATTGTTATTGTTATTGTTATTGTTATTGTTATTGTTATTGTTATTGTTATTGTTATTGTTATTGTTATTGTTATTGTTATTGTTATTGTTATTGTTATTGTTATTGTTATTGTTATTGTTATTGTTATTGTTATTGTTATTGTTATTGTTATTGTTATTGTTATTGTTATTGTTATTGTTATTGTTATTGTTATTGTTATTGTTATTGTTATTGTTATTGTTATTGTTATTGTTATTGTTATTGTTATTGTTATTGTTATTGTTATTGTTATTGTTATTGTTATTGTTATTGTTATTGTTATTGTTATTGTTATTGTTATTGTTATTGTTATTGTTATTGTTATTGTTATTGTTATTGTTATTGTTATTGTTATTGTTATTGTTATTGTTATTGTTATTGTTATTGTTATTGTTATTGTTATTGTTATTGTTATTGTTATTGTTATTGTTATTGTTATTGTTATTGTTATTGTTATTGTTATTGTTATTGTTATTGTTATTGTTATTGTTATTGTTATTGTTATTGTTATTGTTATTGTTATTGTTATTGTTATTGTTATTGTTATTGTTATTGTTATTGTTATTGTTATTGTTATTGTTATTGTTATTGTTATTGTTATTGTTATTGTTATTGTTATTGTTATTGTTATTGTTATTGTTATTGTTATTGTTATTGTTATTGTTATTGTTATTGTTATTGTTATTGTTATTGTTATTGTTATTGTTATTGTTATTGTTATTGTTATTGTTATTGTTATTGTTATTGTTATTGTTATTGTTATTGTTATTGTTATTGTTATTGTTATTGTTATTGTTATTGTTATTGTTATTGTTATTGTTATTGTTATTGTTATTGTTATTGTTATTGTTATTGTTATTGTTATTGTTATTGTTATTGTTATTGTTATTGTTATTGTTATTGTTATTGTTATTGTTATTGTTATTGTTATTGTTATTGTTATTGTTATTGTTATTGTTATTGTTATTGTTATTGTTATTGTTATTGTTATTGTTATTGTTATTGTTATTGTTATTGTTATTGTTATTGTTATTGTTATTGTTATTGTTATTGTTATTGTTATTGTTATTGTTATTGTTATTGTTATTGTTATTGTTATTGTTATTGTTATTGTTATTGTTATTGTTATTGTTATTGTTATTGTTATTGTTATTGTTATTGTTATTGTTATTGTTATTGTTATTGTTATTGTTATTGTTATTGTTATTGTTATTGTTATTGTTATTGTTATTGTTATTGTTATTGTTATTGTTATTGTTATTGTTATTGTTATTGTTATTGTTATTGTTATTGTTATTGTTATTGTTATTGTTATTGTTATTGTTATTGTTATTGTTATTGTTATTGTTATTGTTATTGTTATTGTTATTGTTATTGTTATTGTTATTGTTATTGTTATTGTTATTGTTATTGTTATTGTTATTGTTATTGTTATTGTTATTGTTATTGTTATTGTTATTGTTATTGTTATTGTTATTGTTATTGTTATTGTTATTGTTATTGTTATTGTTATTGTTATTGTTATTGTTATTGTTATTGTTATTGTTATTGTTATTGTTATTGTTATTGTTATTGTTATTGTTATTGTTATTGTTATTGTTATTGTTATTGTTATTGATTGTTATTGTTATTGTTATTGTTATTGTTATTGTTATTGTTATTGTTATTGTTATTGTTATTGTTATTGTTATTGTTATTGTTATTGTTATTGTTATTGTTATTGTTATTGTTATTGTTATTGTTATTGTTATTGTTATTGTTATTGTTATTGTTATTGTTATTGTTATTGTTATTGTTATTGTTATTGTTATTGTTATTGTTATTGTTATTGTTATTGTTATTGTTATTGTTATTGTTATTGTTATTGTTATTGTTATTGTTATTGTTATTGTTATTGTTATTGTTATTGTTATTGTTATTGTTATTGTTATTGTTATTGTTATTGTTATTGTTATTGTTATTGTTATTGTTATTGTTATTGTTATTGTTATTGTTATTGTTATTGTTATTGTTATTGTTATTGTTATTGTTATTGTTATTGTTATTGTTATTGTTATTGTTATTGTTATTGTTATTGTTATTGTTATTGTTATTGTTATTGTTATTGTTATTGTTATTGTTATTGTTATTGTTATTGTTATTGTTATTGTTATTGTTATTGTTATTGTTATTGTTATTGTTATTGTTATTGTTATTGTTATTGTTATTGTTATTGTTATTGTTATTGTTATTGTTATTGTTATTGTTATTGTTATTGTTATTGTTATTGTTATTGTTATTGTTATTGTTATTGTTATTGTTATTGTTATTGTTATTGTTATTGTTATTGTTATTGTTATTGTTATTGTTATTGTTATTGTTATTGTTATTGTTATTGTTATTGTTATTGTTATTGTTATTGTTATTGTTATTGTTATTGTTATTGTTATTGTTATTGTTATTGTTATTGTTATTGTTATTGTTATTGTTATTGTTATTGTTATTGTTATTGTTATTGTTATTGTTATTGTTATTGTTATTGTTATTGTTATTGTTATTGTTATTGTTATTGTTATTGTTATTGTTATTGTTATTGTTATTGTTATTGTTATTGTTATTGTTATTGTTATTGTTATTGTTATTGTTATTGTTATTGTTATTGTTATTGTTATTGTTATTGTTATTGTTATTGTTATTGTTATTGTTATTGTTATTGTTATTGTTATTGTTATTGTTATTGTTATTGTTATTGTTATTGTTATTGTTATTGTTATTGTTATTGTTATTGTTATTGTTATTGTTATTGTTATTGTTATTGTTATTGTTATTGTTATTGTTATTGTTATTGTTATTGTTATTGTTATTGTTATTGTTATTGTTATTGTTATTGTTATTGTTATTGTTATTGTTATTGTTATTGTTATTGTTATTGTTATTGTTATTGTTATTGTTATTGTTATTGTTATTGTTATTGTTATTGTTATTGTTATTGTTATTGTTATTGTTATTGTTATTGTTATTGTTATTGTTATTGTTATTGTTATTGTTATTGTTATTGTTATTGTTATTGTTATTGTTATTGTTATTGTTATTGTTATTGTTATTGTTATTGTTATTGTTATTGTTATTGTTATTGTTATTGTTATTGTTATTGTTATTGTTATTGTTATTGTTATTGTTATTGTTATTGTTATTGTTATTGTTATTGTTATTGTTATTGTTATTGTTATTGTTATTGTTATTGTTATTGTTATTGTTATTGTTATTGTTATTGTTATTGTTATTGTTATTGTTATTGTTATTGTTATTGTTATTGTTATTGTTATTGTTATTGTTATTGTTATTGTTATTGTTATTGTTATTGTTATTGTTATTGTTATTGTTATTGTTATTGTTATTGTTATTGTTATTGTTATTGTTATTGTTATTGTTATTGTTATTGTTATTGTTATTGTTATTGTTATTGTTATTGTTATTGTTATTGTTATTGTTATTGTTATTGTTATTGTTATTGTTATTGTTATTGTTATTGTTATTGTTATTGTTATTGTTATTGTTATTGTTATTGTTATTGTTATTGTTATTGTTATTGTTATTGTTATTGTTATTGTTATTGTTATTGTTATTGTTATTGTTATTGTTATTGTTATTGTTATTGTTATTGTTATTGTTATTGTTATTGTTATTGTTATTGTTATTGTTATTGTTATTGTTATTGTTATTGTTATTGTTATTGTTATTGTTATTGTTATTGTTATTGTTATTGTTATTGTTATTGTTATTGTTATTGTTATTGTTATTGTTATTGTTATTGTTATTGTTATTGTTATTGTTATTGTTATTGTTATTGTTATTGTTATTGTTATTGTTATTGTTATTGTTATTGTTATTGTTATTGTTATTGTTATTGTTATTGTTATTGTTATTGTTATTGTTATTGTTATTGTTATTGTTATTGTTATTGTTATTGTTATTGTTATTGTTATTGTTATTGTTATTGTTATTGTTATTGTTATTGTTATTGTTATTGTTATTGTTATTGTTATTGTTATTGTTATTGTTATTGTTATTGTTATTGTTATTGTTATTGTTATTGTTATTGTTATTGTTATTGTTATTGTTATTGTTATTGTTATTGTTATTGTTATTGTTATTGTTATTGTTATTGTTATTGTTATTGTTATTGTTATTGTTATTGTTATTGTTATTGTTATTGTTATTGTTATTGTTATTGTTATTGTTATTGTTATTGTTATTGTTATTGTTATTGTTATTGTTATTGTTATTGTTATTGTTATTGTTATTGTTATTGTTATTGTTATTGTTATTGTTATTGTTATTGTTATTGTTATTGTTATTGTTATTGTTATTGTTATTGTTATTGTTATTGTTATTGTTATTGTTATTGTTATTGTTATTGTTATTGTTATTGTTATTGTTATTGTTATTGTTATTGTTATTGTTATTGTTATTGTTATTGTTATTGTTATTGTTATTGTTATTGTTATTGTTATTGTTATTGTTATTGTTATTGTTATTGTTATTGTTATTGTTATTGTTATTGTTATTGTTATTGTTATTGTTATTGTTATTGTTATTGTTATTGTTATTGTTATTGTTATTGTTATTGTTATTGTTATTGTTATTGTTATTGTTATTGTTATTGTTATTGTTATTGTTATTGTTATTGTTATTGTTATTGTTATTGTTATTGTTATTGTTATTGTTATTGTTATTGTTATTGTTATTGTTATTGTTATTGTTATTGTTATTGTTATTGTTATTGTTATTGTTATTGTTATTGTTATTGTTATTGTTATTGTTATTGTTATTGTTATTGTTATTGTTATTGTTATTGTTATTGTTATTGTTATTGTTATTGTTATTGTTATTGTTATTGTTATTGTTATTGTTATTGTTATTGTTATTGTTATTGTTATTGTTATTGTTATTGTTATTGTTATTGTTATTGTTATTGTTATTGTTATTGTTATTGTTATTGTTATTGTTATTGTTATTGTTATTGTTATTGTTATTGTTATTGTTATTGTTATTGTTATTGTTATTGTTATTGTTATTGTTATTGTTATTGTTATTGTTATTGTTATTGTTATTGTTATTGTTATTGTTATTGTTATTGTTATTGTTATTGTTATTGTTATTGTTATTGTTATTGTTATTGTTATTGTTATTGTTATTGTTATTGTTATTGTTATTGTTATTGTTATTGTTATTGTTATTGTTATTGTTATTGTTATTGTTATTGTTATTGTTATTGTTATTGTTATTGTTATTGTTATTGTTATTGTTATTGTTATTGTTATTGTTATTGTTATTGTTATTGTTATTGTTATTGTTATTGTTATTGTTATTGTTATTGTTATTGTTATTGTTATTGTTATTGTTATTGTTATTGTTATTGTTATTGTTATTGTTATTGTTATTGTTATTGTTATTGTTATTGTTATTGTTATTGTTATTGTTATTGTTATTGTTATTGTTATTGTTATTGTTATTGTTATTGTTATTGTTATTGTTATTGTTATTGTTATTGTTATTGTTATTGTTATTGTTATTGTTATTGTTATTGTTATTGTTATTGTTATTGTTATTGTTATTGTTATTGTTATTGTTATTGTTATTGTTATTGTTATTGTTATTGTTATTGTTATTGTTATTGTTATTGTTATTGTTATTGTTATTGTTATTGTTATTGTTATTGTTATTGTTATTGTTATTGTTATTGTTATTGTTATTGTTATTGTTATTGTTATTGTTATTGTTATTGTTATTGTTATTGTTATTGTTATTGTTATTGTTATTGTTATTGTTATTGTTATTGTTATTGTTATTGTTATTGTTATTGTTATTGTTATTGTTATTGTTATTGTTATTGTTATTGTTATTGTTATTGTTATTGTTATTGTTATTGTTATTGTTATTGTTATTGTTATTGTTATTGTTATTGTTATTGTTATTGTTATTGTTATTGTTATTGTTATTGTTATTGTTATTGTTATTGTTATTGTTATTGTTATTGTTATTGTTATTGTTATTGTTATTGTTATTGTTATTGTTATTGTTATTGTTATTGTTATTGTTATTGTTATTGTTATTGTTATTGTTATTGTTATTGTTATTGTTATTGTTATTGTTATTGTTATTGTTATTGTTATTGTTATTGTTATTGTTATTGTTATTGTTATTGTTATTGTTATTGTTATTGTTATTGTTATTGTTATTGTTATTGTTATTGTTATTGTTATTGTTATTGTTATTGTTATTGTTATTGTTATTGTTATTGTTATTGTTATTGTTATTGTTATTGTTATTGTTATTGTTATTGTTATTGTTATTGTTATTGTTATTGTTATTGTTATTGTTATTGTTATTGTTATTGTTATTGTTATTGTTATTGTTATTGTTATTGTTATTGTTATTGTTATTGTTATTGTTATTGTTATTGTTATTGTTATTGTTATTGTTATTGTTATTGTTATTGTTATTGTTATTGTTATTGTTATTGTTATTGTTATTGTTATTGTTATTGTTATTGTTATTGTTATTGTTATTGTTATTGTTATTGTTATTGTTATTGTTATTGTTATTGTTATTGTTATTGTTATTGTTATTGTTATTGTTATTGTTATTGTTATTGTTATTGTTATTGTTATTGTTATTGTTATTGTTATTGTTATTGTTATTGTTATTGTTATTGTTATTGTTATTGTTATTGTTATTGTTATTGTTATTGTTATTGTTATTGTTATTGTTATTGTTATTGTTATTGTTATTGTTATTGTTATTGTTATTGTTATTGTTATTGTTATTGTTATTGTTATTGTTATTGTTATTGTTATTGTTATTGTTATTGTTATTGTTATTGTTATTGTTATTGTTATTGTTATTGTTATTGTTATTGTTATTGTTATTGTTATTGTTATTGTTATTGTTATTGTTATTGTTATTGTTATTGTTATTGTTATTGTTATTGTTATTGTTATTGTTATTGTTATTGTTATTGTTATTGTTATTGTTATTGTTATTGTTATTGTTATTGTTATTGTTATTGTTATTGTTATTGTTATTGTTATTGTTATTGTTATTGTTATTGTTATTGTTATTGTTATTGTTATTGTTATTGTTATTGTTATTGTTATTGTTATTGTTATTGTTATTGTTATTGTTATTGTTATTGTTATTGTTATTGTTATTGTTATTGTTATTGTTATTGTTATTGTTATTGTTATTGTTATTGTTATTGTTATTGTTATTGTTATTGTTATTGTTATTGTTATTGTTATTGTTATTGTTATTGTTATTGTTATTGTTATTGTTATTGTTATTGTTATTGTTATTGTTATTGTTATTGTTATTGTTATTGTTATTGTTATTGTTATTGTTATTGTTATTGTTATTGTTATTGTTATTGTTATTGTTATTGTTATTGTTATTGTTATTGTTATTGTTATTGTTATTGTTATTGTTATTGTTATTGTTATTGTTATTGTTATTGTTATTGTTATTGTTATTGTTATTGTTATTGTTATTGTTATTGTTATTGTTATTGTTATTGTTATTGTTATTGTTATTGTTATTGTTATTGTTATTGTTATTGTTATTGTTATTGTTATTGTTATTGTTATTGTTATTGTTATTGTTATTGTTATTGTTATTGTTATTGTTATTGTTATTGTTATTGTTATTGTTATTGTTATTGTTATTGTTATTGTTATTGTTATTGTTATTGTTATTGTTATTGTTATTGTTATTGTTATTGTTATTGTTATTGTTATTGTTATTGTTATTGTTATTGTTATTGTTATTGTTATTGTTATTGTTATTGTTATTGTTATTGTTATTGTTATTGTTATTGTTATTGTTATTGTTATTGTTATTGTTATTGTTATTGTTATTGTTATTGTTATTGTTATTGTTATTGTTATTGTTATTGTTATTGTTATTGTTATTGTTATTGTTATTGTTATTGTTATTGTTATTGTTATTGTTATTGTTATTGTTATTGTTATTGTTATTGTTATTGTTATTGTTATTGTTATTGTTATTGTTATTGTTATTGTTATTGTTATTGTTATTGTTATTGTTATTGTTATTGTTATTGTTATTGTTATTGTTATTGTTATTGTTATTGTTATTGTTATTGTTATTGTTATTGTTATTGTTATTGTTATTGTTATTGTTATTGTTATTGTTATTGTTATTGTTATTGTTATTGTTATTGTTATTGTTATTGTTATTGTTATTGTTATTGTTATTGTTATTGTTATTGTTATTGTTATTGTTATTGTTATTGTTATTGTTATTGTTATTGTTATTGTTATTGTTATTGTTATTGTTATTGTTATTGTTATTGTTATTGTTATTGTTATTGTTATTGTTATTGTTATTGTTATTGTTATTGTTATTGTTATTGTTATTGTTATTGTCATTGTCATTGTCATTGTCATTGTCATTGTCATTGTCATTGTCATTGTCATTGTCATTGTCATTGTCATTGTCATTGTCATTGTCATTGTCATTGTCATTGTTATTGTTATTGTTATTGTTATTGTCATTGTCATTGTCATTGTCATTGTTATTGTTATTGTTATTGTCATTGTCATTGTCATTGTTATTGTTATTGTCATTGTCATTGTCATTGTCATTGTTATTGTTATTGTCATTGTCATTGTTATTGTTATTGTTATTGTCATTGTCATTGTTATTGTTATTGTTATTGTCATTGTCATTGTCATTGTTCATTGTTATTGTTATTGTTATTGTTATTGTTATTGTTATTGTTATTGTTATTGTTATTGTTATTGTTATTGTTATTGTTATTGTTATTGTTATTGTTATTGTTATTGTTATTGTTATTGTTATTGTTATTGTTATTGTTATTGTTATTGTTATTGTTATTGTTATTGTTATTGTTATTGTTATTGTTATTGTTATTGTTATTGTTATTGTTATTGTTATTGTTATTGTTATTGTTATTGTTATTGTTATTGTTATTGTTATTGTTATTGTTATTGTTATTGTTATTGTTATTGTTATTGTTATTGTTATTGTTATTGTTATTGTTATTGTTATTGTTATTGTTATTGTTATTGTTATTGTTATTGTTATTGTTATTGTTATTGTTATTGTTATTGTTATTGTTATTGTTATTGTTATTGTTATTGTTATTGTTATTGTTATTGTTATTGTTATTGTTATTGTTATTGTTATTGTTATTGTTATTGTTATTGTTATTGTTATTGTTATTGTTATTGTTATTGTTATTGTTATTGTTATTGTTATTGTTATTGTTATTGTTATTGTTATTGTTATTGTTATTGTTATTGTTATTGTTATTGTTATTGTTATTGTTATTGTTATTGTTATTGTTATTGTTATTGTTATTGTTATTGTTATTGTTATTGTTATTGTTATTGTTATTGTTATTGTTATTGTTATTGTTATTGTTATGTTATTGTTATTGTTATTGTTATTGTTATTGTTATTGTTATTGTTATTGTTTATTGTTATTGTTATTGTTATTGTTATTGTTATTGTTATTGTTATTGTTATTGTTATTGTTATTGTTATTGTTATTGTTATTGTTATTGTTATTGTTATTGTTATTGTTATTGTTATTGTTATTGTTTATTGTTATTGTTATTGTTATTGTTATTGTTATTGTTATTGTTATTGTTATTGTTATTGTTATTGGTTATTGTTATTGTTATTGTTATTGTTATTGTTATTGTTATTGTTATTGTTATTGTTATTGTTATTGTTATTGTTATTGTTATTGTTATTGTTATTGTTATTGTTATTGTTATTGTTATTGTTATTGTTATTGTTATTGTTATTGTTATTGTTATTGTTATTGTTATTGTTATTGTTATTGTTATTGTTATTGTTATTGTTATTGTTATTGTTATTGTTATTGTTATTGTTATTGTTATTGTTATTGTTATTGTTATTGTTATTGTTATTGTTATTGTTATTGTTATTGTTATTGTTATTGTTATTGTTATTGTTATTGTTATTGTTATTGTTATTGTTATTGTTATTGTTATTGTTATTGTTATTGTTATTGTTATTGTTATTGTTATTGTTATTGTTATTGTTATTGTTATTGTTATTGTTATTGTTATTGTTATTGTTATTGTTATTGTTATTGTTATTGTTATTGTTATTGTTATTGTTATTGTTATTGTTATTGTTATTGTTATTGTTATTGTTATTGTTATTGTTATTGTTATTGTTATTGTTATTGTTATTGTTATTGTTATTGTTATTGTTATTGTTATTGTTATTGTTATTGTTATTGTTATTGTTATTGTTATTGTTATTGTTATTGTTATTGTTATTGTTATTGTTATTGTTATTGTTATTGTTATTGTTATTGTTATTGTTATTGTTATTGTTATTGTTATTGTTATTGTTATTGTTATTGTTATTGTTATTGTTATTGTTATTGTTATTGTTATTGTTATTGTTATTGTTATTGTTATTGTTATTGTTATTGTTATTGTTATTGTTATTGTTATTGTTATTGTTATTGTTATTGTTATTGTTATTGTTATTGTTATTGTTATTGTTATTGTTATTGTTATTGTTATTGTTATTGTTATTGTTATTGTTATTGTTATTGTTATTGTTATTGTTATTGTTATTGTTATTGTTATTGTTATTGTTATTGTTATTGTTATTGTTATTGTTATTGTTATTGTTATTGTTATTGTTATTGTTATTGTTATTGTTATTGTTATTGTTATTGTTATTGTTATTGTTATTGTTATTGTTATTGTTATTGTTATTGTTATTGTTATTGTTATTGTTATTGTTATTGTTATTGTTATTGTTATTGTTATTGTTATTGTTATTGTTATTGTTATTGTTATTGTTATTGTTATTGTTATTGTTATTGTTATTGTTATTGTTATTGTTATTGTTATTGTTATTGTTATTGTTATTGTTATTGTTATTGTTATTGTTATTGTTATTGTTATTGTTATTGTTATTGTTATTGTTATTGTTATTGTTATTGTTATTGTTATTGTTATTGTTATTGTTATTGTTATTGTTATTGTTATTGTTATTGTTATTGTTATTGTTATTGTTATTGTTATTGTTATTGTTATTGTTATTGTTATTGTTATTGTTATTGTTATTGTTATTGTTATTGTTATTGTTATTGTTATTGTTATTGTTATTGTTATTGTTATTGTTATTGTTATTGTTATTGTTATTGTTATTGTTATTGTTATTGTTATTGTTATTGTTATTGTTATTGTTATTGTTATTGTTATTGTTATTGTTATTGTTATTGTTATTGTTATTGTTATTGTTATTGTTATTGTTATTGTTATTGTTATTGTTATTGTTATTGTTATTGTTATTGTTATTGTTATTGTTATTGTTATTGTTATTGTTATTGTTATTGTTATTGTTATTGTTATTGTTATTGTTATTGTTATTGTTATTGTTATTGTTATTGTTATTGTTATTGTTATTGTTATTGTTATTGTTATTGTTATTGTTATTGTTATTGTTATTGTTATTGTTATTGTTATTGTTATTGTTATTGTTATTGTTATTGTTATTGTTATTGTTATTGTTATTGTTATTGTTATTGTTATTGTTATTGTTATTGTTATTGTTATTGTTATTGTTATTGTTATTGTTATTGTTATTGTTATTGTTATTGTTATTGTTATTGTTATTGTTATTGTTATTGTTATTGTTATTGTTATTGTTATTGTTATTGTTATTGTTATTGTTATTGTTATTGTTATTGTTATTGTTATTGTTATTGTTATTGTTATTGTTATTGTTATTGTTATTGTTATTGTTATTGTTATTGTTATTGTTATTGTTATTGTTATTGTTATTGTTATTGTTATTGTTATTGTTATTGTTATTGTTATTGTTATTGTTATTGTTATTGTTATTGTTATTGTTATTGTTATTGTTATTGTTATTGTTATTGTTATTGTTATTGTTATTGTTATTGTTATTGTTATTGTTATTGTTATTGTTATTGTTATTGTTATTGTTATTGTTATTGTTATTGTTATTGTTATTGTTATTGTTATTGTTATTGTTATTGTTATTGTTATTGTTATTGTTATTGTTATTGTTATTGTTATTGTTATTGTTATTGTTATTGTTATTGTTATTGTTATTGTTATTGTTATTGTTATTGTTATTGTTATTGTTATTGTTATTGTTATTGTTATTGTTATTGTTATTGTTATTGTTATTGTTATTGTTATTGTTATTGTTATTGTTATTGTTATTGTTATTGTTATTGTTATTGTTATTGTTATTGTTATTGTTATTGTTATTGTTATTGTTATTGTTATTGTTATTGTTATTGTTATTGTTATTGTTATTGTTATTGTTATTGTTATTGTTATTGTTATTGTTATTGTTATTGTTATTGTTATTGTTATTGTTATTGTTATTGTTATTGTTATTGTTATTGTTATTGTTATTGTTATTGTTATTGTTATTGTTATTGTTATTGTTATTGTTATTGTTATTGTTATTGTTATTGTTATTGTTATTGTTATTGTTATTGTTATTGTTATTGTTATTGTTATTGTTATTGTTATTGTTATTGTTATTGTTATTGTTATGTTATTGTTATTGTTATTGTTATTGTTATTGTTATTGTTATTGTTATTGTTATTGTTATTGTTATTGTTATTGTTATTGTTATTGTTATTGTTATTGTTATTGTTATTGTTATTGTTATTGTTATTGTTATTGTTATTGTTATTGTTATTGTTATTGTTATTGTTATGTTTTTTTTTTTTTTTTTTTTTTTTTTTTTTGGAGCGGCATCGACTGCTAGGGCCATTAGCCGCTATTCTCTCTTTTTTTATTTAGCTACTCAATAATAATAATACCCGCCTAGTTGGTGTAAAAAGCCAACTAGGCGAGACGGACTGACACAGAATAAATTAACATATATAAATAAAACCGCTGTCGGGTGTAAATAGCCCGACAACAGAGGGACAATACAAACAAAAAATAATAAAATCACTCGACCTAGTTGGTGTAAAATGCCAACTAGGCGAGACGGACATTCACAAAATAAATTAACATATAAATTAAAATTATGACTAGAGACAAAAAGCTTAAAATCACTCGACCTAGGCCAGCTAGGCGAGACGTACAGAACACATCCACCAAGTTGGTGTAAAAGGCCAACATGGTGGAGGGACGACACACAGAATAAAACTTAAAACTAGACATATAGATAAAACTTAAAACTAGATAAAAGCGATAAAACCGTTGCCGGGTGTAAAGTGCCCGACAACAAAAACAATACAAACGAATGCGATAAAATCAATGATAAAAAACAACTCCACCAAGTTGGTGTAAAGAGCCAACATGGTGAAGGGACGACACACAGGTAAAAACTTATAATTAAACACTAAGATAAAAACTTAAAGCTAGATAAAATCGATAAAACCGTTGTCGGGTGTAAAGTGCCCGACAACAAAAACAATACAAAACGAAAACAATAAAATCACTCGACCTAGTTGGTGTAAAGGGCCAACTAGACGAGACGGACGTTCACAGAATAAATTAACAAAGATAATAAATTAAAATAAAAAAGACGATGCACAACAAATTAAAAACTGCTCAGCACAGTAAACTGGTCCTTACAGTACCCCTAAATTCTGCGTAGAAGTTCTGTCGCTTGCAGAAAAGCAACGACAGTTTCTACCGACAAAACAGAATTGCTCAAATCGTACGCTACATTACCTCGGAGCTTCAGCCGTACACGTTGACCTGTGTAGGCTGCACATTCCTCGATTATATGCCTCACCGTTAGAGGGCTGTGACAAGTGTCGCATGTGGGTGCTTCGTCACCGGTCAGGAGATGAGAATGGGTCAAGTTCGTATGACCCATTCGTAGGCGGGTCAAAGCGACCTCCTGTCTCCTACTAAGTGCGACCGGTGACTTCCATGCTGTCACAGAGAGTTTTACAGCTTTCAGCTTACTCTCGAGGCTCTCCCATTCCCTTTGCCAAGCTTTGTTGACTAGCGCCGTAACGCCGACCTTGACATCGTCAGGCCGACACATGGCGTAGTCAACATGATCCGCGAGAGCTGCCTGACGGGCAGCTCTGTCTGCAATCTCGTTGCCTTCAATGCCGACGTGAGATGGCACCCAGACGAAGACAACACGCTTACTAGTGAGACGCAGATTGTACAGAACAGAAAGGATGTTCTGTACGAGCGGATCATTACTTTGGCTGTCGGCTATACTTTCTAGGGAAGAGAGTGAATCAGACAGAACGAGGAATGTACTACTGCTAGACATATCGCAGTAGTGGAGCGCTTTCAATATTGCGTATAGTTCGGCAGTATATACGGTGGACAGAGGATCTAGCGACCACGAGTGGGGAGTGGAGTCAACCACAAAGGCTGCTCCTACTCCAATGTCGGTCTTAGATCCATCCGTATATATGCAGCAAGAGTCTGTAAATCTGTTAACGAGTTCCATTAGTTTCACCCGAAAAATTGCCGGCGTCGTTTCGTGCTTTTGATCGTTTAGCAACGACAGAACTATGTGTGGTGTGGGTATCACCCATGGCGGTACCTCACACACACCCACCGGCTGTATTTCGGGTAAATGGAACTCAAGACTCTTGCGGAACTCGCGCGCTCGGACACACACCGGCCTTGTGACTGACGGTCGCAAGGCGTATTTACGATAAGTCTCTGCTCTGTTAAAACAATTGAAATTGATGTGTTTCGGGTTACTACGTACAGACGCTTCGTATCGCAAAGCGAACCGAAGACGTCTGTACTTTAGCGGTAGTAACCCAGCATCACAGCAGAGACTATTCCTTGGTGTGGTCCTAAAAGCTCCTGTAGCGTAACGTATACCTGCATAATGTATCGAATCTAGGACTTGTAGCCACGAATTACGAGCAGCGGAATATACTGCGCACCCGTAGTCAAGCCTGGACAGAACCAGAGCCTGATACAGCCGCAGCAAAACCTCTCTGCTCGCACCCCAATTAATGTTTGAAAGGCACCTAATTAGATTAAGTGCTTTTTTACACCTTGTTTCAAGGTCATTAATGTGGGGACGGAATGACAGAGTCCTGTCGAAAATAAGTCCTAGAAATCGATAACTGTCGACACATTGAATAACAGAACCATTAATGCGTAGACTAGGCTCCCTGTGTGGCTTTCTCAGACGACAAAAATGGACACACGCCATCTTTGTCTCTGAAAATCGAAAACCACACGAGCCAGCGTCTCGAACGATGTTATCAATGCTCCTCTGCAATTGCGTACATATAGCCGGGATGGTATCTCCGGCCATGTAGATTGCGAGGTCGTCGACATACAGGCACGTGTTTACGGGGGTACATACGGAAGTTGCAATATCATTTACCGCAATGGAAAATAGGGTTACACTAATTGTAGAGCCCTGCGGTATACCGTTTTCTTGTACGTGGAGAGAGGAGACAGAATCTCCTACACGTACTCGAAAACTCCGGTGCGACAAGAAGGACTGGATGAATAAAGGCAGACGGCCTCTCAGTCCCCACCGATGCAACTTCCTCAGAATGCCATGACGCCATGTCATATCATACGCCTTTTCCAGATCGAAAAACACCGCGACTAGGTGTTTTCTCTCCAGAAAAGCGTTTTGAATGGCATTCTCTAAACGGACCAGATGGTCAATAGTGGAATGACGTTTCCTAAATCCAGACTGGTAGGGTACGATAAGTTCTCGCGACTCGAGAATCCATACCAGTCGGCTATTGACCATTTTTTCAAACACTTTACTCAAGCAGCAAGTCAAAGAAACCGGGCGATAACTAGAAGCAAGATTCGGATCTTTTCCTGTCTTAAGAAGAGGCACAATAATTGCTTCTCTCCATAGCTCCGGATATTCCCCTTTTTCCCATATCACATTAAAAAGTGACAGGATATGGGATTTGGATTCATATGATAGATTTTGTATCATTTTGTAGGGTATATTATCCGGACCAGGAGAGGAGTCATTGCTAGACCTGAGTGCCTCCTCAAACTCTTCCATTGAAAATGGTTTATTATACTTAAGATCCGAATCTGTGCGAAAGTCTAGTGGGGCTTCTAGTTCCATTTTCCTACGCAAGAATTCAGGTTGATAATTGGAAGAACTACTAGTGCTGGAGAATTGTACTGCTAGAACTTCCGCTACATCATAAGGCTCTGTTACCGTGTTAGCTCCATCAGAAATGCTTATGATGGACGGTAGCCTTTGCCCGCGTATCGCATGTACTTTTCTCCAGACTTCCGTGACTGACGTGTCACTCTTCATTAAGTTCACGTAGTTCTTCCAGGAGTCGTTTTTCGACTCTAAAATCTTGCGGCGGGCGACGGCCCGCTTTCGTTTAAAAACGACAAGATTTTCCTGCGTAGGATTTCGTTTATAAATATTAAACGCCCGTTTCTTCTCTGCGATAACTCGACTAACCTCAACGTTCCACCATGGGACGGAGGACTTATTAGTCGAGCCAGAGGTACGTGGTATAAACTTTTCTGCTGCTTGAGTTATGCTGAGATTTATATTTTCAAGAGTGGAACCAATATCTTCGAAGTTGTCTGCTAACGTGACGTCGTTGCGAAACTTTTCCCACTCTGCTAGATCCAGGCGCCAGCGCCTGGGTCTGCATTGTATAGCCCTCGGAATGTTTGTGGACAAGACGATCGGAAAATGATCGCTTCCATGTAGATCCTCGAGGGCCTGCCACTGAAGACGCGTGGCGAGAGTGGGCGAAGATATTGCTAGATCTATTGCTGAGAATGCGCCGTTTGAAGCGTTAAAATGCGTTGGTAGTCCGTTATTTAAGAGTACCCCTCCCGTGATATCGAGCACTTCCTCGATATATTTACCTCTAATATCGAGACGAGAGGATCCCCATAACGGACTGTGTGCATTAAAGTCTCCCAGCAATAGATACGGTCCAGGTAATTGCCTGATCAGATCGACTATCTGATTACGCTCCCAGTTACCATCTGGGAGGTAAACGTTGCATATCGTCAAAACTATCGGCGATTTGATCATACCTGCTACGGCCTGAAGATCCGTTCTTAGTGTTAATTGCGTAGAAATACAGCCTTCCCGTATGAGTATACCTACCCCCCCTCTCGATCGATGACGTGGGGCCACATCTTCCCGAAAGATGTTGTAGCCCCTTATTGAAAAATGTTGTTCGGGTTTAAAGAGGGTTTCCTGTAGGCATACACAGAAAGGACTGTATTCTTGCAGTATGATCTTCAGTTCGCCGATATGCGATATGCAACCACGGCAATTCCACTGGACTATTTGTTCCAACTCTTTTAAAATGAATAAAAATTAAGACAAAGACAACAATACGATCAATAAGCTAAAGTTATGGACAATACAGAGACTTCATTGACAGATTAAAATGACATTTTCCGGTGCTGAGAACCGGAGTCAGAATTCGCTGGTCTGTTATCTGACCCAGATGTATTGGCCTTGACTTTTCTGGCCTTCCCTTTGGGCCATCCAACAGGCCGCTTTGCCTGCTGGGTTAAAACTTGTT
This sequence comes from Ontholestes murinus, assembly GCA_963969525.1. Classification (NCBI taxonomy): domain Eukaryota; kingdom Metazoa; phylum Arthropoda; class Insecta; order Coleoptera; family Staphylinidae; genus Ontholestes; species Ontholestes murinus. The sequence continues at coordinate 28,484,046 of OZ018399.1, forward strand.
TATCACTCTCCGACTCGGAGAGTGATTGTTGCCTCTTGACAGAGGCGGTTCTCCCCTCCTCAGAGGGAGCTTTGAAGGTTGTTCTGGCGTCCGCCGAAACGGTCGCCAAAACATTGATTTCCTTCTCCTTTTGGGAGTAGGAAACTGGAACTCCTGATATGGAAGTTCCTTGTAAAAGTGGTGCTTGTTTTGCAGATGTATGTACACCTGCAGATACACTTGATTTTTCTCCTGCACTATTTATGATATCTCCTATAGCATTCTTAACAGTTTGAGTAACAATCTGCTTTAATATCGGTGTAAGTTCCGATATGATATTTTCGAGTTTAAATTCCTTTGTTGTTGCCTGTGCGTACGAAACTGAGGCTATTGGGGGTTTTGGGACTGACAATCTCTTTTTCGCTTCGAAATAAGTAATTTTTTCCACTGTTCTTAACTCCTGTATGGATCGCTCTAATATCAGAGACGGACAGTCCCTGAACCTCGCGGAGTGATTTCCAGCACAATTTACGCACGTAAATGGCTCAGTACACTCCGTACCCTCATGTATTGGTTTGCCACATGAGCAAATCGCAGGGCTGACACATCTAGCCGAGGTATGTCCAATCTTCTGACAGCGGAAGCAACGTAACACACTAGGGATGTACTGCCTAACCTCAATGTGGTAAAACGCAACATTAATCCTTTTGGGTAGAACTGTTGTGTTGAAAGTTAGCACAATTGAAGGAGTGTTAACTAATTGTCCCTCCCGTTTCGTCTTGATTCTTCTAATCTCTATTACGTTTTGGGATTTTAGGTTATCCAAAATTTCCTCATCGCTACACGTGATAAGATCTCGACAATAAATTATCCCTTTGGAATAGTTCAAAGATTTGTGCACACTTACTTCTACATCATAATCTAAGAATTTATCCATTCTAAGCATTCTACAGGATTGCTTATCTGTTAGTACCTGTATCATTAGCCCTTCTCTAATTTTCTTAACAACACCAGTCTTTCCAATATTTTGCTGTATGTATTTTGATATGGCGAACGGGTTCACCTTATCAAAATTTGCTTCTTCACTCCTCTTAACAATAAAGAAGCGAGGCAGAGGTGCCGACGCTTCTTTATTAACAGATTGGGAACTTCGCGTGTTCCCAGACGCCGCGTCATTTTTTAGAGAGGTTGACTCCTCTGAAGATTTTTGATTAAACGTTCCCATGAGATTCCCACGAGCAGGGCAGAAATAAAGGTCGACTGCAGCAGTGCTCCCATACTGCAGCAAGGCTAAATGCAACCGGAGTTCGCCAGGTATCCGGAGGACACCGTATGAGACCAACTGACGCGTGGCCATCCATCCCTCGGCACGGTACGATTGACACCTTGGATTACGGATTTTTAGTCGAGGTTTGCTCCTCTAGATCCGGCATGTTCTGCAGAAACAGGATCACCTCAGGTAGGTTATACCAATGATGGTACGCATGCCGGTCTTGGGGGCGGAGAAGCTAGGGTGACACCTAACCAGGGCTAGCAAGCTAGCCCCGGCTAGGGCACCTATAAGACGCTACACGCCCCCCTGTGGTCAGAACCACTCGATCCCATTGTTATTGTTATTGTTATTGTTATTGTTATTGTTATTGTTATTGTTATTGTTATTGTTATTGTTATTGTTATTGTTATTGTTATTGTTATTGTTATTGTTATTGTTATTGTTATTGTTATTGTTATTGTTATTGTTATTGTTATTGTTATTGTTATTGTTATTGTTATTGTTATTGTTATTGTTATTGTTATTGTTATTGTTATTGTTATTGTTATTGTTATTGTTATTGTTATTGTTATTGTTATTGTTATTGTTATTGTTATTGTTATTGTTATTGTTATTGTTATTGTTATTGTTATTGTTATTGTTATTGTTATTGTTATTGTTATTGTTATTGTTATTGTTATTGTTATTGTTATTGTTATTGTTATTGTTATTGTTATTGTTATTGTTATTGTTATTGTTATTGTTATTGTTATTGTTATTGTTATTGTTATTGTTATTGTTATTGTTATTGTTATTGTTATTGTTATTGTTATTGTTATTGTTATTGTTATTGTTATTGTTATTGTTATTGTTATTGTTATTGTTATTGTTATTGTTATTGTTTGTTATTGTTATTGTTATTGTTATTGTTATTGTTATTGTTATTGTTATTGTTATTGTTATTGTTATTGTTATTGTTATTGTTATTGTTATTGTTATTGTTATTGTTATTGTTATTGTTATTGTTATTGTTATTGTTATTGTTATTGTTATTGTTATTGTTATTGTTATTGTTATTGTTATTGTTATTGTTATTGTTATTGTTATTGTTATTGTTATTGTTATTGTTATTGTTATTGTTATTGTTATTGTTATTGTTATTGTTATTGTTATTGTTATTGTTATTGTTATTGTTATTGTTATTGTTATTGTTATTGTTATTGTTATTGTTATTGTTATTGTTATTGTTATTGTTATTGTTATTGTTATTGTTATTGTTATTGTTATATTATTATTGTTATTGTTATTGTTATTGTTATTGTTATTGTTATTGTTATTGTTATTGTTATTGTTATTGTTATTGTTATTGTTATTGTTATTGTTATTGTTATTGTTATTGTTATTGTTATTGTTATTGTTATTGTTATTGTTATTGTTATTGTTATTGTTATTGTTATTGTTATTGTTATTGTTATTGTTATTGTTATTGTTATTGTTATTGTTATTGTTATTGTTATTGTTATTGTTATTGTTATTGTTATTGTTATTGTTATTGTTATTGTTATTGTTATTGTTATTGTTATTGTTATTGTTATTGTTATTGTTATTGTTATTGTTATTGTTATTGTTATTGTTATTGTTATTGTTATTGTTATTGTTATTGTTATTGTTATTGTTATTGTTATTGTTATTGTTATTGTTATTGTTATTGTTATTGTTATTGTTATTGTTATTGTTATTGTTATTGTTATTGTTATTGTTATTGTTATTGTTATTGTTATTGTTATTGTTATTGTTATTGTTATTGTTATTGTTATTGTTATTGTTATTGTTATTGTTATTGTTATTGTTATTGTTATTGTTATTGTTATTGTTATTGTTATTGTTATTGTTATTGTTATTGTTATTGTTATTGTTATTGTTATTGTTATTGTTATTGTTATTGTTATTGTTATTGTTATTGTTATTGTTATTGTTATTGTTATTGTTATTGTTATTGTTATTGTTATTGTTATTGTTATTGTTATTGTTATTGTTATTGTTATTGTTATTGTTATTGTTATTGTTATTGTTATTGTTATTGTTATTGTTATTGTTATTGTTATTGTTATTGTTATTGTTATTGTTATTGTTATTGTTATTGTTATTGTTATTGTTATTGTTATTGTTATTGTTATTGTTATTGTTATTGTTATTGTTATTGTTATTGTTATTGTTATTGTTATTGTTATTGTTATTGTTATTGTTATTGTTATTGTTATTGTTATTGTTATTGTTATTGTTATTGTTATTGTTATTGTTATTGTTATTGTTATTGTTATTGTTATTGTTATTGTTATTGTTATTGTTATTGTTATTGTTATTGTTATTGTTATTGTTATTGTTATTGTTATTGTTATTGTTATTGTTATTGTTATTGTTATTGTTATTGTTATTGTTATTGTTATTGTTATTGTTATTGTTATTGTTATTGTTATTGTTATTGTTATTGTTATTGTTATTGTTATTGTTATTGTTATTGTTATTGTTATTGTTATTGTTATTGTTATTGTTATTGTTATTGTTATTGTTATTGTTATTGTTATTGTTATTGTTATTGTTATTGTTATTGTTATTGTTATTGTTATTGTTATTGTTATTGTTATTGTTATTGTTATTGTTATTGTTATTGTTATTGTTATTGTTATTGTTATTGTTATTGTTATTGTTATTGTTATTGTTATTGTTATTGTTATTGTTATTGTTATTGTTATTGTTATTGTTATTGTTATTGTTATTGTTATTGTTATTGTTATTGTTATTGTTATTGTTATTGTTATTGTTATTGTTATTGTTATTGTTATTGTTATTGTTATTGTTATTGTTATTGTTATTGTTATTGTTATTGTTATTGTTATTGTTATTGTTATTGTTATTGTTATTGTTATTGTTATCATGAATATTTTTGTTATTGTTATTGTTATTGTTATTGTTATTGTTATTGTTATTGTTATTGTTATTGTTATTGTTATTGTTATTGTTATTGTTATTGTTATTGTTATTGTTATTGTTATTGTTATTGTTATTGTTATTGTTATTGTTATTGTTATTGTTATTGTTATTGTTATTGTTATTGTTATTGTTATTGTTATTGTTATTGTTATTGTTATTGTTTGTTATTGTTATTGTTATTGTTATTGTTATTGTTATTGTTATTGTTATTGTTATTGTTATTGTTATTGTTATTGTTATTGTTATTGTTATTGTTATTGTTATTGTTATTGTTATTGTTATTGTTATTGTTATTGTTATTGTTATTGTTATTGTTATTGTTATTGTTATTGTTATTGTTATTGTTATTGTTATTGTTATTGTTATTGTTATTGTTATTGTTATTGTTATTGTTATTGTTATTGTTATTGTTATTGTTATTGTTATTGTTATTGTTATTGTTATTGTTATTGTTATTGTTATTGTTATTGTTATTGTTATTGTTATTGTTATTGTTATTGTTATTGTTATTGTTATTGTTATTGTTATTGTTATTGTTATTGTTATTGTTATTGTTATTGTTATTGTTATTGTTATTGTTATTGTTATTGTTATTGTTATTGTTATTGTTATTGTTATTGTTATTGTTATTGTTATTGTTATTGTTATTGTTATTGTTATTGTTATTGTTATTGTTATTGTTATTGTTATTGTTATTGTTATTGTTATTGTTATTGTTATTGTTATTGTTATTGTTATTGTTATTGTTATTGTTATTGTTATTGTTATTGTTATTGTTATTGTTATTGTTATTGTTATTGTTATTGTTATTGTTATTGTTATTGTTATTGTTATTGTTATTGTTATTGTTATTGTTATTGTTATTGTTATTGTTATTGTTATTGTTATTGTTATTGTTATTGTTATTGTTATTGTTATTGTTATTGTTATTGTTATTGTTATTGTTATTGTTATTGTTATTGTTATTGTTATTGTTATTGTTATTGTTATTGTTATTGTTATTGTTATTGTTATTGTTATTGTTATTGTTATTGTTATTGTTATTGTTATTGTTATTGTTATTGTTATTGTTATTGTTATTGTTATTGTTATTGTTATTGTTATTGTTATTGTTATTGTTATTGTTATTGTTATTGTTATTGTTATTGTTATTGTTATTGTTATTGTTATTGTTATTGTTATTGTTATTGTTATTGTTATTGTTATTGTTATTGTTATTGTTATTGTTATTGTTATTGTTATTGTTATTGTTATTGTTATTGTTATTGTTATTGTTATTGTTATTGTTATTGTTATTGTTATTGTTATTGTTATTGTTATTGTTATTGTTATTGTTATTGTTATTGTTATTGTTATTGTTATTGTTATTGTTATTGTTATTGTTATTGTTATTGTTATTGTTATTGTTATTGTTATTGTTATTGTTATTGTTATTGTTATTGTTATTGTTATTGTTATTGTTATTGTTATTGTTATTGTTATTGTTATTGTTATTGTTATTGTTATTGTTATTGTTATTGTTATTGTTATTGTTATTGTTATTGTTATTGTTATTGTTATTGTTATTGTTATTGTTATTGTTATTGTTATTGTTATTGTTATTGTTATTGTTATTGTTATTGTTATTGTTATTGTTATTGTTATTGTTATTGTTATTGTTATTGTTATTGTTATTGTTATTGTTATTGTTATTGTTATTGTTATTGTTATTGTTATTGTTATTGTTATTGTTATTGTTATTGTTATTGTTATTGTTATTGTTATTGTTATTGTTATTGTTATTGTTATTGTTATTGTTATTGTTATTGTTATTGTTATTGTTATTGTTATTGTTATTGTTATTGTTATTGTTATTGTTATTGTTATTGTTATTGTTATTGTTATTGTTATTGTTATTGTTATTGTTATTGTTATTGTTATTGTTATTGTTATTGTTATTGTTATTGTTATTGTTATTGTTATTGTTATTGTTATTGTTATTGTTATTGTTATTGTTATTGTTATTGTTATTGTTATTGTTATTGTTATTGTTATTGTTATTGTTATTGTTATTGTTATTGTTATTGTTATTGTTATTGTTATTGTTATTGTTATTGTTATTGTTATTGTTATTGTTATTGTTATTGTTATTGTTATTGTTATTGTTATTGTTATTGTTATTGTTATTGTTATTGTTATTGTTATTGTTATTGTTATTGTTATTGTTATTGTTATTGTTATTGTTATTGTTATTGTTATTGTTATTGTTATTGTTATTGTTATTGTTATTGTTATTGTTATTGTTATTGTTATTGTTATTGTTATTGTTATTGTTATTGTTATTGTTATTGTTATTGTTATTGTTATTGTTATTGTTATTGTTATTGTTATTGTTATTGTTATTGTTATTGTTATTGTTATTGTTATTGTTATTGTTATTGTTATTGTTATTGTTATTGTTATTGTTATTGTTATTGTTATTGTTATTGTTATTGTTATTGTTATTGTTATTGTTATTGTTATTGTTATTGTTATTGTTATTGTTATTGTTATTGTTATTGTTATTGTTATTGTTATTGTTATTGTTATTGTTATTGTTATTGTTATTGTTATTGTTATTGTTATTGTTATTGTTATTGTTATTGTTATTGTTATTGTTATTGTTATTGTTATTGTTATTGTTATTGTTATTGTTATTGTTATTGTTATTGTTATTGTTATTGTTATTGTTATTGTTATTGTTATTGTTATTGTTATTGTTATTGTTATTGTTATTGTTATTGTTATTGTTATTGTTATTGTTATTGTTATTGTTATTGTTATTGTTATTGTTATTGTTATTGTTATTGTTATTGTTATTGTTATTGTTATTGTTATTGTTATTGTTATTGTTATTGTTATTGTTATTGTTATTGTTATTGTTATTGTTATTGTTATTGTTATTGTTATTGTTATTGTTATTGTTATTGTTATTGTTATTGTTATTGTTATTGTTATTGTTATTGTTATTGTTATTGTTATTGTTATTGTTATTGTTATTGTTATTGTTATTGTTATTGTTATTGTTATTGTTATTGTTATTGTTATTGTTATTGTTATTGTTATTGTTATTGTTATTGTTATTGTTATTGTTATTGTTATTGTTATTGTTATTGTTATTGTTATTGTTATTGTTATTGTTATTGTTATTGTTATTGTTATTGTTATTGTTATTGTTATTGTTATTGTTATTGTTATTGTTATTGTTATTGTTATTGTTATTGTTATTGTTATTGTTATTGTTATTGTTATTGTTATTGTTATTGTTATTGTTATTGTTATTGTTATTGTTATTGTTATTGTTATTGTTATTGTTATTGTTATTGTTATTGTTATTGTTATTGTTATTGTTATTGTTATTGTTATTGTTATTGTTATTGTTATTGTTATTGTTATTGTTATTGTTATTGTTATTGTTATTGTTATTGTTATTGTTATTGTTATTGTTATTGTTATTGTTATTGTTATTGTTATTGTTATTGTTATTGTTATTGTTATTGTTATTGTTATTGTTATTGTTATTGTTATTGTTATTGTTATTGTTATTGTTATTGTTATTGTTATTGTTATTGTTATTGTTATTGTTATTGTTATTGTTATTGTTATTGTTATTGTTATTGTTATTGTTATTGTTATTGTTATTGTTATTGTTATTGTTATTGTTATTGTTATTGTTATTGTTATTGTTATTGTTATTGTTATTGTTATTGTTATTGTTATTGTTATTGTTATTGTTATTGTTATTGTTATTGTTATTGTTATTGTTATTGTTATTGTTATTGTTATTGTTATTGTTATTGTTATTGTTATTGTTATTGTTATTGTTATTGTTATTGTTATTGTTATTGTTATTGTTATTGTTATTGTTATTGTTATTGTTATTGTTATTGTTATTGTTATTGTTATTGTTATTGTTATTGTTATTGTTATTGTTATTGTTATTGTTATTGTTATTGTTATTGTTATTGTTATTGTTATTGTTATTGTTATTGTTATTGTTATTGTTATTGTTATTGTTATTGTTATTGTTATTGTTATTGTTATTGTTATTGTTATTGTTATTGTTATTGTTATTGTTATTGTTATTGTTATTGTTATTGTTATTGTTATTGTTATTGTTATTGTTATTGTTATTGTTATTGTTATTGTTATTGTTATTGTTATTGTTATTGTTATTGTTATTGTTATTGTTATTGTTATTGTTATTGTTATTGTTATTGTTATTGTTATTGTTATTGTTATTGTTATTGTTATTGTTATTGTTATTGTTATTGTTATTGTTATTGTTATTGTTATTGTTATTGTTATTGTTATTGTTATTGTTATTGTTATTGTTATTGTTATTGTTATTGTTATTGTTATTGTTATTGTTATTGTTATTGTTATTGTTATTGTTATTGTTATTGTTATTGTTATTGTTATTGTTATTGTTATTGTTATTGTTATTGTTATTGTTATTGTTATTGTTATTGTTATTGTTATTGTTATTGTTATTGTTATTGTTATTGTTATTGTTATTGTTATTGTTATTGTTATTGTTATTGTTATTGTTATTGTTATTGTTATTGTTATTGTTATTGTTATTGTTATTGTTATTGTTATTGTTATTGTTATTGTTATTGTTATTGTTATTGTTTTTTTTTTTTTTTTTTTTTTTTTTTTTTTTGAGCGGCATCGACTGCTAGGGCCATTAGCCGCTATTCTCTCTTTTTTTTTAACTTTGTTATAATAATAATACTCGCCTAGTTGGTGTAAAATGCCAACTAGGCGAGACGGACGAAAACAAAATAAATTAACACATAGAAATAAAACCAATGTCGGGTGTAAATGGCCTGACACCAGAGGAACAATACAAACAAAAATACTAAAATCACTCTACCTAGTTGGTGTAAAATGCCAACTAGGCGAGACGGACGAACACCTAATAAGTTAACAAATATAAATAAAACCGCTGTCGGGTGTAAATAGCCCGACAGCAGAGGGATAATACAAACAAAATTATTAAAATCACTCGACCTAGTTGGTGTAAAATGCCAACTGGGCGAGACGGACATTCACAAAATAAATTAACATATAAATTAAAATAATGTATAGATACAAAAAATTTAAAATCACTCGACCTAGGCCAGCTAGGCGAGACGGACAGAACACATCCACCAAGTTGGTGTAAAAGTCCAACATGGTGGAGGGACG
>OZ018399.1:28493678-28637136 GCA_963969525.1 Ontholestes murinus
ATCCGCACATAGACCTCTCTGTATTTTGGACACGACTGGTAAGCTGTACGAGTTACTTATCCAGAACCGGCTATGCCATTATACAGAAGGCGAACATGGATTGTCGGCGAACCAACACGGGTTCCGTAAAGGGAAGTCTACAATTAGTGCACTGTCTCAAGTGATAGGCATATGTGATGGACTGCAGACTGTTAACCACTTCTCTCGGCCAATCGTAACACTCGTAACATTGGACGTTAGAAATGCATTCAATTCGGCTAGTTGGAAGCATATACTCGGTGCCTTACGAGATCGTTTCAAGGTAGCTCCTTACCTTTTACGAGTGATTTCCGAATACCTGAATAACAGAAAGTTGCTTTTTGAAACATCAGAAGGTAGATGCGAGAAACTACTTACCGCTGGAGCTGCGCAAGGGTCTATACTGGGGCCAACACTCTGGAATGTGGTGTATAATGGAATTTTCACAATTCCTGATCTACCAGTAGAAGCCAACATTATTGGATACGCTGATGATGTAGCGGTGGTAATAACTGGGCGAAACACCGAGCACGTGCAACTAACCATAAACAAGGTCATGCGACGGGTGATTAGGTGGATGCATGAAAATGGTCTCAAGCTTGCCCTAGAAAAGTCGGAGGTAATAATACTTACCAGAAGGCGAATCCCATTAGAGATTCCTTGGAAAGTGGGTGAAATAGAAATAAGATCTGCCCCTACTGTAAAATATCTTGGTGTCACAATCGACTGCCGACTTAAATTTAGAAACCACCTGGAAATAGCGTGCACGAAAGCAGGCCGGACTATGGCATCGCTAAGTCGCCTAATGTCAAACGTAGGAGGCCCCCTAGCGAGCAGGAGACGTCTGCTGGCTAACGTCGTACACTCGATCCTACTGTACGGATGCGAGATATGGGAAAACAGAGTGAGTCGCACTACTTTGGGAAAACTCGCTGCTGTTCAACGTAGGGCATGCCTGCGAATATGTAGCGCATATAGAACCGTTTCGCAACCCGCGATTCAGGTAATAGCTGCCACCATTCCTATACAACTAATGGCACACGAGAGAAAAACGATGTATGATATGAGGCCAGATACAGACCGCAATGACCTGCGACGGCAGAGCATCGCAACATGGCAGACCCAGTGGAATGTAGATACCAAGGGGAGATGGACTGCTCGGCTAATACCAGAACTGGTAGTCTGGGTGTCAAGGAAACATGGCGAGGTTAACTACTATCTAACCCAGTTTCTCAGCGGTCACGGCTTTTTTCACTCATACTTACACAAGATGGAGAAAGTCCCAAGTCCTTTGTGCCCGTATAACGATGGTGCAGAAGACACAGCATGCCACACATTTTTTGAATGTGAGAGATGGAAAACACTCCGCGATGAACTGCAGAACGAGGTTGGAATAATCAATCCAGACAACATAATCACAATTATGTTATCGGAGAAAAATGTGTGGCAAACTATAGACAACTACGTGAAATGTGTCCTAGTTACCAAACACAGAGAAACCCTAGCCAGGTAAAGCCGTAAGGCGTAGATAGGGGCTACCGTCCTGAAGCAATGTCCACGAGATGGTTCCGGGACGGGTTTACTCTAAATGCCCAGGACAGGGGGTTTTTAGTGGGTGCAAGTCCCACACACCAGCAGCAATAAGGGTCCGCTGCTGACGGTGCGCAGGCATTTTCCCCCAGCACATCAGAAAGCAAAAAAAAAAAAAAAAAAAAAAAAAAAAAATTATTATTATTATTATTATTATTATTATTATTATTATTATTATTATTATTATTATTATTATTATTATTATTATTATTATTATTATTATTATTATTATTATTATTATTATTATTATTATTATTATTATTATTATTATTATTATTATTATTATTATTATTATTATTATTATTATTATTATTATTATTATTATTATTATTATTATTATTATTATTATTATTATTATTATTATTATTATTATTATTATTATTATTATTATTATTTTTTTTTTTTTTTTTTTTTTTTTTTTTTTTGAGCGGCATCGACTGCTACGGCCATTAGCCGCTATTCTCTTTTTTTTTTTTTTTTCAGGTTTAGTTATAATAATAATACTCGCCTAGTTGGTGTAAAATGCCAACTAGGCGAGACGGACGAACACAAAATAAATTAACACATAGAAATAAAACCAATGTCGGGTGTAAATGGCCTGACACCGAAGGAACAATACAAACAAAAATACTAAAATCACTCTACCTAGTTGGTGTAAAATGCCAACTAAGCGAGACGGACGAACACTTAATAAATTAACATATATAAATAAAACCGCTGTCGGGTGTAAATAGCCCGACAGCAGAGGAACAATACAAACAAAAATAATAAAATCACTCGACCTAGTTGGTGTAAAAATCCAACTAGACGAGACGGACATTCACAAAATAAATTAACATATAAATTAAAATAATGACTAGAGACAAAAAGTTTAAAATCACTCGACCTAGGCCAGCTAGGCGAGACGGACAGAACACATCCACCAAGTTGGTGTTAAAAGACAACATGGTGGAGGAACGACACACAGATTAAAACTTAAAACTAGACATATAGATAAAACTTAAAACTAGATAAAATCGATAAAACCGTTGTCGGGTGTAAAGTGCCCGACAACAAAAACAATACAAACGAATGCGATAAAATCAATGATAAAAACAACTTCACCAAGTTGGTGTAAAGAGCCAACATGGTAAAGGGACTACACACAGGTAAAAACTTATAACTAGACACTAAGATAAAACTTAAAGCTAGATAAAATCGATAAAACCGTTGTCGGGTGTAAAGTGCCCGACAACAAAACAATACAAAACAAAAACGATAAAATCACTCGACCTAGTTGGTGTAAAAGGCCAACTAGGCGAGGCGGACGTTCACAGAATAAATTAACATAGATAATAAATTAACGTGAAAAGACGATGCACAACAAATTAAAAACTGCTCAGCACAGTAAACTGGTCCTTACAGTACCCCTAAATTCTGCGTAGAAGTTCTGTCGCTTGCAGAAAGGCAACGACAGTTTCTACCGACAAAACAGAATTGCTTAAATCGTACGCTACATTTCCTTGGAGCTTCAGCCGTACACGTTGACCTGTGTAGGCTGCACATTCCTCGATTATATGCCTCACCGTTAGAGGGCTGTGACATGTATCGCATGTGGGTGCTTCGTCACCGGTTAGGAGATGAGAATGGGTCAAGTTAGTGTGACCCATTCTAAGGCGGGTCAGAGCGACCTCCTGTCTCCTGTTGAGTTTAACCGGTGACTTCCATGCTGTCACAGAGAGTTTTACAGCTTTAAGCTTACTCTCGAGGCTCTCCCATTCCCTTTGCCACGCTTTGTTGACTAACGCCGTAACGCCGACCTTGACATCGTCAGGCCGACACATGGCGTAGTCAACATGATCCGCGAGAGCTGCCTGACGGGCAGCTCTGTCTGCAATCTCGTTGCCTTCAATGCCGACATGAGATGGCACCCAGACGAAGACAACATTTTTGCCATTGAGATGCACATTGTACAGAACAGAAAGTATGTTCTGTACGAGCGGATCAATACTTTGGCTATCGGCTATACTTTCTAGGGAAGAGAGTGAATCAGAGATAACGAGGAATGTACTACTGCTAGACGTATCGCAGTAGTGGAGCGCTTTCAGTATTGCGTATAGTTCAGCAGTATATACGGAGGACAGAGGATCCAACGACCACGAGTGCGGAGTGGAGTCAACCACAAAGGCTGCTCCTACTCCAATGTCGGTCTTAGATCCATCCGTATATATGCAGCAAGAGTCTGTGTATTTATTCAAGAGTTCCAATAATTTCACCCGAAAAATTGCCGGCGTCGTTTGTTGCTTCTGGTGTTCAAGCAACTCTAGGGCTATGTGTCGTGCAGGGATCAACCATGGCGACACCTCGCACACACCCACCGGCTGTATTTCGGGCAAATGGAACTCTAGACTCTTGCGGAACTCGCGCGCTCGGACACACACCGGCCTTGTGACTGACGGTCGCAAGGCGTATTTACGATAAGTCTCTGCTTTGTTAAAAGATTCAAAGTTGATGTGTTTCGGGTTACTACGTACAGACGCTTCGTATCGCAAAGCGAACCGAAGACGTCTGTACCTCAGCGGTAGTAACCCGGCATCACAGCAGAAACTATTCACTGGTGTGGTCCTAAAAGCTCCTGTAGCGTATCTAATGCCTGCATAATGTATCGAATCTAGGACTTGCAACCACGAATTACGAGCAGCGGAATATACTGCGCACCCGTAGTCAAGCCTGGACAGAACCAGAGCCTGATACAGCCGCAGCAAAACCTCTCTGCTCGCACCCCAATTAATGTTAGAAAGGCACCTAATAAGATAATGTGGGGACGGAATGACAGAGTCCTGTCGAATATTAGTCCTAGAAAACGATAACTGTCGACACATTGAATGACAAAACCATTGATATGTAGACTAGGCTCCCTGTGTGGCTTTCTCAGACGACAAAAATGGACACATGCCATCTTTGTCTCTGAAAAACGAAAACCACACGAGCCAGCGTCTCGCACGATGTCATCAATGCTCCTCTGCAGCTCTCTACATATAGCCGGGATGGTATCTCCGGTCATGTAGATTGCTAGGTCGTCGACATACAGGCACGTATTTACGGGGGTACTAACGGAAGTTGCAATATGGTTTACCGCTATAGAAAATAAGGTTACGCTGATCGTAGAGCCCTGCGGTATACCGTTTTCTTGTACGTGGAGAGAGGAGACAGAATCTCCTACACGTACTCGAAAACTCCGGTGCGACAAGAAGGACTGGATAAATAAAGGCAGACGGCCTCTCAGTCCCCACCGATGCAACTTCCTAAGAATGCCATGACGCCATGTCATATCATAGGCTTTTTCTAGATCGAAAAACACCGCGACTAGGTGTTTTCTCTCCAGAAAAGCGTTTTGAATGGCATTCTCTAAACGGACCAGATGGTCAATAGTGGAATGACGTTTCCTAAATCCAGACTGGTAGGGCACGATCAGTTCTCGCGACTCGAGAATCCATACCAGTCGGGTATTGACCATTTTTTCAAAAATTTTACTCAAGCAGCAGGTTAATGATACAGGGCGATAACTCGATTTGAGATTCGGATCCTGTCCGGGTTTAAGAAGAGGCACTATTATTGCTTCTCTCCATACTGACGGGTACTCCCCTTTTTCCCATATAAGATTATAAAATGCCAATAAGTTGGTCTTACTGGCAGGAGATAGGTTCACTATCATCTTATATGGGATGTTATCAGGACCAGGAGAGGAGTCTTTACCAGTATTAAGTGCCTCTTCAAATTCATCCATTGTAAATGGATGATTGTAATCTTGATCCGAATCTTCTGAGAAATCGATGGTGATTTCTAGCTCGCCCTTCCTACGCAAGAACTCAGGTAAATAATTGGAAGAACTACATATGCTGGAGAAATGCTTTGCTAGTGCTTCCGCTACTTCAGGAGGCTCGGTAATTGTAGCGCCTCCATCGCACAGACCTATTACGGCCTGTTGGCGTTGGCCACGGATAGCATGCACTTTTCTCCAGACATCTGTGATTGGAACGTCATTTGACATTGAGTTCACGTAGTTCTTCCATGCATCATTTTTTGACTGTAAGATCTTGCGGCGGGCGACGGCCCGCTTTTGTTTGAACTTTATAAGATTTTCTTGCGTAGGAAATTTTTTAAAAACGTTAAAAGCACGTTTCTTCTCTGCGATAACTCGACTAACCTCTACGTTCCACCATGGGACGGAGGATTTACTAGTCGAGCCAGAGGTACATGGTATATACTTTTCTGCTGCTTGAGTAATGCTGAGATTAACACTTAAAAGAGCGGAATCAATATCTTCAAACTTATCAGTTAACGTAACGTCGTTCTGAAACTTATCCCACTCTGCCAGATCCAGGCGCCAGCGCCTAGGTCTACGTTGTGGGACCCTCGGAATGTTGGTTGACAAAATGATCGGAAAGTGATCACTTCCATACAGATCTTCGAGGGCCTGCCACTGAAAACGTGTGGCAAGAGTGGGTGAAGATATTGTCAGATCTATTGCTGAGAATGTCCCATTTGCGGCATTAAAGTGTGTCGGCTGTCCAGTATTAAGGAGTAAGGCTCCCGTGAAATCCAGAAGGTCTTCGATGTATGCACCTCTGGTATCAACAGCCGACGAGCCCCATAAAGGGTTATGGGCATTAAAGTCTCCCAACAATAGATAAGGTCTGGGTAACTGCTGGATTAAATTAGCAACCTGTCGGACCTCCCAGTTTGCGTCTGGGAGGTACAGGTTGCATATGGTTACAGTCATTGGTGATTCTATTTTACACGCTATTGCTTGAAGATCAGTCCTTAATAATATTTCCTTATAAATAGTCCCTTTCTTTAAGAATATGCCCACTCCTCCTCTGGCTCGTTGATGTGGTATAACATCCCTTCTCAGAATGTTATATTCTCTGAGGTTAAACGATTCCTGAGGAAGGAAGTGTGTCTCTTGAAGGCACATACAAAAGGGACTATATTTTTTAAGGATGATCTTCAACTCACCAAAATGCGACATGCAACCATTGCAGTTCCATTGAACTATTTGTTCCAACTCTTTAGATTAAATTAATAGATAAAAACAATGACAACACAAAGGACAATAGATTTTAAAAACAATTGAACATCACTTCACAGACAGGTTAAAACGACATCTTCCGGTGTTGCGGACCGGAATCATTCTTGTCTTGGCTAGCACCAAGCCCCGAATTCGAGGCTTTTGGTTTTCTGGCTTTCCCTTTTGGCCAGCCAACTGGTCTTTTTGCCTGCTGGGTTATTTGTTGTTTATCACTCTCCGATTCAGAGAGTGATTGTTGCTTCTTGCAGGCTGGTAACCTCCTTTCATCTAATGGAGGTTTAAAGTTTTTTCCAACGTCCGAACTTGCGGCCGCTGGAAAGGTATTGCTCTTCTCCACTTGGGAGAAGAGAGTTGTAGCTTCCGACTGTGAAGCTATAGATGCAACTGGCACCTGTACTGCAGTTTTTTCTCGAGCAGCTGCAGAATAACTAATTTTTGACTGTACGGATTCACTATTTTGTCCTAAAATATCTCCCAAAGTCTTTTTGATTGATTCTCCAACCATTTTGGCAATGATTGGAGATAATTCAGTTATTAATTGTTCAGTGTTTGATCGCTTCATTGTGGCATGTGCATATGATACGTTCTCAACATGGGATTTAGGTGGGGTTAGTTTCTTCTTAGCCTCATCGTAACTAATCTTTTCCTTAACTCTCAGTTCTTGGACTGATTTTTCGAACATTAGGGACGGACAGTTCTTAAACCTTGCAGAGTGATTACCTCCGCAGTTAACACATTTAAGTGGCTCTACGCAATCCGAGCCGTCATGGATTGGTTTGCCACAGGGACAGAGGGCTGGACTTTCACATCTAGATGATGTATGTCCTAACCTCTGACACCTAAAGCATCGCAAGACACTTGGTATATATAGCCTCACCTCCAAACTGTAAAAAGCTATTTTAATCTTTTTTGGTAGCACTGTAGAGTTAAATGTTAATACGATAGATGGAGTATTAACTAGCTCGCCGTCACGTTTAGTTTTAATGCGTCTTATTTCAATGACGTCTTGCCTCTTTAAATCATCTAGTATCTCCTCATCGCTGCAGGTTACCAGATCTCTACAATAAACTATACCTTTTACATAATTTAGAGATTTATGTATGGTCACCTCAATATTGAAATGTAGAAATTTCTCAAGTTTTAATATTTTACTTGCCTGTTTATCTGATTGTACTTCAACCATAAGACCATCTCTAATTTTTTTAATACTAGCGACTACTCCAATTGTCTGCTCTATGAATTTTGAGATTGCAAACGGGTTGACTTTGTCAAAATTCACTTCATCTTTTCTTTTTACAACGAAAAAACGGGGCATATGAACCCCCGAATTTTCTTTAATATTTTGGGAACTTTGCGTGTTCCCAGACGCCGCATCATTTTTTAGTGAGGTTGATTCCTCAGAAGGTTTTTTTAAAGAGGTTGCCATGCGGTTCCCACGAGTAGGGCAGAAATAAAGGTCGACTGCAGCAGTGCTCCCATACTGCAGCAAGGCTAAATGCAACCGGAGTTCGCCAGGTATCCGGAGGACACCGTATGAGACCAACTGACGCGTGGCCATCCATCCCTCGGCACGGTACGATTGACACCTTGGATTACGGATTTTTAGTCGAGGTTTACTCCTCTAGATCCGGCATGTTCTGCAGAAACAGGATCACCTCAGGTAGGTTATACCAATGATGGTACGCATGCCGGTCTTGGGGGCGGAGAAGCTAGGGTGACACCTAACCAGGGCTAGCAAGCTAGCCCCGGCTAGGGCACCTATAAGACGCTACACGCCCCCCTGTGGACAGAACCACTCGATCCCATTATTATTATTATTATTATTATTATTATTATTATTATTATTATTATTATTATTATTATTATTATTATTATTATTATTATTATTATTATTATTATTATTATTATTATTATTATTATTATTATTATTATTATTATTATTATTATTATTATTATTATTATTATTATTATTATTATTATTATTATTATTATTATTATTGAGGAACAGTAGTAAAGAGAGAACGTATAGCGAAATCATTTCTCAAGATGTAGAAGAAGAAGTCAGAAGTTCAGAGTGTACGACGGAAGACAGCATGAGTCAGTCATCTGAGTTTGATGCGGAAAGGACAGTTGTATATGTGTCACCTACAAAGACACACATACACAAAATGCAACAAGAAGAAGAACTCACACTTAAGAAATGTAAAGAAATATTAATAACCATGAAAGCTGCCACAACGAGGCAAAAAAATACATCTATGGACATCAAAAATGGCTTGGTGCAACTACAAGAGGCTATCGATGTCATAGAAAATTGCCGCAGGAGCTGGAAGTATGCCCTAACATCCGCAAAGAGATTAGTAAACCTAAACAAGGAATTTGAAACTGTAAATGCTGAGCCATCAGTTAAAGGGAAAAAGCGACAGGCTGTAAGCCCTCCTACCGGAAAAGAAAGAAAGCGAACAAAAACCAAAACACATAGCATAGCTACTCCAACCGGGAATACAGCTCCTATAACGGGAAGCGAATGGCAAGAAGTTATAAGCAGAAAACAACGTCGAAAGGAAAGGCCTTTAGATACGGCAAGAGAAAAACTTGCAAATGTCCCTAAAACACCTTCTATAACAAACAGCGCACCTAAGAAGAAGCGGAACCGAACCAAAAAAAGAGGGGAGGCGGTAATAATAAAACCTAATGAAGGAAAAAGCTATGCCGATACCCTAAAACTAATCAGGAATGAGCCCAGCGTTCAGGCAGTACGAAGAGTAAGACAAACCCAAAGTGGTGCCGTTCTAGTGGAATTTGGAGACAACATACCGAATACCTACGTAGAAACTATGAAGCGAGTAGTTGCTACACAAGCTACCGTTAAGGCATCAATACCACGATGTTCTCTTCAAATCCGGAATCTTGATGCACTTACAACAGAACACGAAGTCAGACAGGCGGTAAACTCTATCCTGGGAGAATACATAGAAGATGTCAAAATTTACGTAACTGGCCCAAACAGAAGACAGGAAAAACAAGCTTTTGTACATACTGACCAGAAGCAAGCTGCCAAATTATTGGAAGCAGGACAAGTGAAAGTTGGATGGATCAGCACCAACTTCAGGGCGGTGGCAGAAGCTCCGAGATGCCACAGGTGTTTCGACTATGGGCATTCAATAGGAAAATGTAATGGACCAGATCGCCGGGGAGAAGGAGTATGTCACAGATGCGGAGAAAAGGGCCACATCAAATCTGAATGCCAAGGAGACCCCAAATGTTTCCTCTGCGAAGGTGCGGCACACATAGCTGGCTCAAAAAAATGTCCAAAATTCAGGGCAGCTTTAGAGGAGACAAAGCGTAAAATACCACAGAATGGCAGTTAAAATAATGCAGGGAAACTTACATCGGAGTAGAATAGCGGATAGTCTCCTCACGCAGCTCATGTTGGAAATGAAGACAGATGTGGTTCTTATATCGGAACAATACCAGAATAAGGACGATGGTCTTTGGTATAAGGATAATAGCGGAACGGCGGCTGTCCGTGTTTCTCAACCGGCAATGGTGCGACGACATGGTGGTGGTAATGGTTTTGTATGGGTGTACATAAACGACATCTATTATGTCAGCTGCTACCCCACTCCCAATGAACCAATAGCAGAATTTCAAAATAAACTGAACGCAATGGAGGACGCACTTGCTTCAATGGGCTCACGAATAATCCTCGGTGGGGACATAAACGCAAAGTCGGAGGAGTGGGGAATGCCTCAAACCGACGGAAGAGGAAAAAGAATCCTAGAAATGGCAGCAAGGCTGGGTCTTATTGTCCTGAACGTTGGTAATACAACGACTTTCAGACGTCCAGGCTTCATGCAAACCATCCCTGATGTCACCTTTTCTTCCGAAGCACTGGCGAGGGAAATAAGGAATTGGCATGTGGTCGAGAGATATACTGGTAGTGACCACCAGTATATCTCTTTCGAAGTAGTGACGGGTGGAAAAGAAACAAAAAGTTCATCAAAATCAGGAGGTTGGAATGTTGCAAAGTTTAATAAGCAACTTTTCGACGAAGCAGTCTCCCGAAAAATTAACAACATAACTCCACTCACCACAGCGGCGGATCGTGTGGAGAATATGATGGCAAGCCTCCATGAAGCTTGTGAGGCCAGTATGCCTAAAAAACATAAACACCGCAAGCCCTCTGCTTACTGGTGGACGGAAGAGATTGCAGAGATGCGGAAAAACTGCCAACGCCTGAGAAGGAAATTAACTAGGGTCAGATCTAGGCAGCCTACTCCACACGAAGAGACTGCAGCCTTAAAAAGAGCTAGAAAAACGCTCAAAACAGCTATATACAACAGCAAGCTTGCAAAATGGAAGGCCCTTATTGAGGACGTCAACCGTGATATATGGGGGCTGGGATATAGGATCGTGATGAAGAAGCTGGGTGCTATTCAGGGGAATAACAGTCTCCCTCCACAAGTAATAACCAGAATTGTCGACGAGCTTTTTGCTACCCATCCAATACATGTATTTGAATTGGAGGATACTACAGCGGAGATTGCACCTTTTAGCGAAGAGGAATTGACCAAGGCTTCAAAATCTCTTAAGTGCAGGAGGGCGCCTGGCCCAGATGGAATACCAGCTGAGGCTGTCAAGGGCATAGCTCTGCAGTTTCCGGACCTCTTACTAGCCACCTATAACGCCTGCCTATCAGAAGGTTGTTTCCCAGAACAATGGAAGCACCAGAGACTAGTGTTGGTTCCAAAGGGAAAAGGAGATCCCTTTCAGGCATCAGCACATAGACCTCTTTGTATGTTGGACACATCAGGTAAGCTGTACGAGATACTCATCCAGAACCGGCTATCTTATTATACAGAAGGCGAAAATGGGTTGTCGGCGAACCAACACGGCTCTCGAAAAGGTATGTCTACAATCAGTGCGCTGTCCCAATTGTTAGGCATATATGAAGGACTACAGACTGTCAATCACTTCTCTCGTCCAATCGTAGCACTCGTAACATTGGACGTTAGAAATGCATTCAACTCGGCTAGTTGGAAGCACATACTTAACGCTCTACGGGATCGATTTAAGGTAGCGCCTTACCTTTTACGAGTGATATGCGATTACCTGAAAAACAGAAAACTGTCATTTGAAACATCGGAAGGTAAATGCGAGAAAATACTTACCGCTGGGGCTGCACAAGGGTCTATACTGGGCCCACACTCTGGAATGTTGCCTACGATGGTATATTTACAATTCCTGATCTACCTGCAGAAGCTAACATAATTGGATACGCCGATGACGTTGCAGTCGTGATAGCTGGTCGGAATACCGAGCACGTGCAACTAACCTTAAACATGGTTATGCGTCGGGTAATCAGATGGATGCATGAACATGGCCTCAAACTTGCCCTTGAAAAAACAGAAGTACTAATACTTACCAGAAGGCGAATACCATTGGAGATTCCCTGGAATGTGGGTGAAATGGAAATTAGATCTGCCCCTACTGTAAAGTACCTTGGTGTCACAATTGACTGCCGAGTAAAATTTAGAGAGCACTTGGAAATAGCGTGTAACAAAGCAGGCCGGGCTGTTGCGTCCCTAAGTCGACTGATGTCGAACGTAGGTGGTCCCATAGCGAGCAGGAGACGTTTGTTGGTGAACGTCGTACATTCGATCCTATTGTACGGATGCGAGGTATGGGAAGATAGAGTGAGTCGCACTGCCATGGAGAAGCTTGCTGCTGTTCAACGTAGGGCATGCCTCAGAATCTGCAGCGCATATAGAACCGTCTCCCAACCCGCGATTCAGGTAATAGCCGCCATCATACCAATACATTTAATGGCACGCGAGAGAAAATCAGCATTCGATATGAGACCAAATACTGCCCGAAATGACCTGCGCCGGCAGAGCATTGCAACTTGGCAGACTCAATGGATATCTGGTCTGTTATACGGAATTGTCTTGTCTGTGTAGATTGTCCTATCCCAATATAATTTGTATTTCTCATTTTCTATAACGGTTTCTGGAGTGTATTTATAATACGGTGTGTTGGTTGTCACCAGTCCGTATTTTTGCGCTATAGTTTGATGTATGATTTTCGCAGCTGAGTTGTGTCTCTCCGTGTACTCTGTTCCCGCAAGAGTCTTGCAACCCCCTGTTATATGGTCTATTATTATTATTATTATTATTATTATTATTATTATTATTATTATAATTATTATTATTATTATTATTATTATTTTTATTATTATTATTATTATTATTTTTTTTTTTTTTTTTTTAACCCTCTTTTCATTTTCTTCGCCAACAAGAAAAAGCGTCGATTGCTACGATCATTGGCTTTTTCGTGACTAAGTTATAGGTTTGATGTTGTCACCTATTTATTTGATTTTGAGGAGGGGGTATGCGTTTCGGTAGGAAAGTCTGAGATTTTGGTTATGTTGCTCTTAATTATAATTCGTTATATATTTTTATATGTTTTAGGTACTCAATTATGCTGTTCTGTTTTGTTTCTGTTTTTAAAATCGTTATATAGTTCTGGTTGTGTAAGTTGTGGTATTCTCTATACCCTTGTAATTCTGGGCATTCTTCTAATATATGTTTTATTGTCAATGGGTTATTACACTGTGGACATCGCGGTGCACGCCTGTTTCTTAGTAAGTAGTTATGGGTGAGCTTGGTATGCCCTATGCGTAATCTAGTTAGTATTATTTTACTTTTACGGCACATGTCTGGGTTGTCTATTACCGTCTTACTATTAGGTCTGATTTGTTTCAGTTCACCTTCATACTCTTGCCATACGGCGTTCCATTGACTTGAGATATTTTGCTTTATGTGTGCGACCACATCTTTCAATAGTATGGGTAAAATTTCTGTTTCCGTTGGAGAGTTTGTCGCTGCTTCTTTGGCGAGTTCATCTGCGAGGTCATTTCCCTGAATTTCCCTATGAGACGGTATCCATACAAGCTCTATTAGGTGGCCCAGGTTGACAAGTTCGTTGTAAAGCTGCAGTATATTGTTGCCAAGTTCATTATGGGGGTATACTGTATCGATGGTTTGTAGGGCTGCAGCAGAGTCTGTGAAAATAACTGCTTTTGTTAAATAAAGGTCTCTAGTCAATTCAAGAGCTTTCAGTATGGCGATAAGTTCCGTTGTTAGTACTGAGGCTTGTTTGTGTACTTTCCATGACTTTTGGAATTGTGCATATACAACAGCACATCCAGCCCCGTTAGTGTTTACAGATCCGTCTGTGAATAGGTGTTGCCAGTCCCGATATTGATCTTCGATTGATTGCAGTGATTGTTCATATTGGCGGTTGTCTGAATTTATTATGTTAAGTATGGTTCTGTTGATATTTATCTTTTCCAAGGTCCAAGGTGTAAGTAAGCAGTCTGTGAATATAGGTGTGTCTTCAACTTCATGTTTGCATACGAGATTGTGTAATAGGACAGTGCTGGGTATCGATTTTGTCTGCGTCCAATCATATTCTCGTCGCATATTTGGAGCTTTTATCTGTTTGCCGATCGGGTGATCAGTATTTAATATTTTTTTAATGGCATATTGGCTACATATTTGTTCCAAACGAAGATCAATTGGTATCGCGTTTGCTTCTATATTGAGGCTTAGTATCGGTGATGTGCGGTATGCTCCTGTTGCTAATCTGAGTGCGTTATTCCACAGGTTTTTTATGGGTCTGATGGTGGACTTGGATGCTGTAAGTGCATAAGCTTGGGCACCATATTCGATTCGTGTTCTGATCAAGGAATTTATTATTCCCATCAATGTGTCCTTGTCAGCTCCCCAGGTATGATTACTGATTACTTTTATATAGTTTATTAATTTTTTAACCTTCTGTTGCAGGTATTCTACATGATGATGATATCTGAGTTTGTTGTCGAAGATCATTCCTAGGAATTTCTGCTTGGCAACGACAGGGATTGCAGTGCCGTTTAGGGTGAGTATCGGTGGTTCATGTGGTGACCGTAGACGACAAAAATGCATTACAGTCGTTTTGGATTGGGATATTGAAAGACCTCGGCTGTCTGCTTCTTTCCAAAGCTTGTTTATATTATCTTGTAGCATTTTGCCAATGTCATCCGTAGGGTTGTGCGAGATGTAAATTGTCAGGTCATCGACGTACAGTAGTTTCTTGACTTGACTCTCAAGGTTATCGGCGATTCCATTTATTCCAACGGCGAAAAGGGTTACACTAAGGACTGAACCTTGAGGTATCCCATTCTCTTGGATAAAAGACTTTGAGGTAGTTTTACCTATTCTTACTCTAAACTGTCTGAGCTTTAGGAAGTCGTCTAAGATTTTTATTAGGTTACCTTTTACACCCCATTCGTTTAGTCGGTTAATGATTCCTCTTCGCCAGATGGTATCGTAGGCTTTCGTCATGTCAAAGAATACTGCGATTAGGTGTTCTTGGTTGGCAAAAGATTCTCTAATGGCGGAGTCGAGCTCAACGATATGATCTATGGTGGAGTATCCTTTTCGGAAGCCTGCCTGGTAAGTGCTCAGCAGTTTGTTTGATTCTAGGAACCAAGTTAAGCGGCGGTTGACCATAATCTCAAAGAGTTTTCCTAAGCAGCAGGTTAAGGAGATTGGCCTATAATTTTCGGGTTTTGTTGGGTCTTTACCCTCTTTGGGAATAGGAACTATTATGCTTTCCTTCCATCTATCAGGATATCTGCCAGACATGAGTATATTATTATATAATTCTAGCAGGTTGATTTTGGCTTCATCTGGTAATTTTTTTATCATATTATAAGTTATCTCGTCGTGGCCTGGTGCTGACTCCTTTGTCAAGGATAGCGCTTTTTCAAGTTCGTTCATTGTCAGTGGTTGGTTATAGATTTCAGATGGTCCATTCTCGAAAATTAAATCAATTTCTTCCTTCGCCATTTTTTCCCGTTTGAACGGTTCTGAGTACGTCGTTCCTTTAAATATGTCCCAATGATATCTGCTGTTACTGAAGGTTCACGGTGGAGAGTTCCGTCTGCTTCTATTATCGGAAGTTTTGGTGAAGAGCTCTTGCCTGTTATTGATTTAATTTTGTTCCACATTTCTGATGGGTTGGTTCTGTGGTTTATTGATGATACATAGTTATGCCACGATACCTTTTGTGCTTCTCGTTTCATTTTTCTCTCTAGAGCTCTGGTCTTCTTAAATTCTATCAATGTTTCAAGGGTGTTCTTCTTCTTGAGTTGGTTTAGGAGCTTCTTCTTTTTTGTGTTAATTTGGGCTATCTCGTTGTTCCACCACGGGACTGGTGCACGTCCTGGTTTACCCATAGTTTTAGGTATTGCCTTGTCGGCTGCCATTTTAATTTCCGTTACGAACTTTTCTACAGCTTTTTCCGTGTCTTGATTAGGCTTTGATGATGTAACGCTCTCTTGGTAGAGTTTCCAATTTCCCTTTTTTGTATTCCATTTTGGAGGATTTTCGTATTTGTAGTGAGGGATGCCTATGTCTAAGCATATTGGAAAGTGATCGCTGTGTTGGGGGTCGGAAAGAACATTCCATTCAGCACGAGTGGCAATGTTAGCAGAGCATAGTGTTAGGTCTATTGCGCTCATAGCACCTGTAGCTGTAGTCAAGTGGGTAGGGGATCCAAAATTTAACAGGGCAAAATCGGACTCTATTATGATTTGTTCCATCTGTGAACCTTTTTTGTCTGTAGGAATCGGGCCCCACCAGGAGCTATGGCAGTTGATATCTCCCATTATGATTCCAGGGTGAGGAGTTGCTCTAAATAACTGCTCAACATCTTCGCGTTCCCATCTTTGATCTGGTAGGTATATATTTCGGATATGTAATTTAAATGTTAATTTTATTTCAATTAGTAACGTTTGCAGGTTTGAATTTGACGGTATAAGTTTTGATGGGATATCCTTTCGTACGGCTATAAGAACACCACCGTGTGCCCGACCTTCTTGGGAGGGTACGACATCCTTGCGGAAAGTAGTGTAATTTTTGATGTTAAGCGTTTCCGCTGGTTTTAAATGGCTTTCCTGTATGCAGATTACAACTGGTTGGTAAGTGTTAATTAGGTATCTCAGTTCATAGTATTTGTTTTTAATGCCTCGACAGTTCCACTGTATCATTAGCTCTTTTAGGACGTAAATTTGACTTGACAGGTTTGGGTTATTGTATCGGTAGATGAAATGGATACTTACTAACTTACAATAAGGTTTTTTTTTATTGTATTGTATTGTATTCTTTTTTTGTTATTTTTATGTTTTTTCTATGGTACGTAACATGTTATGTTGGGGTCTTTTCTTAAATTTATCCGGGGTTTTCCAGGAGGCCACCCCTTTTTCCGTTTTTTGGGTGTTTGTACGATGGAGGCTTCTTCTTCCTGCGTTAGAGACTCTTCGTCTGCTTCACTGTCTTTTGTAGTTGTGTCTGAGAGTGTCCAGTCTGCAATGTCTTTGCCGGGATAGGTTTTGTACCTATCATTTATCCTTGGTAGCGTTCTTACTGCTAGTTTCAGTGGAGGGTCGGGTTTTCTGAATTTAGTTTGTTCAGCAAAAGTTGTGTCTGCTTGTACACGGTATTTACTAAATACAAGTTGGCGGGCCTCCTTGTATGTGCAGTTTTGGGTGGCTTTAATTTTGCACACCTCTCTCTCCTTGAGAAAAGCTTCACATTGTGGCGATCTACTCGAGTGGTTATTTCCACAGTTGACACATTTAGGTGGTGTAAGGCACTTTACTTCCTCCAGATGTTTCATTTTACCACATTCACACATCTGTTCTGCTTTGCAAAATTTCGCGGGGTGGCCGAATTTTAGGCAGTTGAAACATCTTTGTGGTTTAGGGATATAGGGTCTTACTTTTAGGAACAGCCAGGCTGCTTTGACATTTTCTGGTGGTTTGCTCCTATTAAAGGTAAGTTTAATTGACGATGTGGGTTTTAGTTCATCTCCGACTTTTCTTAGAATTCTCTGTGCATCTATTACTCCGTGTTGTTGTAGTTCCTCTGTTATTTCTTTATTGCTACACATATTTAGGTCTGAGGTAGTAATGACCCCAACTGACTGATTGAGTCTGTCATTGGGTTTTATTTTTGTTTTTCTTCCCATGATATTTTCTAGGGCCTTTAATTTTTCAAGTTCTTCTTGCGTTCTTATTTTAATGTTCAGTAGACCTGGTCCAATTTTTTTAATTGGAACTTCCCTTCCAACTGTTTCGATTATTTTTTTATGAATCATAAAAGGAGACATTGAAGAAAACTCGGTAGCATCAATTTCAAGAATATGGTTTACTTCCGCTACATATGGTTCTATATCTTGGGTTTTTTGAGATCTGCCATGTCTTCTATGCCGTCTTCGTTTTTGTTTTTCGTTCTCTGAGTCCTCTTTGTTATTCTCAGTAATCGTTTCTTCAAGTTCATTTTCAATATCATGTGCTTCACATTGCTGGTTTGTATCATTTATGCCTTTTTGGCTTCTAGGATCGTTTATGTCTCGCTCTTCAAATATTTCAGCCTCGACATCTCTGGATGGAGTCTTTTCTAATTCATCATATTTGGATCTCGACCTTATGGGAGATCTACAAATCATTGAACTCCTTCTGAAAGGAGTTTCGTCGGCGAGATGTTGAGGTTCGCCGGAACTTGGATAAAAGGTGCCCCCCCAGAATCCGAGGGGCAGCCCGCTGCTGCGGGGTGGGATTCTGAAGCATTGCTTCTACCCACCTGGGGTACTTGTGTGTTACTAATATCCGTCATTTATTGCATTTTAAGGCTATTGCCAGCCATAGATGAGAAAATGAGAGTGTATAGGATAGGGAGTAGGGCTGGTGAGGGTTGTTGGGCATGAGTTTATGGGATATGAAGGTAAGGACCCGGGACAGGGCTCCTTTTAGTCGCCTCTTACGACAAGCAGGAGTTACTATGCACGTATTCTAAGCCCCGCGCACAGGGCTATATTATTATTATTATTATTATTATTTATTGTGTCTCGCGTCCGCGGTGAGTGAAATACCCCACAGGATAACTCCAATGTAGAGGTAAGTGTACTACTGTAATATTATGGTGGTGTATCGCTGTTTAGAAAGCGTCTTGTTATGCTGCACGTACTTAAAATTACTGACTTTTGTAGCTCCATGTGTATATTTTCGCTTATTCCCATTGTCTGTATTGAGTTGCTAAGGGCTTTAGGGATTACTCCAGTTGCAGATATTATTATTGGCAATATTGTTACGGACTCTAACTGCCACATGTCTTTAATTTCCATTAGTAGGTCAGAGTACTTTCTCATTTTTTCAGCGTAAGTTGTTTCTAAATTCGTAGTAGATGGTATGGCTACATCTATCAGTAGTGCTGATTTTGTCTCCTTGTTTATTAGTACAATGTCTGGCCTATTGTTTGGGATCGCTTTGTCCGTGATTATACTGCGGTCCCAGTACATACGTGCTGCGTCATTTTCCAGGACGGCAGGAGGTTCATACTTATAGTATGGCTCAATCATATCAATTAAATTGTACTTTATTGCTAATTGCTGGAAAATAATTTTAGCAACGTTGTCATGTCTCTGTTTATATTCCCTCTGTACAATAGTTTGACACCCGGATGTGATGTGGTTGATATTTTCCGTAGCTAGCTTGCATCTTCTACACCTATCGTCTTGTGTGCCGTCTTTGATTATGTACTTTCGATAGTTCCTTGTAAGTATAACCTGATCTTGGATAGCACACATAAAGCCTTCAGTTTCAGGAAAAAGGGTACCCTTCACTAGCCATACATTTGATGCTTCTGTATCGACGTGTGGTTGTAATAGATGTTTTCCGTGTAGAGCTTTCTCCTTCCATCGGTCTATTTTTCCATCATTTGAGATTTCAGGAAAGGATACTTCATGCGATAGGTTTAAGGGAGTATAATTATCATCAGATTCTACTATTGATTTATGTAATGCAGAGGTATTTTGTTTTTGAAGAAAATAGTCCCGTATCAGCTTTTTTGCCTACTAAGTAATTTTTTTAGGTCTACAAGCCCCCTTCCGCCTTGACGTCTGGGCAGGCTCAATCTCTCAATTGCCGATCTAGGATGGTGGAATCTGGCATTGGTAAGTATTTTGTTCGTTTTTCTTGCTATACCGCTTATATCTGTATCCGTCCAGTGCACTACCCCGAAGGAATAGGTAAGTATTGGTGTAGCGTAGGTGTTAATTGCCTTTATTATGTTTTTAGCGTTCAATTTTGTTTTAGATATTACTTTTACTCTTTCTAGGTATTTATCCTCTAGTTCGATTTTAACTGTTTTATTATCTATTCTTCTAGTTTGCTGAAAACCCAAATATTTGTAAGTATCTCCATCTAGCATGCATTTGATTATATTTTCGTCCTGTGTTTCATAATTTATCATTTTAAGCTTTCTTTTCGTGATATTTTGTATTCGGCATTTGTCTATGCCTAAAGTCATTCCCACATCTCTGCTGAATGTTTCAGTGTTATGGAGTAGCGAATCCAAGTGCTCACGTTTACCGCTATATAGTTTTATATCGTCCATATACATGAGATGGGATATACTATAGTGGGGATTCAACTTATACCCTTTGTTTGATTGGTTTAAAATGTTAGAGAGGGGATTAATTGAGAGGCAGAACCACAGAGCACTAAGAGAATCTCCTTGGAATATCCCTCGTTCAATTTTTATGTTTTTAGCAGTAATACACGTGTCTCCGTTGTATAGATTGACATCTGTTTTCCAGTTGTTCATAAATTTGTTTAAAGCATTTATTATTACAGGGCATATTTTATAGACCTTTAAGACATCAATTAGCCAGCTGTGTGGGATTGAGTCAAATGCTTTTTTATAATCAATAAATGCTGTGTAGATGTTCCGATTTTTCTTGTATACTTGGTTCATTATAGTTTGATCTATAATTAATTGTTCTTTGCACCCTTGAGTATTTTTTCTGCAACCTTTCTGCTGTTCCGATAATATACCATTGCTTTCAGAATGGTCATATATAATGTCTGTGATGCACGATGTCATGATTTTATAAATGGTTGGGAGACATGCAATAGGTCTGTAGTTTTGTGGAGATTTAGTGTGTTCATTTTTGGGGAGTAAGTAAGTTATTCCATGCGTGAAGAAGTCTGGTAGTAAGTCTGGGTTGTTAATGAACAAGTTAATATATTTAGTAATTTCTCCGTGCACTGTTGTGAAACTTTTGTACCAATAGTTATGCAGACCATCTATTCCAGGGGATTTCCAGTTGTGGGTGGCAGCAATTATCTTCGACACCTTTTCTTGCGGAAATGGTGTAAAGTTCATTTCATTTTTATTATTATTATTATTATTATTATTATTATTATTATTATTATTATTATTATTATTATTATTATTATTATTATTATTATTATTATTATTATTATTATTATTATTATTATTATTATTATTATTATTATTATTATTATTATTATTATTATTATTATTATTATTATTATTATTATTTGTTTTTTTTTTTATTTTATTTTTTTTTTTTAGAGCGGCATCGACTGCTAGGGCCATTAGCCGCTATTCTCTTTTTTTTAATTTTTTTTTTCAGGTTTAGTTATAATAATAATACTCGCCTAGTTGGTGTAAAATGCCAACTAGGCGAGACAGACGAACACAAAATAAATTAACATATAGAAATAAAACCAATGTCGGGTGTAAATGGCCTGACAC
Source organism: Ontholestes murinus (assembly GCA_963969525.1). NCBI lineage: Eukaryota > Metazoa > Arthropoda > Insecta > Coleoptera > Staphylinidae > Ontholestes > Ontholestes murinus. The sequence continues at coordinate 28,515,030 of OZ018399.1, forward strand.
CAGAGAAACAATTCAAACAAAAATACTAAAATCACTCTATCCAGTTGGTGTAAAATGCCAACTAGGCGAGACAGACGAACACAGAATAAATTAACAAATATAAATAAAACCGCTGTCGGGTGTAAATAGTCCGACAGCAGAGGGACAATACAAACAAACATATTAAAATCACTCGTCCTAGTTGGTGTAAAATGCCAACTAGGCGAGACGGACATTCACAAAATAAATTAACATATAATTTAAAATTATGACTAGAGACAAAAAGCTTAAAATCACTCGACCTAGGCCAGCTAGGCGAGACGAACAGAACACATCCACCAAGTTGGTGCAAAAGGCCAACATGGTGGAGGGACGACAAACAGAATAAAAACTTAAAACTAGACATATAGATAAAACTTTAAACTAGATAAAAGCGATAAAACCGTTGCCGGGTGTAAAGTGCCCGACAACAAAAACAATACAAACGAATGCGATAAAGTCAATGATAAAAACAACTCCACCAAGTTGGTGTAAAGAGCCAACATGGTGAAGGGACGACACACAGGTAAAAACTTATAACTAAACACTAAGATAAAACTTAAAGCTAGATAAAATCGATAAAACCGTTGTCGGGTGTAAAGTGCCCGACAACAAAAACAATACAGAACGAATACGATAAAATCACTCGACCTAGTTGGTGTAAAAGGCCAACTAGGCGAGACGGACGTTCACAGAATAAATTAACATAGATAATAAATTAACAAGAAAAGACGATGCACAACAAATTAAAAAAAGGACTGGATGAATAAAGGCAGACGGCCTCTCAGTCCCCACCGATGCAACTTCCTAAGAATGCCATGACGCCATGTCATATCATAGGCTTTTTCTAGATCGAAAAACACCGCGACTAGGTGTTTTCTCTCTAGGAAAGCGTTTTGAATGGCATTCTCTAAACGGACCAGATGGTCAATAGTGGAATGACGTTTCCTAAATCCAGACTGGTAGGGTACGATGAGTTCTCGCGACTCGAGAATCCATACCAGTCGGCTATTAACCATTTTTTCAAGAATTTTACTCAAGCAGCAAGTCAACGAAACCGGGCGATAACTAGAAGCACGATTCGGATCTTTTCCAGTTTTGAGAAGAGGCACAATAATTGCTTCTCTCCATTGCTCCGGATATTCCCCTTTCTCCCATATCCAATTAAACAGAGACAGGATATGGGTTTTTGATTTTGATTTTCTATCATTTTGTAGGGGATATTATCCGGGCCAGGAGAGGAGTCATTGCTAAACCTAAGTGCCTCCTCGAACTCCTCCATTGAAAATGGATGATTGTAATTAAGATCCGAATCTGTGTTAAAGTCTAGTGGAGCTTCTAGTTCACCTTTCCTACGCAAGAATTCGGGATTATAATTGGAAGAACTACTGGCGCTGGAGAAATGTACAGCTAATGCCTCCGCTACATCACGAGGCTCCGTGATTGTGTTGCCTCCATCACAAAGGCCTATGATGGACGGTAGCCTTTGTCCGCGGATAGCTTGTACCTTTCTCCAGACTTCCGTGACTGACGTGTCACTCTTCATTGAATTCACGTAGTTCTTCCAAGAGTCGTTTTTCGACTCTAAAATCTTGCGGCGGGCGACGGCCCGCTTTCGTTTAAAAACGATAAGATTTTCTTGCGTAGGATTTCGTTTATAGATGTTAAACGCCCGTTTCTTCTCTGCGATAACTCGACTAACCTCAACGTTCTACCATGGAACGGAGGATTTACTAGTCGAGCCAGAGGTACGTGGTATAGACTTTTCTGCTGCTTGAGTAATGCTGAGATTTATGTCATGTAGAGTGGAACCAATATCTTCGGAATTGTCAAATAACGTGACTTCGCTACGGAACTTATCCCACTCCGCTAGATCCAGGCGCCAACGCCTGGGTCTGCGTTGTATGGCCCTCGGAATGTTAGATGATAAGACGATCGGGAAGTGATCGCTTCCGTGTAGGTCTTCGAGGGCCTGCCACTGTAGACGCGTGGCGAGAGTGGGCGAAGATATTGCTAGATCTATTGCTGAGAATGCACCGTTTGAAGCGTTAAAATGCGTTGGCAGTCCGTTATTTAAGAGAACTCCTCCCGTGATATCGAGCACTTCCTCGATGTATTTGCCTCTGATGTCGAGGCGAGAGGAACCCCATAACGGACTGTGTGCATTAAAATCTCCCAGCAATAGATATGGTCCAGGTAATTGCCTTATCAGATCGACTATCTGGTTACGCTCCCAATTGCCATCTGGGAGGTAAATGTTGCATATCGTGAGATCTATCGGCGCTTTGATCACACAGGCAACGGTCTGAAGATCAGTTCTTAGTGCTATTTGCGTATAAATACATCCTTCCCGTATAAGTATGCCTACTCCCCCCCTTGATCGATGGCGTGGGGCCACGTCTTCCCTAAGATGTTGTAGCCCCTTAACGAGAACTGTTGTTCTGGTTTAAAGAGGGTTTCCTGTAGGCACACACAGAAAGGATTGTATTTGCGCAGAATGATCTTCAGTTCGCCGATATGCGATATGCAACCACGACAATTCCACTGGACTATTTGTTCCAACTCTTTTAAAATGAATAAAAATTATGACAAAGACAGTAATACGATCAACAAGCTAAAATTTTAGACAACACAAAGACTTCATTGACAAATTAAAATGACATTTTCCGGTGCTGAGAACCGGAGTCCGAATTCGCTGGTCTGTTATCTGACCCAGAGGTATTGGCCTTAACTTTTCTGGCCTTCCCTTTGGGCCATCCAACAGGCCGCTTGGTCTGCTGGGTCAACGCTTGTTTTTCACTCTCCGACTCGGAGAGTGACTGTTGCCTCTTAACAGAGGCGGTTCTTCCCTCCTCTGAGGGAGCTTTGAAAATTGTTCTGGCGTCCGCCGAAACGGCCGTCAGAGCAATGATTTCCTTCTCCGGTTGGGAGTAGGAAACTGGAACTCCCGAAACAGGAGTTCCTTTTGAAGTGTTTGCTTGTTTTGCAGATGTTTGTACATCTGCAGGCACTCTTGTTCCTTTTACTTCTGATTTTTCTCCTACACTGTTTATTATATCACCTATAGCATTCTTGACAGTTTGAGTGACAATCTGCATTAATATTGGTGTAAGTTCCGTTAATATATTTTCTATTTTAAATTCTCTTGTTGTTGCTTGTGCATACGAAACTGATGGTACTGGGGGTTTTGGGACTGACAATCTCTTTTTTGCTTCAAAATAAGTTATTTTTTCCACTGTTCTCAACTCCTGTATGGATCGTTCCAATATCAGAGACGGACAGTCCCTGAACCTCGCAGAGTGATTTCCAGCACAATTTACGCAAGTAAATGGCTCCGTACACTCCGTACCCTCATGTACTGGTTTGCCACATGAGCAAATCGCAGGACTGACACATCTCGCCGAGGTGTGTCCAATCTTCTGGCAGCAGAAGCAACGTAACACACTAGGGATGTACTGCCTTACCTCAATGTGGTAGAACGCAACATTAATCCTTTTAGGTAAGACAGTTGTGTTAAAAGTTAACACAATTGAAGGTGTGTTAACGAATTGTCCCTCACGTTTCGTCTTGATTCTTCGAATCTCGATTACATTTTGCGATTTTAAATTGTCCAAGATTTCCTCATCGCTGCATGTGATAAGGTCTCTGCAGTAAATTATCCCCTTGGAATAGTTCAAAGATTTATGCACACTTACTTCTATATCATAATCTAAGAACTTATCCATTCTGAGCATTCTACAGGATTGTTTATCCGTTAATACCTGTATCATAAGCCCCTCTCTAATTTTTTTACAACACCGGTTTTTCCAATATTTTGCTGAATGAATTTTGATATGGCAAACGGATTCACCTTATCAAAATTTGCTTCTTCACTCCTCTTAACAATGAAGAAGCGAGGCAAAGGTGCCGACGCTTCTTTATTAACAGATTGAGAACTTCGCGTGTTCCCAGACGTCGCGTCATTTTTTAGAGAGGTTGACTCCTCTAAAGAGTTTTTGTTAAGAGTTCCCATGAGATTCCCACGAGTAGGGCAGAAATAAAGGTCGACTGCAGCAGTGCTCCCATACTGCAGCAAGGCTAAATGCAACCGGAGTTCGCCAGGTATCCGGAGGACACCGTATGAGACCAACTGACGCGTGGCCATCCATCCCTCGGCACGGTACGATTGACACCTTGGATTACGGATTTTTGGTCGAGGTTTCCTCCTCTAGATCCGGCATGTTCTGCAGAAACAGGATCACCTCAGGTAGGTTATACCAATGATGGTACGCATGCCGGTCTTGGGGGCGGAGAAGCTAGGGTGGCACCTAACCAGGGCTAGCAAGCTAGCCCCGGCTAGGGCACCTATAAGACGCTACACGCCCCCCTGTGGACAGAACCACTCGATCTTATTATTATTATTATTATTATTATTATTATTATTATTATTATTATTATGCTGACTTTTTCTCCAATATGAGATATTGGGGGTTAATCCAAGTGAACGAGCTTGCGCCAAGTTCACTTAAAGTGGCTATTGTCATTTATTGGCTATTGTTTAAGAAATTTATTATTATTATTATTATTATTATTATTATTATTATTATTATTATTATTATTATTATTATTATTATTATTATTATTATTATTATTATTATTATTATTATTATTATTATTATTATTATTATTATTATTATTATTATTATTATTATTATTATTATTATTATTATTATTATTATTATTATTATTATTATTATTATTATTATTATTATTATTATTATTATTATTATTATTATTATTATTATTATTATTATTATTATTATTATTATTATTATTATTATTATTGCCGAATGAGCTGGAAGAATGCCCTAGCATTGAACCTAGCCAAGGGACTTGATACTGGGAATGCTGAGCCTTCAGATAAAGGTAAAAAACGACCGGCTGTAAGCCCTCCTACCCCAAAGGAAAATAAACGCACAAAAACAAAAGCACATAGCAGAGCTATGCTAACGGAAAATACGGTTCCCATGATAACAGGAGATGGATGGCAACAAGCTAAAAACCGAAAAAAAGGCGAAAAGAAAGGCGCACAGAGACACCAAGAGTACCAACTGCAAATGTCCCTGAAGCACCTTCCGTAAGTAATAGCGCTCCTAAAAAGAAAGGTAAGCGAATTATGACAAAGACAGTAATACGATCAACAAGCTAAAATTTTAGACAACACAAAGACTTCATTGACAAATTAAAATGACATTTTCCGGTGCTGAGAACCGGAGTCCGAATTCGCTGGTCTGTTATCTGACCCAGAGGTATTGGCCTTAACTTTTCTGGCCTTCCCTTTGGGCCATCCAACAGGCCGCTTGGTCTGCTGGGTCAACGCTTGTTTTTCACTCTCCGACTCGGAGAGTGACTGTTGCCTCTTAACAGAGGCGGTTCTTCCCTCCTCTGAGGGAGCTTTGAAAATTGTTCTGGCGTCCGCCGAAACGGCCGTCAGAGCAATGATTTCCTTCTCCGGTTGGGAGTAGGAAACTGGAACTCCCGAAACAGGAGTTCCTTTTGAAGTGTTTGCTTGTTTTGCAGATGTTTGTACATCTGCAGGCACTCTTGTTCCTTTTACTTCTGATTTTTCTCCTACACTGTTTATTATATCACCTATAGCATTCTTGACAGTTTGAGTGACAATCTGCATTAATATTGGTGTAAGTTCCGTTAATATATTTTCTATTTTAAATTCTCTTGTTGTTGCTTGTGCATACGAAACTGATGGTACTGGGGGTTTTGGGACTGACAATCTCTTTTTTGCTTCAAAATAAGTTATTTTTTCCACTGTTCTCAACTCCTGTATGGATCGTTCCAATATCAGAGACGGACAGTCCCTGAACCTCGCAGAGTGATTTCCAGCACAATTTACGCAAGTAAATGGCTCCGTACACTCCGTACCCTCATGTACTGGTTTGCCACATGAGCAAATCGCAGGACTGACACATCTCGCCGAGGTGTGTCCAATCTTCTGGCAGCAGAAGCAACGTAACACACTAGGGATGTACTGCCTTACCTCAATGTGGTAGAACGCAACATTAATCCTTTTAGGTAAGACAGTTGTGTTAAAAGTTAACACAATTGAAGGTGTGTTAACGAATTGTCCCTCACGTTTCGTCTTGATTCTTCGAATCTCGATTACATTTTGCGATTTTAAATTGTCCAAGATTTCCTCATCGCTGCATGTGATAAGGTCTCTGCAGTAAATTATCCCCTTGGAATAGTTCAAAGATTTATGCACACTTACTTCTATATCATAATCTAAGAACTTATCCATTCTGAGCATTCTACAGGATTGTTTATCCGTTAATACCTGTATCATAAGCCCCTCTCTAATTTTTTTACAACACCGGTTTTTCCAATATTTTGCTGAATGAATTTTGATATGGCAAACGGATTCACCTTATCAAAATTTGCTTCTTCACTCCTCTTAACAATGAAGAAGCGAGGCAAAGGTGCCGACGCTTCTTTATTAACAGATTGAGAACTTCGCGTGTTCCCAGACGTCGCGTCATTTTTTAGAGAGGTTGACTCCTCTAAAGAGTTTTTGTTAAGAGTTCCCATGAGATTCCCACGAGTAGGGCAGAAATAAAGGTCGACTGCAGCAGTGCTCCCATACTGCAGCAAGGCTAAATGCAACCGGAGTTCGCCAGGTATCCGGAGGACACCGTATGAGACCAACTGACGCGTGGCCATCCATCCCTCGGCACGGTACGATTGACACCTTGGATTACGGATTTTTGGTCGAGGTTTCCTCCTCTAGATCCGGCATGTTCTGCAGAAACAGGATCACCTCAGGTAGGTTATACCAATGATGGTACGCATGCCGGTCTTGGGGGCGGAGAAGCTAGGGTGGCACCTAACCAGGGCTAGCAAGCTAGCCCCGGCTAGGGCACCTATAAGACGCTACACGCCCCCCTGTGGACAGAACCACTCGATCTTATTATTATTATTATTATTATTATTATTATTATTATTATTATTATTATGCTGACTTTTTCTCCAATATGAGATATTGGGGGTTAATCCAAGTGAACGAGCTTGCGCCAAGTTCACTTAAAGTGGCTATTGTCATTTATTGGCTATTGTTTAAGAAATTTATTATTATTATTATTATTATTATTATTATTATTATTATTATTATTATTATTATTATTATTATTATTATTATTATTATTATTATTATTATTATTATTATTATTATTATTATTATTATTATTATTATTATTATTATTATTATTATTATTATTATTATTATTATTATTATTATTATTATTATTATTATTATTATTATTATTATTATTATTATTATTATTATTATTATTATTATTATTATTATTATTATTATTATTATTATTATTATTATTATTATTATTATTATTATTATTATTATTATTATTATTATTATTATTATTATTATTATTATTATTATTATTATTATTATTATTATTATTATTATTATTATTATTATTATTATTATTATTGCCGAATGAGCTGGAAGAATGCCCTAGCATTGAACCTAGCCAAGGGACTTGATACTGGGAATGCTGAGCCTTCAGATAAAGGTAAAAAACGACCGGCTGTAAGCCCTCCTACCCCAAAGGAAAATAAACGCACAAAAACAAAAGCACATAGCAGAGCTATGCTAACGGAAAATACGGTTCCCATGATAACAGGAGATGGATGGCAACAAGCTAAAAACCGAAAAAAAAGGCGAAAAGAAAGGCGCACAGAGACACCAAGAGTACCAACTGCAAATGTCCCTGAAGCACCTTCCGTAAGTAATAGCGCTCCTAAAAAGAAAGGTAAGCGAATCAGAAAAAGAGGGGAGGCAGTAATAATAAAACCCAACGAAGGAAAAAGCTACGCCGATATCCTAAGTTTACTCAGGAATGAACCTAGCGTACAGGCAGTTAAAAGAGTAAGACAAACACAAAGTGGCGCTGTCCTAGTAGAATTTGGAGAAAGCACACCAAATAACTACGTAGAGACCATGAAGCGAGTAGTTGATAAACAAGCTACGGTTAAAGTATCAACCCCACGTTGCACTCTTAATATACGGAATTTGGATGCTCTCACAACCGAACATGAAGTCAGACAGGCGGTAATCTCTATTCTGGGAGACTACATAGATGACGTCAAAATCTACGTAACTGGCCCAAACAAAAGACAAGAAAAACAAGCTTTCATACATGTGGAACAAAAGCAAGCCACTAAATTACTGGAAGCAGAAAAACTGAAGGTTGGATGGATCAGCACCAACATTAGATCGGTGGCAGAAGTCCGGAGATGTCACAGGTGTTTCGACTATGGCCACACTGTAGGTAAATGCAATGGACCAGATCGCCGCGGAGAAGGCGTATGCCATAAATGCGGAGAAAAGGGCCACATCAAAGCCGAGTGCAAAGGTGACTCCAAATGTTTCCTCTGTGAAGGTGCGGCACACATGGCCGGCTCAAATAACTGTCCCAAATTCAGGGCAGCTTTAGACGAGGCAAAACGAGAACTACCACAAAATGGCACTCAAAATAATCCAGGGTAACTTACACCGGAGTAAGATAGCGGATAGTCTTCTCACGCAGCTCATGCTGGAAATGAAGGCTGATGTGGTTCTTATTTCGGAACAATATCAGAATAAGGACGATGGTTTTTGGTTCAGTGACCACAGCGGAACAGCGGCTGTCCGCGTTTCTCAACCAGCAATGGTGCGACGACATGGAGGTGGTGATGGATTTGTATGGGTGTACATAAACGACATTTACTATATCAGCTGCTACCTCACTCCTAACGAACCAATAGCAGTATTCCAAAATAAACTGGATGCAATGGAGGACGTACTTGCTTCTATGGGCACACGGATAATCCTCGGTGGTGATTTAAACGCAAAGTCGGAGGAGTGGGGAATGCCCCAAACTGATGGAAGAGGGAAAAGAATCCTTGATATGGCAGCAAGGCTAGGCCTTATCGTTCTCAACGTTGGCAATACAACAACTTTTAGACGCCCTGGCTACACGCAAACAATTCCTGATGTCACCTTCGCTTCCGAAACATTGGCGAGGAGTATAGGAAATTGGCATGTGATCGAGAAATATACTGGAAGTGACCACCAATATATCACTTTCCAAGTAGTGACATGTAGAAAGGAAATAAAAAGCTCATCAAATTCGGGATGCTGGAACGTTGCAAAGATCAATGAACAACTTTTCCACGAAGTGGTGTCACGGAAAATGTGCGACATAACTCCACTCACCTCTGCGGCAGATCACGTGGAGAGGATGATGACGACAATTCACGAAGCCTGTGAAGCTAGCATGCCCAAAAAGCATAAACACCGCAAGCCTTCTGCTTACTGGTGGACGGAGGAGATTGCAGAGATTCGTAGAAACTGCCAACGCTTGAGAAGAAAGGTAACTAGGGCCAGAACTAGACAGTCCGTGCCAAACGAAGAGACTGCAGCCTTAAAAATAGCTAGAAAATCCCTCAAAAAAGCTATCTTCAACAGCAAGCGCTCAAAATGGAAAGCCCTCACTGAGGACGTTAACCGTGACCCATGGGGTTTAGGCTATAAAATCGTAATGAAAAAGTTGGGTGCTTTTCAAGGGAATAACAGGCTTCCTTCAGAAACTATAATTAGAATTGTCGACGAGCTTTTCCCCACTCATCCAACACATACATTCGAAACGGAGGTATGCACTGAGGATATTCCACCTTTCAGCGAAGAGGAACTTATCAAGGCCGCAAAATCCCTTAAGTGCAGGAGGGCCCCTGGCCCAGATGGAATACCAGCTGAGGCACTCAAGGTAATAGCTTTGCAGTTTCCAGACCTCTTACTATCCACCTATAACGCCTGCCTATCCGAAGGATGCTTTCCAGAACTTTGGAAGCGACAGAGGCTTGTGTTGCTACCAAAGGGTAAAGGAGATCCCTATCAGGCATCCGCACATAGACCTCTCTGTATTTTGGACACGACTGGTAAGCTGTACGAGTTACTTATCCAGAACCGGCTATGCCATTATACAGAAGGCGAACATGGATTGTCGGCGAACCAACACGGGTTCCGTAAAGGGAAGTCTACAATTAGTGCACTGTCTCAAGTGATAGGCATATGTGATGGACTGCAGACTGTTAACCACTTCTCTCGGCCAATCGTAACACTCGTAACATTGGACGTTAGAAATGCATTCAATTCGGCTAGTTGGAAGCATATACTCGGTGCCTTACGAGATCGTTTCAAGGTAGCTCCTTACCTTTTACGAGTGATTTCCGAATACCTGAATAACAGAAAGTTGCTTTTTGAAACATCAGAAGGTAGATGCGAGAAACTACTTACCGCTGGAGCTGCGCAAGGGTCTATACTGGGGCCAACACTCTGGAATGTGGTGTATAATGGAATTTTCACAATTCCTGATCTACCAGTAGAAGCCAACATTATTGGATACGCTGATGATGTAGCGGTGGTAATAACTGGGCGAAACACCGAGCACGTGCAACTAACCATAAACAAGGTCATGCGACGGGTGATTAGGTGGATGCATGAAAATGGTCTCAAGCTTGCCCTAGAAAAGTCGGAGGTAATAATACTTACCAGAAGGCGAATCCCATTAGAGATTCCTTGGAAAGTGGGTGAAATAGAAATAAGATCTGCCCCTACTGTAAAATATCTTGGTGTCACAATCGACTGCCGACTTAAATTTAGAAACCACCTGGAAATAGCGTGCACGAAAGCAGGCCGGACTATGGCATCGCTAAGTCGCCTAATGTCAAACGTAGGAGGCCCCCTAGCGAGCAGGAGACGTCTGCTGGCTAACGTCGTACACTCGATCCTACTGTACGGATGCGAGATATGGGAAAACAGAGTGAGTCGCACTACTTTGGGAAAACTCGCTGCTGTTCAACGTAGGGCATGCCTGCGAATATGTAGCGCATATAGAACCGTTTCGCAACCCGCGATTCAGGTAATAGCTGCCACCATTCCTATACAACTAATGGCACACGAGAGAAAAACGATGTATGATATGAGGCCAGATACAGACCGCAATGACCTGCGACGGCAGAGCATCGCAACATGGCAGACCCAGTGGAATGTAGATACCAAGGGGAGATGGACTGCTCGGCTAATACCAGAACTGGTAGTCTGGGTGTCAAGGAAACATGGCGAGGTTAACTACTATCTAACCCAGTTTCTCAGCGGTCACGGCTTTTTTCACTCATACTTACACAAGATGGAGAAAGTCCCAAGTCCTTTGTGCCCGTATAACGATGGTGCAGAAGACACAGCATGCCACACATTTTTTGAATGTGAGAGATGGAAAACACTCCGCGATGAACTGCAGAACGAGGTTGGAATAATCAATCCAGACAACATAATCACAATTATGTTATCGGAGAAAAATGTGTGGCAAACTATAGACAACTACGTGAAATGTGTCCTAGTTACCAAACACAGAGAAACCCTAGCCAGGTAAAGCCGTAAGGCGTAGATAGGGGCTACCGTCCTGAAGCAATGTCCACGAGATGGTTCCGGGACGGGTTTACTCTAAATGCCCAGGACAGGGGGTTTTTAGTGGGTGCAAGTCCCACACACCAGCAGCAATAAGGGTCCGCTGCTGACGGTGCGCAGGCATTTTCCCCCAGCACATCAGAAAGCAAAAAAAAAAAAAAAAAATTATTATTATTATTATTATTATTATTATTATTATTATTATTATTATTATTATTATTATTATTATTATTATTATTATTATTATTATTATTATTATTATTATTATTATTATTATTATTATTATTATTATTATTATTATTATTATTATTATTATTATTATTATTATTATTATTATTATTATTATTATTATTATTATTATTATTATTACCATTATTATTATTATTATTATTATTATTATTATTATTATTATTATTATTATTATTATTATTATTATTATTATTATTATTATTATTATTATTATTATTATTATTATTATTATTATTATTTTTTTTTTTTTTTTTTTTGAGCGGCATCGACTGCTAGGGCCATTAGCCGCTATTCTCTCTTTTTTTTTTAAACCCTTAAATAATAATAATACCCGCCCAGTTGGTGTAATAAGCCAACTAGGCGAGACGGACATTCACAAAATAAATGTTATACAACATGTATAATAAATTAACGAATAGAGACAATACAATTCAATAAAACCGTTACCAGGTGTAAAAAACCTGGCAACCAGAGGGACGAAACATACAAAGAGTTTAAAATCACTCGACCTAGACCAGCTAGACGAGACGGACAGTATACAGACATTAAAGATAAAAACTCCACCAAGTTGGTGTAAAAGGCCAACATGGTGCAGGGACGACACACAAATCAAAACTTATAACTAGACATATAGATAAAACTTAAAACTAAATAAAAGCGATAAAACCGTTGTCGGGTGTAAAGTGCCCGACAACAAAAACAATACAAACGAATACCATAAAATCACTGGACCTAGTTGGTGTAAAAAGCCAACTAGGTGAGACAGACAATCACAAGATAAATTAAAATCACTCGACCTAGTTGGTGTAAAAATCCAAGTAGGTGAGTTGTACACGATACAAACATCAAAGATAAAAAACACCTCCACCAAGTTGGTGTAAAAAGCCAACATGGTGGATGGACGACACACAGAATAAAACTTAAAGCTAGACACATAGATAAAACTTAAAGCTAAATAAAAGCAGTAAAACCGTTGTCGGGTGTAAAATGCCCGACAACAGAAACAATACAAAACGAATACGATAAAATCACTCGACCTAGTTGGTGTAAAAGGCCAACTAGGCGAGACGGACGTTCACAGAATAAATTAACATAGATAATAAATTAACAAGAAAAGACGATGCACAACAAATTAAAAACTGCTCAGCACAGTAAACTGGTCCTTACAGTACCCCTAAATTCTGCGTAGAAGTTCTGTCGCTTGCAGAAAAGCAACGACAGTTTCTACCGACAAAACAGAATTGTTCAAATCGTACGCTACATTACTTCGGAGCTTCAGCCGTACACGTTGACCTGTGTAGGCTGCACATTCCTCGATTATATGCCTCACCGTTAGAGGGCTGTGACACGTGTCTCATGTGGGTGCTTCGTCACCGGTCAGGAGATAAGAATGGGTCATGTTGGTATGACCCATTCGTAGGCGGGTCAGAGCGACCTCCTGTCTCCTACTTAGTGTGACCGGTGACTTCCATGCTGTCACAGAGAGTTTTACAGCTTTGAGCTTACTCTCGAGGCTCTCCCATTCCCTTTGCCACGCTTTGTTGACTAACGCCGTAACGCCGACCTTGACATCGTCAGGCCGACACATGGCATAGTCAACATGATCCGCGAGAGCTGCCTGACGGGCAGCTCTGTCTGCAATCTCGTTGCCTTCAATGCTGACGTGTGATGGCACCCATATGAAGACAACATTCTTGCCAGCGAGATGCAGGTTGTACATAAGAGAGAAAATGTTCTGTACAAGCGGATCATTATTTTGGCTGCCGGCTATACTTTGTAGGGAAGAGAGGGAATCTGAAATAACGAGGAATGTACTACTGCTAGACCTATTGCAGTAGTTGAGCGCTTTCAATATTGCGAATAGTTCGGCAGTATATACGGAGGACAGAGGATCCAACGACCACGAGTGGGGAGTGGAGTTAACCACAAAGGCTGCTCCTACTCCAATGTCGGTCTTAGATCCATCCGTATATATGCAGCAAGAGTCTGTATATTTGTTAACGAGTTCCATTAGTTTCACCCGAAAAATTTGCGGCGTCGTTTCGTGCTTTTGATCGTTTAGCAACGACAGAACTATGTGTGGTGTGGGTATCACCCATGGTGGTACCTCACACACACCCACCGGCTGTATTTTGGGTAAATGGAACTCTTGACTCTTGCGGAACTCGCGCGCTCGGACACACACCGGCCTTGTGACAGACGGTCGCAAGGCGTATTTTCGGTAAGTCTCTGCTCTGTTAAAACAAATAAAATTGATGTGTTTCGGGTTACTACGTACAGACGCTTCATATCGCAAGGCGAACCGAAGACGTCTGTACTTTAGCGGTAGTAACCCGGCATCACAGCAGAGACTATTCCTTGGTGTGGTCCTAAAAGCTCCTGTAGCGTAACGTATACCTGCATAATGTATCGAATCTAGGACTTGTAACCACGAATTACGAGCAACGGAATATACTGCGCACCCGTAGTCAAGCCTGGACAGAACCAGAGCCTGATACAGCCGCAGCAAGACCTCTCTGCTCGCACCCCAATTAATGTTAGAAAGGCACCTAATTAGATTAAGTGCCTTCTTACACCTTGTAGCAAGGTCATTAATGTGGGGACGGAATGACAGAGTCCTGTCGAAAATTAGTCCTAGAAATCGATAACTGTCGACAGATTGAATAACAGAACCATTAATATTTAGACTAGGCTCCCTGTGTGGCTTTCTCAGACGACAAAAATGGACACAAGCCATCTTTGTCTCTGAAAACCGAAAACCACACGAGCCAGCGTCTCGAACGATGTTATCAATGTTCCTCTGCAGCTCTCTACATATAGCCGGGATGGTATCTCCGGCCATGTAGATTGCGAGGTCGTCGACATACAGGCACGTATTCACTGGGGTACTAACGGAAGTTGCAATATCATTTACCGCAATAGAGAGTGGAGAGAGGAGACAGAATCTCCTACACGTACTCGAAAACTCCGGTGCGACAAAAAGGACTGGATGAATAAAGGCAGACGGCCTCTCAGTCCCCACCGATGCAACTTCCTAAGAATGCCATGACGCCATGTCATATCATAGGCTTTTTCTAGATCGAAAAACACCGCGACTAGGTGTTTTCTCTCTAGAAAAGCGTTTTGAATGGCATTCTCTAAACGGACCAGATGGTCAATAGTGGAATGACGTTTCCTAAATCCAGACTGGTAGGGTACGATGAGTTCTCGCGACTCGAGAATCCATACCAGTCGGCTATTGACCATTTTTTCAAGAATTTTACTCAAGCAGCAAGTCAACGAAACCGGGCGATAACTAGAAGCACGATTCGGATCTTTTCCAGTTTTGAGAAGAGGCACAATAATTGCTTCTCTCCATTGCTCCGGATATTCCCCTTTCTCCCATATCCAATTAAACAGAGACAGGATATGGGTTTTTGATTCGTGTGGCAGATTTTCTATCATTTTGTAGGGGATATTATCCGGGCCAGGGGAGTCATTGCTAAACCTAAGTGCCTCCTCGAACTCATCCATTGAATATGGATGATTGTAATTAAGATCCGAATCTGTGTTAAAGTCTAGTGGAGCTTCTAGTTCACCTTTCCTACGCAAGAATTCGGGATTATAATTGGAAGAACTACTGGCGCTGGAGAAATGTACAGCTAATGCCTCCGCTACATCACGAGGCTCCGTGATTGTGTTGCCTCCATCACAAAGGCCTATGATGGACGGTAGCCTTTGTCCGCGGATAGCTTGTACCTTTCTCCAGACTTCCGTGACTGACGTGTCACTCTTCATTGAATTCACGTAGTTCTTCCAAGAGTCGTTTTTCGACTGTAAAATCTTGCGGCGGGCGACGGCCCGCTTTCGTTTAAAAACGATAAGATTTTCTTGCGTAGGATTTCGTTTATAGATGTTAAACGCCCGTTTCTTCTCTGCGATAACTCGACTAACCTCAACGTTCCACCACGGGACGGAGGATTTACTAGTCGAGCCAGAGGTACGTGGTATAGACTTTTCTGCTGCTTGAGTAATGCTGAGATTCATATTAGAAAGAGTGGAACTAATATCTTCTGAGTTTACGGGAAACGTGACTTTGTTCCGAAACTTTTCCCACTCTGCTAGATCCAGGCGCCAGCGCCTGGGTCTGCGTTGTATGGCCCTCGGAATATTAGTGGACAAGATGATCGGAAAGTGATCACTTCCATGTAAATCATCGAGGGCCTGCCACTGAAGACGCGTGGTGAGAGTGGGCGAAGATATTGCTAAATCTATTGCTGAGAATGCACCATTAAAGACGTTAAAATGCGTCGGTAGTCCGTTATTTAAGAGTATCCCTCCCGTAATATCAAGCACGTCTTCGATATACGAGCCTCTGATATCGAGACGGGAGGAACCCCATAACGGACTGTGTGCATTAAAGTCTCCCAGCAATAGATATGGTCCAGGTAATTGCCTTATCAGATCGACTATCTGGTTACGCTCCCAGTTGCCATCTGGGAGGTAAACGTTGCATATCGTGAGAACTATCGGCGATTTGATCACACATGCTACGGTCTGAAGATCCGTTCTTAATGGTATTTGCGTATAAATACATCCTTCCCGTATTAGTATACCTACTCCCCCCCTTGATCGATGGCGTGGGGCTACATCTTCCCTAAGGATGCTGTAGCCCCGTAATGAGAACTCCTGGTCAGGTCTAAAGAGGGTTTCCTGTAGGCATACACAGAAAAGATTGTATTTGCGCAGAATGATCTTCAGTTCGCCGATATGCGATATGCAACCACGGCAATTCCACTGGACTATTTGTTCCAACTCTTTTAAAATGAATAAAAATTAGTACAAATACAACAATGCGATTAACAAAACTTAATAATAGACATTACACAAATTTTACAAATAAATTAGAATAACATTTTCCGGTGTTGAGAACCGAAGTCCAAATTCTCTGGTCTGTTATCCGACTCAGAGGTATTAGCCTTGACTTTTCTGGCCTTCCCTTTGGGCCATCCAACAGGCCGCTTTGCCTGTCGGGTTAAAGCTTGTTTTTCACCCTCCGACTCGGAGAGTGATTGTTGCCTTTTAATTGACGGGCTTCTCCCTTCCTCCAAGGGAGTCTTGAATTTGTTTCCAGCGTCCGCATTTTCGGGCGCTGGAATAGGGTATCTCTTCTCCCCATTGGAGAAGAGAGATGTAGCTTCGGTTGACAAAGCTACAGGAGAAGGTGTTACCTGTTTTGCAGTTTTTGTAACTGCGTTGGTAACTGTATTTTTTATATCCATGGTTCCACTTTTGTTTCCAATCAGATTACCTAGAGTTTTCTTTATCGTTTCCTCGACTAGCTTTGCTATTAAAGGAGTGAGGTCGTGAATAGCTTGTTCTGCGTTCGAGCGTTTCATAGTGGCTTGTGCAAAAGAAACATTTTCTTTAGGCGATTTTGGAGGTGTCAGCTTTCTTTTAGCTTCAAAGTAACTAATTTTTTCCTTTGTACGAAGTTCTTGTATGGATTTTTCTAGTATAATTGCTGGACATTCCCTATACCTCGCAGAATGGTTGTCACCGCAGTTAACACACGTAAACGGTTCAACGCATTCTGTGCCTTCGTGGATGGGTTTTCCGCAGGAACATATCGCTGGGTTTTCGCACCTGGATGATGTGTGTCCAATTCTTTGACATCTGAAACACCGCATCACACTTGGAATATACTGACGAACTTCCAAATGATAAAAAGCGACATTTACCTTTTTAGGCAGAACCGGTGAATTAAAAGTTAACACCACAGATGGAGTGTTAATAAGTTGGTCATCACGTTTCGTTTTGATCCTGCGTATTTCGATGACATTTTGTTCCCTTAAATTTTCTAATATTTCTTCATCTGTGCAGTTTACAAGATCTCTGCAATAAATTATACATTTAGAATAATTTAGAGACTTATGCACAGATACGTTCACCTCGTAGTCTAAGAACTTAGCAAGTTTTAACATTTTAATTGATTGTTTATCAGATGAAACTTCGATCATAAGCCCTTCTCTAATTTTCCTCATTGATTCTACCTTCCCTATATACTGCTGCACGAACTTTGATATCGCGAAAGGACTCACTTTATCAAAATTAACTCCGTCACTCCTTTTAACAATAAAAAAACGTGGCAAAGGTGCCACCGTTTTTTCATTAATAATTCGGGAACTCTGCGCGTTCCCAGACGCCGCGTCATTTTTTATAGAGGTTCACTCCTCTGATTTATTTTTGATTACGGTTCCCATGTGGTTCCCACGAGTAGGGCAGAAATAAAAGCCGACTGCAGCAGTGCTCCCATACTGCAGCAAGGCTAAATGCAACCGGAGTTCGCCAGGTATCCGGAGGACACCGTATGAGACCAACTGACGTGTGGCCATCCATACCTCGGCACGGTACGATTGACACCTTGGATTACGGATTTTTAGTCGAGGTTTACTCCTCTAGATCCGGCATGTTCTGCAGAAACAGGATCACCTCAGGTAGGTTATACCAATGATGGTATGCATGCCGGTCTTGGGGGCGGAGAAGCTAGGGTGACACCTAGCCAGGGCTAGCAAGCTAGCCCCGGCTAGGGCACCTATAAGACGCTACACGCCCCCCTGTGGACAGAACCACTCGATCCCATTATTATTATTATTATTATTATTATTATTATTATTATTATTATTATTATTATTATTATTATTATTATTATTATTATTATTATTATTATTATTATTATTATTATTATTATTATTATTATTATTATTATTATTATTATTATTATTATTATTATTATTATTATTATTATTATTATTATTATTATTATTATTATTATTATTATTATTATTATTATTATTATTATTATTATTATTATTTTTTTTTTTTTTTTGAGCGGCATCGACTGCTAGGGCCATTAGCCGCTATTGTCCTCTTTTTTTTTTAACTTTTAGTTGGTGTAAAATGCCAACTAGGCGAGACGGACGTTCACAAAATAAATTAACATATATAATAAAATAATGACTAGCGAAAGTAAAACACTCGACCTAGACCAGCTAGGCGAGACGAGCACAGACATTCATAATAAAAACAACTCCATCAAGTTGGTGTAAAAGGCCAACATGATGGAGGGACGACACACAGATTAAAACCTAAAACTAGACACAAAGATAAAACTTAAAACTAGATAACAACTATAAAACCGTTGTCGGGTGTAAAATGCCCGACAACAAAAACGAAACAAACAAATGCAATAAAATCACTCTACCTAGTTGGTGTAAAAAACCAACTAGGTGAGACGGACGTTCACATAATAAGTTAACAAATATAATAAAATACCAAAAAGTGGCAAATAAAACCGTTGCCGGGTGTAAAGTGCCCGACAACAAAAACAATACAAACGAATGCGATAAAATCAATGATAAAAACAACTTCACCAAGTTGGTGTAAAGAGCCAACATGGTGAAGGGACGACACACAGAATAAAACTTAAAGCTAGACACAAAGATAAAACTTAAAACTAAATAAAAGCGATAAAACCGTTGTCGGGTGTAAAGTGCCCGACAACAAAAACAATACAAAACGAAAACGATAAAATCACTCACCTAGTTGGTGTAAAGGGCCAACTAGACGAGACGGACGTTCACAGAATAAATTAACAAAGATAAAAAGATAATAAATTAACATAAAAAGACGATGCACAACAAATTAAAAACTGCTCAGCACAGTAAACTGGTTCTTACAGTACCCCTAAATTCTGCGTAGAAGTTCTGTCGCTTGCAGAAAAGCAACGACAGTTTCTACCGACAAAACAGAATTGCTCAAATCGTACGCTACATTACCTCGGAGCTTCAGCCGTACACGTTGACCTGTGTAGGCTGCACATTCCTCGATTATATGCCTCACCGTTAGAGGGCTGTGACAAGTGTCGCATGTGGGTGCTTCGTCACCGGTCAGGAGATGAGAATGGGTCAAGTTCGTATGACCCATTCGTAGGCGGGTCAAAGCGACCTCCTGTCTCCTACTAAGCGCGACCGGTGACTTCCATACTGTCACAGAGAGTTTTACAGCTTTTAGCTTACTCTCGAGGCTCTCCCATTCCCTTTGCCATGCTTTGTTGACTAACGCCGTAATGCCGACCTTGACATCGTCAGGCCGACACATGGCGTAGTCAACATGATCAGCGAGAGCTGCCTGACGGGCAGCTCTGTCTGCAATCTCGTTGCCTTCAATGCCGACATGAGATGGCACCCAGATGAAGACAACATTCTTGCCAGTGAGATGCAGATTGTACAGAACAGAAAGGATGTTCTGTACGAGCGGATCATTACTTTGGCTGTCGGCTATACCTTCTAGGGAAGAGAGTGAATCAGACAGAACGAGGAATGTACTACTGCTAGACATATCGCAGCAGTGGAGCGCTTTCAATATTGCGTATAGTTCGGCAGTATATACGGTGGACAGAGGATCTAGCGACCACGAGTGGGGAGTGGAGTCAACCACAAAGGCTGCTCCTACTCCAATGTCGGTCTTAGATCCATCCGTATATATGCAGCAAGAGTCTGTGTATTTGTTAACGAGTTCCATTAGTTTCACCCGAAAAATTGCCGGCGTCGTTTCTTGCTTATCATGCTGAAGCAAGTTAAGAATTACGTGTGGTGTAGGTATCACCCATGGCGGTACCTCACACACACCCACCGGCTGTATTTCGGGCAAATGGAACTCTTGACTCTTGCGGAACTCGCGCGCTCGGACACACACCGGCCTTGTGACTGATGGTCGCAAGGCGTATTTTCGATATGTCTCTGCTCTGCATTATTATTATTATTATTATTATTATTATTATTATTATTATTATTATTATTATTATTATTATTATTATTATTATTATTATTATTATTATTATTATTTTTTTTTTTTTTTTTTTTTTTGAGCGGCATCGACTGCTAGGGCCATTAGCCGCTGCTCTCTTTTTTTTTTCAAATTTAGTTATAATAATAATACTCGCCTAGTTGGTGTAAAATGCCAACTAGGCGAGACGGACGAAAACAAAATAAATTAACATATAGAAATAAAACTGCTGTCGGGTGTAAATAGCCCGACAGCAGAGGGACAATACGAACAAGAATAATAAAATCACTCGACCTAGTTGGTGTAAAATGCCAACTAGGCGAGACGGACATTCACAAAATAAATTAACAATGAATTAAAATCATGACTAGAAATACAGTGTTTAAAATCACTCGACCTAGGCCAGCTAGGCGAGACGGACGGAACACATCCACCAAGTTGGTGTAAAAGGCCAACATGGTGGAGGGACGACACACAGATTAAAACTTAAGACTAGACATATAGATAAAACTTAAAACTAAATAAAAACTATAAAACCGTTGTCGGGTGTAAAGTGCCCGACAACCAAAACAATACAAACAACTACAATAAAATGACTCCACCTAGTTGGTGTAAAAAGCCAACTAGGTGAGATGGACAAAATACAAACATCAATGATAAAAACAACTCCACCAAGTTGGTGTAAAAAGCCAACATGGTGGAGGGACGACACACAGAATAAAACTTAGAACTAGACACAAAGATAAAACTTAAAGCTAGATAAAATCGATAAAACCGCTGTCGGGTGTCAAGTGCCCGACAACAAAAACAATACAAAACGAAAACGATAAAATCACTCGACCTAGTTGGTGTAAAGGGCCAACTAGGCGAGACGGACGTTCACAGAATAAATTAACAAAGATAATAAATTAACAGAAATTGACGATACACAACAAATTAAAAAACTGCTCAGCTCAGTTAACTGGTCCTTACAGTACCCCTAAATTCTGCGTAGAAGTTCTGTCGCTTGCAGAAAAGCAACGACAGTTTCTACCGACAAAACAGAATTATCTAAATCGTACGCTACATTACCGTGGAGCTTAAGCCGTACACGTTGACGTGTGTAGGCTCTACATTCCTCTATTATATGCCTCACCGTTAGAGGGCTGTGACACGTATCGCATGTGGGTGCTTCGTCACCGGTCAGGAGATGAGAATGGGTCAAGTTAGTGTGACCCATTCTAAGGCGGGTCAGAGCGACCTCCTGTCTCCTGTTGAGTTTAATCGGTGACTTCCATGCTGTCACAGAGAGTTTTACAGCTTTAAGCTTACTCTCGAGGCTCTCCCATTCCCTTTGCCATGCTTTGTTGACTAACGCCGTAACGCCGACCTTGACATCGTCAGGCCGACACATGGCGTAGTCAACATGATCCGCAAGAGCTGCCTGACGGGCAGCTCTGTCTGCAATCTCGTTGCCTTCAATGCCGACGTGAGATGGCACCCAGACGAAGACAACATTTTTGCCACTGAGATGCAGATTGTACAGAACAGAAAGTATGTTCTGTACGAGCGGATCAATACTTTGGCTGTCGGCTATACTTTCTAGGGAAGAGAGTGAATCGGAAATTACGAGGAATGTACTACTGCTAGACATATCGCAGTAGTGGAGCGCTTTCAATATTGCGTATAGTTCGGCAGTATATACGGTGGACAGAGGATCTAGCGACCACGAGTGAGGAGTGGAGTCAACCACAAAGGCTGCTCCTACTCCAATGTCGGTCTTAGATCCATCCGTATATATGCAGCAAGAGTCTGTGTATTTATTCAAGAGTTCCATTAATTTCACCCGAAAAATTGCCGGCGTCGTTTGATGCTTTTGGTCTTCAAGCAGATTGTAAAGTATGTGTGGTGCAGGTATCGCCCATGGCGGAACCTGACACACACCCACCGGCTGTATTTCGGGTAAATGGAACTCTAGACTCTTGCGGAACTCGCGCGCTCGGACACACACCGGCCTTGTAACAGACGGTCGCAAGGCATATTTGTGATATGTCTCTGCTCTGTTAAAACATTCGTAGTTAATGTGTTTCGGGTTACTACGTACAGACGCTTCGTATCGCAAAGCGAACCGAAGACGCCTGTACTTTAACGGTAGTAACCCGGCATCACAGCAGAGACTATTCACTGGTGTGGTCCTAAAAGCTCCTGTAGCGTATCTAATGCCTGCATAATGTATCAAATCTAGGACTTGTAACCACGAATTACGAGCAGCGGAATATACTGCGCACCCGTAGTCAAGCCTGGACAGAACCAGAGCCTGATACAGCCGCAGCAAAACCTCTCTGCTCGCACCCCAATTAATGTTAGAAAGACACCTAATTAGATTAAGTGCCTTCTTACACCTTGTAGCAAGGTCATTAATATGGGGACGGAATGACAGAGTCCTGTCGAATATTAGTCCTAGAAAACGATAACTGTCGACACATTGAATGACAGAACCATTGATATGTAGACTAGGCTCCCTGTGTGGCTTTCTCAGACGACAAAAATGGACACATGCCATCTTTGTCTCTGAAAAACGAAAACCACACGAGCCAGCGTCTCGAACGATGTCATCAATGCTCCTCTGCAGCTCTCTACATATAGCCGGGATGGTATCTCCGGCCATGTAGATTGCTAGGTCGTCGACATACAGGCACGTATTCACAGGGGTACTAACGGAAGTTGCAATATCGTTTACCGCTATAGAGAAGAGGGTTACACTAATGGTAGAGCCCTGCGGTATACCGTTTTCTTGTACGTGGAGGGAGGAGACAGAATCTCCTACACGTACTCGAAAACTCCGGTGCGACAAAAAGGACTGGATAAGTAAAGGCAGACGGCCTCTCAGTCCCCACCGGTGCAACTTCCTAAGAATGCCATGACGCCATGTCATATCATAGGCTTTTTCCAGATCGAAAAACACCGCAACCAGGTGTTTTCTCTCCAGAAAAGCGTTTTGAATGGCATTCTCGAGACGGACCAGATGGTCAATTGTGGAATGACGTTTCCTAAATCCAGACTGGTAGGGTACGAACAGTTCTCGCGACTCGAGAATCCATACCAGTCGGCTATTGACCATTTTTTCGAAAATTTTACTCAAGCAGCAGGTCAGAGATATCGGGCGATAACTAGAAGTGAGATTCGGATCTTTTCCTGGCTTCAAAAGAGGCACAATTATTGCTTCTCTCCATAGGGACGGATATTCCCCATTTTCCCATATTCTGTTAAATAGTGCTAGGATACTAGCCTTAAATGCATATGGTAACTCTTCAACCATTTTATAGGGAATATTATCCGGTCCTGGAGAAGATTTATTGGTAGCTCTTAGTGCCTCTTCGAATTCTTTCATTGTGAAAGGACTATTATAGTCAAGATCCGAATCTGTACAGAAGTTAAGTGGACCTTCTAGCCCGCCTTTCCTACGCAAGAATTCTTGTGAATAATTGGAAGAACTACTAGTGCTGGAGAAGTGCTTTGCCATTGCTTCGGCTACTTGAGTAGGCTCTGTAATAATATTGCCCTCGCTATATAAGCCTATAGCCGAGAGAAGGCTTTGTCCTCGGATGGCATGCACTTTTCTCCAGACTTCTACAATTGAAGTATCACTGCACATAGAGTTTACGTAGTTCTTCCATGATTCTTTTTTAGAATCTAGGATCTTTCGGCGGGCGACGGCCCGTTTTTGTTTGAAGACGATCAGGTTTTCTTGCGTAGGGTGTCTTTTGTAAGCATTGAATGCTCGTTTTTTCTCTGCAATTACTCGACTAACCTCGATATTCCACCAGGGAACCGAGGGTTTACTAGTCGAGCCAGAGCTGGATTGTACTGACCTTTCTGCTGCTTGAGTAATGCTGAGGTTTATGTTTGAAATAGTGGAATTAATATCTTCGTTAATCTGTGGGAGCGTGACGTTGTCCCTATATTGATCCCAATTTGCCAGATCTAGACGCCAGCGCCTAGGTCTGCGTTGATTCACCCTTGGTGTATTCGTTGAGAGCAGGATCGGAAAATGATCACTCCCGTATAAGTCTCCAAGGGTCTCCCATATAAGGCGCGTGGCAATAGTTGGAGATGATATTGCCAAATCTATCGCGGAAAATGTGCCATTTGAGGCATTAAAATGAGTTGGTTGTCCTGTGTTTAGTAATGTGCCTCCAGTCATATCTAATATTTCCTCCATATAGCGACCCCTTATATCGAGTCTGAAGGAGCCCCATAGGGGATTCTGGGCATTGAAGTCTCCCACCAATAAGTAAGGTGTGGGTAATTGTTGCAGTAAATGGATTATTTGATTTTTCTCCCAATTTCCATCAGGAAGGTAAAGGTTGCATATTGTAATTTTTAAAGGTGCTTTTATTACGCATGCTATGGCTTGAAGATCGGTCCTTAACGCTAACTGGGTAAATACGCATCCGTCCCTCAGAAATATTCCCACTCCCCCCTTTGTTCGCTGTACAGGAACTGCGTCCTTTCTCAACGTTGAATAGCCTCTGAGGGCAAAGGGTACTTGGGGTCTAAAGTGGGTTTCTTGAAGGCAGATGCAGAAAGGACGGTATTTATTTAGGATGATCTTCAGTTCGCCATAGTGCGATATACAACCATTACAGTTCCATTGGATGATGTTTTCCAACACTTTAAATTATGAAATAAATAGAGAACACATTACATGGATGAAGATCACAAAACATATACACATAAAATATCACATAAGGTTGACTAGATATGATCACAATAAATATAAGTTAAAAGAGAGATAAAAAGAAGTAAGTTAATAAATAATTAAAAAGACATTTTCCGGTGTTGAGAACCGGACGCCGAATTATTGTCTGACCCAGAGGTTTTAGGTTTTCTCGCCTTTCCTTTGGGCCACCCAACAGGCCTTTTTGCCTGTTGAGCTACATTTTGTTTTTCACCCTCCGACTCGGAGAGTGACTGCTGCCTTTTAACGGCAGGGTTTCTTCCCTCCTCCAAGGGACTTTTAAAATGTAATTTGGCGTCCGCAATTACGGCCGCTGGGATGTGTGTGCTCCTTTCCTTTTGGGAAAAGAGCGAGGGAGCTTCATATGATGAAGCTGCAGATGCGCTTGTCATCTGGTTATTAGTTTTGGTGATTTCGGTAATGTTCTTGCTTATGCAATCTATAGTTCCACTACGTTTGTTAATTAATTCTCCTATTGTCTTTTTTATTGTTTCTTCAACTAATTTTGCTATAAGGGGAGTAAGCTCAGAAATAACCTGCTCCGCACTCGAACGTTGCATTGTGGCCTGTGCATAGGAAGTATTTTCTCTGGGAGTTTTTATTATTGTTAACTTTTTCTTCGCTTCGAAGTAGCTGATTTTTTCCTTCGTTCTTAGTTCTTGTATTGACTTTTCCAGAATAATAGCTGGGCAATCTTTATACCTGGCAGAGTGATTATCACCACAATTCACACATTTGAAGGGTTCAGTACATTCTGTACCTTCATGGATGGGTTTTCCACATGTGCAGATGGCTGGGCTTTCACATCTCGATGATGTGTGCCCCAGTCTCTGACATCTGAAACACCTCATCACACTTGGTATATATTGTCGAACCTCCAAATGGTAAAAGGCGACATTAACCTTTTTGGGCAGAACGACGGAATTAAACGTTAATACCACAGATGGTGTATTAACGAGGTCACCATCTCGCCTTGTTTTAATCCTACGTATTTCTATTACGTTTTGTTCTTTCAAATTGTCCAGGATTTCTTCATCTGTACAATTAATTAGGTCTCTGCAATATATAACTCCTTTCGAATAGTTCAGAGACTTATGTACAGTAACGCTTACTTCATGTTCTAAGAACCTCGCAAGTTTGAGCATTTTGATCGATTGTTTGTCTGTCATGACTTCAACCATAAGCCCTTCCTTTATCTTTTTAATAGATCCTATTTTCCCAATAACTTGCTGTACAAACTTCGATATCGCGAACGGACTTATTTTATCGAAGTTAACTCCATCACTCCTCTTCACAATAAAAAAGCGGGGCAGTGGTGCCGACGCTCCCTTATTAACAGATTGGGGACTTTGCGTGTCCCCTGACGCCGCGTCATTTTTTTGAGAGGTTGACTCCTCTAAAAGTTTTTTTTAAAAGTTCCCATGCAGTTCCCACGAGATGGGAAGAACTATAGGTCGCTTACGGCAGTGCTCCCTTACCGTAAGAAGGCTATATGCAACCGGAGGTCGCCAGGTATCCGGAGGACACCGTTAGAGACCAACTGACGCGTGGCCATCCATCCCTCGGCACGGTACGATTGACACCTTGGATTACGGATTTTTAGTCGAGGTTTACTCCTCTAGATCCGGCATGTTCTGCAGAAACAGGATCACCTCAGGTAGGTTATACCAATGATGGTACGCATGCCGGTCTTGGGGGCGGAGAAGCTAGGGTGACACCTAACCAGGGCTAGCAAGCTAGCCCCGGCTAGGGCACCTATAAGACGCTACACGCCCCCCTGTGGACAGAACCACTCGATCCCATTATTATTATTATTATTATTATTATTATTATTATTATTATTATTATTATTATTATTATTATTATTATTATTATTATTATTATTATTATTATTATTATTATTATTATTATTATTATTATTATTATTATTATTATTATTATTATTATTATTTTTTTTTTTTTTTTTTTTTTTTTTTTTTTTGTCCACATCTTGATTTGTGAGCAGCGTCGACTACGGTGGTCATTGGCTAGCTCGGAGTAGCGAGGTGTTGATTGCTAGATTTTGTAGGTGGGTTTTATAATCTCTTTCTATCTCTCTTTCTTAATCTTAAATTTCTTTGTATATATTTATTAATTTTAAAAATTGTAATAAATTTTGGCGTTGACTACCATCTCGTAGTATGTTCTTACTATCTCCTCTTAAGTTGCATGCGCTTCTGTAAGGTTCGAGATTTTCACAGTCTTCCAGTATATGTCGAATGTTTAGTGTACTTTTCTTACATTGGGGACATATTGGAGCTTATTATTATTATTATTTTTTTTTTTTTTTTTTTTTTATTAGCGCGTCAACTGCTATGGTTATTGGCGCTCTGTTTTTGCATCATATATATTTTGGAGTATTAGTATGTCTGGGTAAGTATAATGTGCGTTTGGTTATTGTTATCATATATGTTTTAGAATGTTAATATGTCTGAGAAAGTCCAATATTTTCTTGTTGTTCTGTGCGTTTGATAGTTGTTCGCATGATGCTATATTGTGGAATTCCCGGTATATTTGTAGATGTGGGCATTCTTCTATAATATGTTTTACGGTAATTTCCGCGTGGCATTGATTGCAAGTCGGTTTTCTTTCTCCTGTTATTAGGTGCGAATGGGTAATTCGGGTATGTCCAATTGACAGTCTGGTAAGGATTATTTGTTCTTTTCGACTAAGATCATTCGGGTGTTTTATATCGCTTATCCGTGGTTTTATTTTCTTAAGTTTTGTATTACTCATTGTCCAAGTGTTTTGCCATTTTTCGTATATTTTGGATTTTATCTCCTTAGTTATATCTTTTAAAGTTACTTTTTTATTGTTGTTAATTTCGGGTCTCTTCTTATTACTTCTTGCTTCATTTATAGCTGTTGTAATGTCTTCGTTATCGTGTGGTAAGTAGATCAAGGTAATTGTTGGTTTTATAGAAGTGTATATTTCTTTGATATATCTGATTAGTGTATTTGTTGTAGTTTTTTGTTTTAATTGTTCTAGTATATGTATAGCTGGGCTACATATCAGGGTTTCCGAGTTTTTTGATCTTTTACTCCATTCCATAGCCTTTATAATTGCTACGCATTCTGCCGTTGAGGAGCTTGATGGGTTTTCTAGGCGCCATGTTATCATGTAGCCGTTGGTGTTTATGGAGAATTTCGTTTGAGTACATGAATGGCTTCCTACGTAAATAATGTTTTTATTTGTATCGTCTTCTGTGAGTTTTATAATCATATCGTCTATAATATTTTTGGGTTTATTGTTTCTTTCTGCGTCTGCTATTTCGATATTTACAGGTGGGTGTTTCAGAGTCCACGTATAGGTATCATTCATCGTCCAAATTTCTTTGTTTATGTAATTATATTCTTGTAATTGATTATGGATCTTTATTAGTGCTGGTATGGTTCGGGTTTGTTGCCATGTATATTTTTCTAACATTGTTGGTTGTTTCATTATGTCGTATAAGAAGTGCTTTGGTTTTGCTAGTATTTTTATTCCATAGGTCATGTTAAGTTGTTTAATTCTTAGTTCTATCGGTAGTAGTTTAGCTTCTACATTTAGGCTGTCTATAGGTGAGGTTCTGAAAGCACCAGTGATCATAAGCAGGGATTTGTTCCAAAGCTTTTTAATTTTATTTATATTTGATTTAGCTGCTGACATATATACACATGCTCCGTATTCTATTTTGCTCCGTATAAATGCATGTATTATTTTGGTTAGACAAGCTTGGTCTGCTCCCCATGTAAAGTTACATAGTATTTTTATTTTATTTAATTTTTGTTTTATTGATTGGCTAAGCGTTTCGATATGTCTTTTCCAGGTAAGATTTTTGTCGATTGTCATTCCTAGGAATTTAAATTCTTCAAGTATGGGGATTCTAGTTTTGTTTAGGGTTAGTTCCGGGTCATTGTGTGGTTTACGTAGGCGGCAAAAATGCATCGCTATTGTTTTGCTGGTTGATAGCTTGAAGCCCCTCGCAGTTGCTTCTTTTGCTATTATATTCACATCTTCCTGTATAATATTTGCCATTTTTGTTATGTCATGTCCTGTACAGATAATTGCCAAGTCATCTACGTAAAGTAATTTTTTTGTTTCCGGGTTTATGTTGTCCGCTATGTTATTAATTGCAATTAAGAATAGAGATACACTTAATACTGAGCCTTGGGGGATTCCATTTGTTTGTTTGAATGTGTTTGAGTATGTTGTGCCTATTTTAACACAGAACTTTCTCTCTTTAAGGAAGCTTTTAATGAATAAGGGCAGATTTCCTTTCAATTCCCACGATTCAAGTTTTTCAAGTATAAAATGTCTCCACGTAGTATCGTACGCTTTTTCGATATCAAAAAATACACCCAAAGAGTGTTTAGTTTTTGAGAGCCCTTCATTAATGAGATAGTCTAAATAGATGATCTGATCGGTGGTAGAGTGTCCTTTACGGAAACCTGCTTGATAACTACTAATTTTGTTTGCTTTCTCTAGAACAGCTATTAGTCTGGAATTTACCATAATTTCTAGTATTTTGCTCAGACAAGACGTCAGTGAGATTGGTCTGTAGTTCTGTGGTTTTGACCCATCTTTCCCAGTTTTTTGGAAGGCTACTATGACGGATGAGCACCAGTTATTAGGATAGATACCAGTTTTCCATATTTCGTTATAAGTTTTTAGCAGAATTTTTTTCATTTCAGGTGGTAAATTTTTTATCATACTGTTGGTTATGTTGTCAGGTCCAGGTGCTGATTCTCTAGTGCTGTTTATTGCGGTGTTTAATTCTTCTGTTGTGAAGGGTGTATTGTACTGTTTCTCCTCTCCGCCTTCGAAATGTAGCGGTTTTCTTTCGCGGTGTTCTTTTTCAGATAGAAAGTCCGGTTCATATTGTTCGTCACTAGATACATATTCAAAATATTTCCCTAAAGCGTTTGCTACAACAGTCGTGTCATATTGTATAACTCCGTCAATCTCAATTCCGGGTACTTTTGGTGTTGTTTTTTTTCCCATTATAGATTGTACTCTTTGCCACATCTGATTTTGCGGGCTGGTACTTGTTAATGATTGAGTATATTCTCTCCAGGAAGTGGTTTGGGCTTTGCGTTTCATCCTTCGTTCTTTAGCTCTTGCTTGTTTAAAGTTAATGTGGTTTTCAGTTGTTGGGTGGTTTTTATATATATTGAAGAGTTTTTTCTTAGTACTATTCGCGTCTTTTATGTCTGCTGACCACCAGGGAACGGGACATCTTTTGAATTTTCCTCCTTTTTTTGGTATTGTCTTGTTTGCTGCATTCAAGATAGCTGTTGTTATATTTTCTACGGTTTCGTTTATGTCAGTGGTGGGGGTGGGGGGTATAATTTCACTGGCGTACGCCTGCCAGTCTGCTTTTTTAGTGTTCCATCGTTTTTCCGAAACATATTCCGTTCTTTGTATTTTTAAGGAAGTTATTATGGGAAAATGATCGCTGTGATGTAGTTCGTTTATTACTGTCCAGTTTGATATTATGGAGATTGTTGGGGATGCGATAGTAAGGTCTATGGCACTGAAAGTGCCATTACTCGGGTTATAGTGTGTTTGGGATCCATCATTTAGCAAGATCAGATTAGTGTCGTTTAATATTGTTTCAAATATTGCGCCCTTAGGTGTAGTTCGGCAAGATCCCCACATATTGTTATGTATGTTGAAGTCTCCCATTATTATGCAAGGTGTAGGTATTTGTTTTATCATGTCTCTGATGTTATGTTCTGTCCACTTATTGTCGGGGAGGTAAATGTTTGCTAGGAATATTTTCCTAGGCATTTTTAGTTCTGTCACTACTATTTGGTGTGGTGATTGAATATTTATTTCCCTACAGGGAATATTGTCTCTCACTAAAGTTAATACTCCACCGTGGCTTCGGCCTTGGTTGCTTATTGGGGTATCTTTTCGATAGCTTTTGTAGTCTCGGATGTTAACGGTTTTTTCTGGTTTAAGGTGTGTTTCCTGAACGCAGATCACCATGGGTTTATGATCTCCGATTAGGTCTCGTAGCTCATCATATTTATTTTCAAATCCTCGCATATTCCATTGTAAAATTGTTTCTGACATTATTCGATTAATTTGACTATTTCTTTGGTTTGTATTTTGTTTTATCGTAAGTCGTTTTTTCCGGATCTTTTCTTAGAGAGATTCTAGGTTTGCCGGTTGGCCAGCCCTTCTTTTTTTTTTGGGGGTTGGTGACTTATCTGATAGCTGATATATATGGTCTTCTGTTAGTGAGTCATATTCTGAGTCTTTGGTAGTAGTAGTTGCGGCGGAGTCACTTAGGACCCAGTTTTGTAATTGATACATATTTTCTTGGTTTGGGTATTTGGGTATTGGCTGTGTATTAGCTGTGCATTTCCTTTTAGTTTGGTCGGCAAATGTTTTATTTGGTTGTACTCTAGATTTGCCATATACAATGCCCCTTGCCTCTTTATAGGTACGGTTTTCTAGTACCTTTATTTTACAGACTTCTTTTTCTTTTAATGCAGTTGGGCATTCAATTGCATTACTTTTATGATTTCCGCCGCAGTTTATACATACTGGAGGCATTTGGCATTGTTCGGTTTCCTCGTGTTTATCCATTCCACAATCGCAAATCGGCTTATTTCTGCAGTATTTTGAGGGGTGTCCAAATTGGTGGCAGTTGTAGCACCTCATGGGTTTAGGTATGAATGGTCGAACTCGAAGGTGTAAATATGCCGCTTTGATGTTTTGTGGCAATCTACTTTTGTTAAATGTCAGCTTGATCGATGGGGTCGGTTTTAATACATTTAGTTCTTTCTTCATTATTCGTTGAACATCAATTACTCCTTGCGTCTGAAGTTCTTCTTTTATTTCCTCTTCGCTGCATGCATTTAGGTCTAGGCATGTAATGACACCGATTGATTTATTTAGCCTGTCGTTTGGGGCAATTTCTATCTTTCTCCCGTTGATGTTTTCAAGGGATTTCAGTCTTTTAAGTTCTTCTTCGTTTTGGACAGTGACGTTTAAAAGACCTGTTTTAATCTTTTTTATTGGAACTTCTCTACCCACAGTTTCTATTATTTTCCTGTAGATCATGAAGGGAGATAGACTGGAGAATTCGGTAGAGTTCATTGAGATGATGTGGTGAAGTTCCGTTAACTGTGAACTTTCTTTAATAGTATTAGCGTACTTTGAATGTTTTCTTTGTCTTTTTCGTTTGATTACTGCAGCTGTGTTAGCATACTCTTCATCAAAATTTAGATTTCCTGTAGTAGTTTCTTCATTATTACTGTTATTTATTGTTGTTGATTTATTAAAATAGTTAGAATTTGACGTCTCAGTTATTGTATTCTCTAAATCCATTTCTGTTTCTAATATTTCGTCCAGAGTAATTCTTATAGGAGACTCGACATCTTTGGATGGAGTTCTTTCCGTGTAGTGTTGTACGGATCTCGACTCAATGGGAGATCTACGTACAATATTGCTTCTTTCAAAAGGAGAAGCGCCTGGGTTAAAAATCGGATAGAAGCCCCCCCCAGAATCCGTGGGGCTGTCCGCCGAAGCAGAGTGGGATTGTGAGACACTGTCTCTACCCACCTGGGGTACTATATTTTTTAAATCCGACATGTTTTTTTATGATTTGCATTTTAGAGCTGCTGCCAGCTTATGGGATCAGTATAGGGATTTAGAAAAGGATTTGGGTATGGGAGGAGGACCCGGGACAGGGCTCCTTTTAGTCGCCTCTTACGACAAGCAGGAGTTACTATGCACGTATTCTAAGCCCCGCGCACAGGGCTTTATTATTATTATTATTATTATTATTATTATTATTATTATTATTATTATTATTATTATTATTATTATTATTATTATTATTATTATTATTATTATTATTATTATTATTATTATTATTATTATTATTATTATTATTATTATTATTATTATTATTATTATTATTATTATTATTATTATTATTATTATTATTATTATTATTATTATTATTATTATTATTATTATTATTATTATTATTATTATTATTATTATTATTATTATTATTATTATTATTATTATTATTATTATTATTATTATTATTATTTTTTTTTTTTTTTTTTTTTTTTTTTTTTTTTTTTGTGCCCGCACCTGGTTTTAGGAGAAGCGTCGACTGCGTTGGTCATTGGCTAGCTCGGAGTAGCGAGGTGTTGATTGCTAGATTTTGTGGGTGGGTTTTGCACTCTAAGTATATTTCTTCATCAATCTTATATTTCTTTATATATATTTATTAATTTTATAAAGTGTAATAAATTTAGATGTTGAGTGCCATCTCGTAAGATGGTTTTACTATCTCCTCTCAAATTGCATGCATTTCTGTAAGTTTCGAGATTTTCACAGTCTTCCAGAATATGTCGAATATCAAGTATGCCTTTCTTACATTGCGGGCATATTGGAGCTTGGCGTCCTAACAGTAGGTGGCAATGTGTCAGTCTTGTAACTCCTATTGATAGACGTGTTATTATTATCTGGTCTCTTCTACTAAGGTTATCCTGTTTGGGAAGTGATAAACAAGGTCTGATGTCAGAGTGCCAAGAGTGCGATGTTTGCCATTCTTCCAACCATTTATCCCATATGTGCTTGTTTACTTCTATAAGTGCTTCCTTGGTGTTGAGTTCTGTAGGTAGGTTTAGCTTATTTAGTAGGGTATGCAGTAAGTATGTTGTTGGAATGGTTCTGGTCTGGGTGTGTTGATATCGTGTCAGTATGATGGGGTTTTCAATTTTGTTTTTTAGTGGGTGATTATCTTTTTTAATGGTTCTAATGGCGTATCTCAACTTAGCTCTTTTTAGTCTAAATTCTGGAGGGAGGAATCCGGTTTCTCGATAAATGCTCATAGTGGGCGATGTTCTGTAGGCTCCACTGGCAGATCTTAGGGCTGTTAGCATTATACTGTTTAGTTTTTTCAAGTGGGATTTTGCGGCTTTTCCGTATACAACTGCTCCGTAGTCAATCCGAGAAAAAATTAGGCTGTTAATTATTTTGCAGAGTGTTCGTTTTTCTCCACCCCAATTATAGTGGCTTATTAATTTTATTTGATTGAGCAATGATTTGATTCTACTTTCTAAGTTAGTTATGTGCGGTCCGTACGTTAATTTACTGTCCAAGGTGAGGCCTAGGAATTGAACATTTTCTGTGTATTGTATATTGATGTTATTTAATTTCAGGTGAACGATGTTGTGGGCATTTCTTAGGCGGCAGAAATGTACACATTGTGTTTTATTTTCCGAGAGCGTAAGGCCACATAATTCTGATGTTTTCACAATTTTGTCGATTGCACTTTGCATGTTATAATGTATGTCTTCATCTTTTGAGCCTGTGGTTATCAGTGTCAAGTCGTCTGCGTATAGTAATGGAGTAACAGTCGGATGTAAGTTGTCTGCGATATTATTTATTGCTATTATGAAAAGTGAGACGCTTAGTACAGATCCTTGCGGTATTCCGTTTTTTTGAGGGTATGGATTTGATAATTTTGTTCCTACTCGCACCCTGAGTGTCCTATTTGATAAAAAGCTTTTTATTACAAGGGGCAGGTGTCCCTTTAGTCCCCATTTCTCTAACTTAATGAGTATTCCGTTACTCCAGATGGTATCGAATGCTTTTTCCATGTCGAAGAAAACTGCTAGGGCGTGGTTCCTTTGGCAAAATGCTTCATTAATTATATGGTCTATTGCAACTAGTTGATCGGTTGTGGAGTAGCCTTTACGAAAACCAGCTTGGTAAGTGCTTATGAGATTACTGTCTTCTAGGATGTTTGTCAATCTAATATTTATGAGTGACTCATATATTTTTCCCAGGCATGATGTTAGCGAGATCGGGCGGTAGTTTTCTAGTTTACTGGGGTCTTTTCCTGGTTTTGGTATAGGGATTATGTGTGCTTCTTTCCAGTTTGAGGGATAGGTGTTATTGGCATATAGCTCATTAAGGAATGTTAGTATTTTTTCTCTTACTGGTGGGAGTAGGTTACGGATCATGGAGTAAGTGATGTTGTCAGGACCGGGACTGGTTTCTTTTGTGCGGGAGAGAACATGGGAAAGCTCTTCCATGGTAAACGGTTGGTTGTATTCCTCGTTATTATCACCTTCAAATAGTAGCGGTAAGTTCTCTGATTCTCTCATGATTTCTTTGAAATTGTTTGTATATTTTAAGCCATTTGATATCTCGGAAAACATAGTTGCGAACAGCTCGGTAGTCTCTGCAGGGTTACTGTATGTTTGTCCGTCTTGAATTATTATGGGTAGTCGTGGTGGGGGCTTCTTACCTAAGATGTTTTGGACATGATTCCAAACCTGGCGGATTGGGGTTGACTCATTTATTGATGAAACATACTGTTCCCACGATTTTTGTTGGGCTTCTTTTTTTAACCGTCTTTCTTTGGCACGTAGTCTTTTAAAGGCAATTATGTCATTTATTGAGCGGGTTCTTCTGTATTTATTAAGCAATTGCTTCTTCTGCTTATTTAAGTTAGCTATTTCTTCATTCCACCAGGGCACATTGTTCCTTTTGTACTGGGGTTTGCTTCTAGGGATACTTTTGGAAGCTGCCGAGAGAATCTGCTGTGTTAAATTGACCGGGGATGTTTTATGTTCCGTTTGTAGTTCTAGGTGTTCAAGGCATTTATTAAATTTGTCCCAGTTGGCTTTTCGTGTAAGATATTTTTCTCTGCTTTCGTAATCATATCTTATTATGTTGAGATTGATAATAATAGGGAAGTGGTCACTGTGGTGTAGTTCGTCTAGTATATTCCACTGACTTATTGTTACTAATGATGGTGATGCGAGGGTTAGGTCTATTGCACTTAGTTTTCCGCTTCCTGAATTAAAGTATGTAGGGCGTCCATCGTTTAATAGTATTAGGCTAGATTCATGAATAATATCTTCTAATTCTCTGCCCTTTAGATCATTAATTTTGGAGCCCCATAAAGTGTTGTGGCAGTTGAAGTCGCCGGCAATGATTGCAGGATTGGGGATTTGAGTAATAGTTGTTTCGACTTCATCTTTATCCCATCGTTGATCAGGTAAGTATATATTGGCTAAGTTAAATTTACTTTGGAGCGAGATTTCCACAATTATAATTTGAAGGTTAGACTGAGTTGTAACTTCTTTGCAAGGGATGTTATCCCTTACTAGCGTAAGAACACCACCGTGTGCTCGGCCGTTTGGTTGGATGATTGACTCTTTTGAGAAGGATTTGTATCCTTTGAAGTAGAGTTTTTTATCGGTGTGGATATGGCTTTCTTGAATTAATATTGCAGCAGGTTGATATGTGTTTATTAGTGATCGTAGTTCGTCGTATTTCGAGTTTATTCCTCTGGCATTCCATTGAAGGATGTTTTCATATGTGTTTATTTTATTCATTTTGTTTTATTGACGTTTGTGTTTGTTTTAGTTTTTCTTATTTCTTTTTTGTATTTTGTCGCACGTAGGTTGTTACTGCCGGATTTTTCCTTAGGTTAATACGAGGTACTCCCACTTTCCATCCCTTAGCGTTTTTCTTTTTCGGTTGTTCTTCTTCTTCAGTAGGGTCACTTTCATTGTAGGAATCGTCCTGAATATCCTGTTCTTTCCAGCTTAAAGGTGGGTGGTTTATTTTTAGTGGTTGTGGTTTTATTGGTTGGGTTTTCTGGGAAGGTGGGATAGGTGGAATAGGGTTTAAGTTGGTTTTTGCTTGATCAGCAAACGTTTTGTTCTTCTGCACAAAATATTTGCTGGTTACAATTTGCCTAGCTTCCTTAAAGCTGATTTCTTGTTGAGCCTTTACTTTGCAAATTTCCTTCTCTTTTTGGAATACCTCACATTCATAGGAATATGATGTATGTTCCTTCTTGCAGTTCACACATCTAGGTGGGTTGAGACATGGATCTTCCTCAGTATTATGTGCTTCTTTGCCACACTTGCACATATCCTTTGCTGTGCATTTCGTCGCAGTATGTCCAAAGCCGTGGCATCTGAAGCATTTCAGTGGTCTTTGGATAAAGGGTCTTATTTTAAGGTTTAGGTATGCCGCTTTAATGAAGTCGGGTCGTCTGCTTTTGTTAAACGTAAGTTTAATTGATGAAGTGTTTATAATTTGGTCACCTTGTTTCCTTGTCAAGCGCTTTACTTCAATAACACCTTGATTTTTCAGTTCTTCTTTTAGTTCGTCTTCGGAGCAAATATCCAAGTCAGTACTGCTTATAACACCAGTTGATTTATTCATTCTATCATTAGGTGTTATTTTTGTTTCTTTACCTTTTATATTTACCAGGTTTTTAAGTTTGTCGAGTTGGTCTTGTGATTTAACTTTAATATTCAAGGAGGTTGAGCTAATTTTTATAATTGGAACTTCTTCTCCAATACATTCAAAAATCTTGCGTTGTATTACAAACGGTGATAGGGTTGCTAGTTCAGAATCTATAATTGATAAAATATGATGATGTTCGTTGAATTGTGGCTCATTTTTGTATGCGTGGTCTTGTACGCGTCTTCTTTTTTGCCTTCTCTTAGGTGATTTTGCTTTTTCTGGTAACGTTGTGTCAGTTCCTGTTTCATATTCATTTTCACATGTTAATTCTTTATAGTTTTCGTTGTTTGTTTTTGATGTACACTTATTTTGTTGTAAATTGTCCTCTGTTCTCAACCTATTGGGAGATCTAAGAGTTTTCATGTTGCTCATTTTAAACGGATAGAAATCCTTCGAGTAAGCACCTGGAGCATTTTCAGATGCCACTTGATTGGGTTGCGGATAGTTGCCCCCCCCAGATTCCGAGGGGCAGTCTGCAGATGCAGAGTGGGATTCTGAGGTATTACCTCTACCCACCTGGGGTAAAATGTTTTTATCCGACATTTGGTTTTTGTTTGCATTTTATAGCTACTGCCAGCTGTGAAAAAGGATGAAAGGAATGGATTTTGAGGACGCGAAAGGAATTAAGAATGGGACAGCGGAAAGCTGCTCCGTTAGTCGCCTTTTACGACAGGAGGAGATACCGTAGGAGTATTCTATAACGGACTGTCCGTTATCCGGTTAACCACCGGACCCCGCTCCCACACGGGGGTTATTATTATTATTATTATTATTATTATTATTATTATTATTATTATTATTATTATTATTATTATTATTATTATTATTATTATTATTATTATTATTATTATTATTATTATTATTATTATTATTATTATTATTATTATTATTATTATTATTATTATTATTATTATTATTATTATTATTATTATTATTATTATTTTTATTTATTTTTTTTTTTTTTTTTGAGCGGCATCGACTACCAGGGCCATTAGCCGCTATTCTCATTTTTTATTTATTATATATTTTTTTTTAATAATAATAATACTCGCCTAGTTGGTGTAAAAAGCCAACTAGGCGAGACGGACACACACAGAATAAATTAGCAAATATAAATAAAACCGCTGTCGGGTGTAAATAGCCCGACATCAGAGACAATACAAACAAAAATAATAATAAAATCACTCGACCTAGTTGGTGTAAAATGCCAACTAGGCGAGACGGACATTCACAAAATAAATTAACATATAAATTAAAATTATGACTAGAGACAAGAAGCTTAAAATCACTCGACCTAGGCCAGCTAGGCGAGACGAACAGAACACATCCACCAAGTTGGTGTAAAAGGCCAACATGGTGGAGGGACGACACACAGATTAAAACTTAAAACTAGACATATAGATAAAACTTAAAACTAGATAAAAGCGATAAAACCGTTGCCGGGTGTAAAGTGCCCGACAACAAAAACAATACAAACGAATGCGATAAAATCAATGATAAAAACAACTCCACCAAGTTGGTGTAAAGAGCCAACATGGTGAAGGGACGACACACAGGTAAAAACTTATAACTAGACACTAAGATAAAACTTAAAGCTAGATAAAATCGATAAAACCGTTGTCGGGTGTATTATTATTATTATTATTATTATTATTATTATTATTATTATTATTATTATTATTATTATTATTATTATTATTTTTTTTTTTTTTTTTTTTTTTTTTTTTTTTTTTTTTTTGAGCGGCATCGACTGCTAGGGCCATTAGCCGCTATTCTCTTTTTTATTTTTCAGGTTTAGTTATAATAATAATACTCGCCTAGTTGGTGTAGAATGCCAACTAGGCGAGACGGACGAACACAAAATAAATTAACACATAGAAATAAAACCAATGTCGGGTGTAAAATTATTATTATTATTATTATTATTATTATTATTATTATTATTATTATTATTATTATTATTATTATTATTATTATTATTATTATTATTACTATTATTATTATTATTATTATTATTATTATTAATATTATTATTATTATTATTATTCCCATGTGGGGTTTCTAGTCCCCCATTGGGCGCCTCCCCGGGTTGCGGATAGGGGAATGCCTTCCAGATATGGATGGTACCTGGGAAATAAAATACCAGGGGCGGACACAAAACTAGACAGGGGTAGACTGGACTCATGAGCCGCAGCGAAGGCAGCCAGTCTAGGGAAGGTCACCCGAACAAACCAAATCATTAAATAAAAACATGATGTGTGATTCATTTAACGACATACCCCAGGTGGTTGATAATCCTACCGCTGGTTCCGACCGGGTGAAAGCCCCGGTGGCCAGTGCAGGCCCTATGGATTCTGGGGAGGGCCAATCACACAATTCAAACTACGGCTACAATAACGAAGAAGGGATCTTTGCGAGACGTTCCTCCATTCCTCGCACGCCTCCCGAAACGAGAATGATATTTACAAGTTATTCAGCACCAAGGGAACAAAGTACGACGGAACATGCTACAAGTACGCCCAGAAATCGAATACCTGATACCTCGGAGGAAGATAATAGCGAAACAAGCTCCGAGGGGGCCGAAAGGACTGTTGTAATACGTTCGCAAACGTACGTCTCTCCCAAACAGATATTCGTACAGAAAATGAAAAACGATGAAATGATGGAGCTCACTAGGTGCAAGGCCATCATAAAACGGATGAAAGCGGCCGTTATGAGGCAAAAAAATATCGCAATGGAAGTAAAAAACGGACTCAAAGAGCTTGAAGAAGCTATCGATGTAGCTTCTTTCTGCAGGAAAAACTGGATGAAGGCGGATAGAGAGAAGAAAACCACACCTACTGAAGACGATTCAAACACAGCTTCAGACACGAACGGCAAAAAGCGAGCTGCATCAAGCCCAGTCCAAAGTAACGAGAAAAAGAAAAAGGAAAGCAGAACTATAACGGACCCTTCTAAACAAGCAGAGCCTGAATGGATCAAAGACAAGATCAGCAGAAAGAAAGAAGCAAGACAAGATAAAGCCCGGAATAGACAAGTAGACGAGATACAAACACGAGAAATACGTGATAAGAACAGACAGACAAGCAAGAAAATAACTAAAGAAGAAAAACCCACAAAAACAAACGCCATCATAGTGAATCCAGGGGAAGGTAAAAGTTACGCCGATATATTGGGTAATATTCGAAAAAAGATAAATCCGGATGAGCTTGGTGTCGAAATTCGGGAAATGAGGCAAACAAGAACTGGCGGACTCCTTCTACGAATCGGAGAAAACACGAAGAATAATAAATTGTTCTTTGACAAAATAAAAGACTTGACGGAGGGATCTGCTACCGTCAATAATATTGAACCAGTAACCACCTTAGAACTAAGAGACCTAGATCCCATTACCACTGAAATAGAAGTAAAGGATGCACTTAGTTCTTGCTTAGGCCCGGTAGCGCTTGACATAAAGGTGGGCCTAACAAAACCCAACACAAGAAAGCAAATGGCCGCTATCATCCAAGTAACCGAAGCTCAAGCTCTGACTCTTCTAGAAAAGGCCAAAATAAAGGTAGGTTGGATCAATAGCAGAATTAGACGGAGAATAGAAGTAACAAAATGCTATAAATGCTTTGGATATGGTCATCAACAAGCAACCTGTACTGGTCCAGACAGGAAAAAAGAAAATATGTGCCTCAAATGTTGTGGACAAGGCCATACGAGTAAAGAATGCCAAAGTACTCCTAAATGTTTCTTGTGTCCAGAAGGAAATACTGATCATATACAAGGATCAGGCAAATGCCAAGTATTCAGAGCAGAACTGCACAAGGCACGGGAAAAGTTTTACAGAGGGCAAACTGATGCAATGTAATCTGCACAGAAGCAGGATAGCAAACAATCTCCTTCGACAACTTTGTTCGGAGTTAGAGATCGACATGCTGTTAATAAGCGAACAATACAGCAACATTGACACCGACCACTGGTACAGTGACCTATTAGGTACTGCAGCCATATGGATATCAGCCCCTAGTAAATACGTCGTTGATGCCAATGGAAGAGGCAGAGGATTTGTTTGGGTCAAGTCTAATGAAACATATTTCTTTAGTTGTTACATGACACCAAACGAGTCGATTGCCGAGTTCCAGGAAAAACTAAATGAAATGGAAGACGTTATGCTTAGTAAAGGCGGAAATATTATTCTGGGCGGAGATGTAAACGCAAAGGCGATCGAATGGGGAATGGATGTTACAGATTCTCGTGGACGGAGAATATTAGATTTGGCAGCTAGGGTAGGTCTCTTGGTGATAAACACTGGAAACACTACAACTTTTAGAAGAACTGGTTACTCACAAACAATTCCGGATATCACTTTGGCTTCAGAAAACCTAACCGGTAGTATTAAGGAATGGCAAGTTATCGAGCAATATACTGGAAGCGATCACCAGTATATTACTTTCGAAGTTCGCAACTGGAAAGCGGATAAAGAAGTGGTAACTCCTACAAGAAACAGGTGGAATGTTGACAAACTTAATGATGACATACTAACTAAAATCATTGCAGAAAGATGCACTCATATAGTTAGACAGCAGCATGCTAATATCGTTGTTGAAAAAACAATGTCATCAATTGAATATGCCTGCAACAAATCAATGCCAAAAAAAAGAAAAGGTCGGAAACAAGTATACTGGTGGACCAACGACATAGCCAGCCTCAGACGTAAGTGCCTCCATTTAAGAAGACTTGCTACTAGACAACGTAGACGAACGAATGGGATAGCAGAAAATGAGTCGCAGGCATATAAATCAACTAAAAGTGAACTAAAGATGGCAATAGAAAAAAGCAAAAGAGAAAAATGGAAACAGTTAGTGGAAGACGTAAACAGAGATCCGTGGGGGTTAGGATATAAGTTAGTCATGCGGAAACTAGGAGCAAAATTAAACAATCCTGTATTAGATCCAAAAAGGTTAAAAACAATTGTTGATGAACTATTTCCTACACACCCACCACTGGAATCAACAAGTTTAGAGGAAACCACAGTTGTACCGGAATTTACAATAGAGGAATTATTAAAGGCATCCTTAGCTTTAAAGAACCGCAAAGCCCCAGGTCCAGATGGTATACCTGTTGAGGTCCTAAAAATAATTGCGCAGAAACTACCTAATGTACTACTAGACATGTATAATAAATGCTTATGCGAAGGAATTTTCCCGGATGTGTGGAAGATGCAAAGGTTGGTCTTAATCCCGAAAGGGAAGGGGTCTACTGAGTCATCATCGGCATACAGACCATTGTGCTTGCTTGATACGGCTGGAAAACTTCTGGAGGGTATGCTAAAACTTCGGCTGGAAGAATTCACCGAAGGACCGAACGGCTTATCAGAAAAACAACATGGATTTAGGAGGGGTCATTCAACTTTAAACGCCGTGAAACAAGTAGTGTTTGAAACTGCACAGGCCCAGAACAAGTACATAAGGCCGATCGTCGTATTAGTAACTTTAGACGTAAAAAATGCATTTAACTCGGCTAGATGGGACGTGATTCTAAAGGCACTCAAAGAGAATTTTAACTTACCTCTATACCTCCTGAAGATGATGAGAAGCTACCTAAACAATAGAAAGTTAGTATATGATACAACAAAAGGGGAAACTGTCAAAATACTTACCTCCGGCGCTGCACAGGGGTCTATCCTGGGACCCATTATGTGGAATGTCTCATATGATGGTCTTCTCAGGATGGCCATGCCGGATGAAGCTTTTCTAGTAGGGTATGCAGATGACATAGCGGCCGTAATCGTTGCTCGAAATCTAGAGGACATGCAGCGAACACTAAACCAAGTAATGCGGAGGGTGTGTACATGGATGAGCGAACATGGACTAAGCCTCGCAACAGAAAAAACGGAAGTTGTTCTACTGACAAGAAAGAGAATACCATTAGAGGTACCGTTTCAAGTAGGAACCGAAACAATAAAATCAGCAACACATTTAAAGTATTTAGGGTTGCGCCTGGACAGTAGAATGACGTACCGTGCACATATAGATATGATGTGTGAGCGAGCCTCTAAGGTGACTTCCATGTTAAGCAGACTAATGGCAAACGTAGGAGGACCTTTGTCCGGGAAACGCAGACTACTCATTTCCGTCGTACACTCAATCTTGTTGTATGGATGTGAACTATGGGCAGACAAGATCCCAAAAGTGCTAATCAAGAAAATGGCTAAAATCCAGAAAACAGGTGCAATAAGAATAACAAGCGCATACAGAACTGTAGCCGAATCCGCAGTACTGGTAATAGCAGGGGTTACACCCATTCATATTATAGCAGCAGAGAGGAAATCCGTATGGAACAATAAGCCCTCACTCGGAATAGAGAGAGCACGAGCATTGGCAAAAGAGGCATCAATACACAAGTGGCAGGAGGAATGGCAAAGAGAAACATGGGGGAGATGGACTAGAAAGCTAATACCAGACTTAACTAAATGGTTAACTAGAGAACATGGAGACGTCAATTATTACTTGACTCAATTTCTGTCTGGCCACGGGTATTTTATTTCCTATCTGGAAAAGATTAGAAAAACGGATACCGCAAAATGTCCATATGGCGACTCAATGTGCGATGATGCAGAACACACAATATTCACCTGCAATCGGTGGAACGACGTAAGACGAAGACTAGAAGAAAATGTGGGTATAATTACG
The DNA here is from genome assembly GCA_963969525.1 of Ontholestes murinus. NCBI lineage: Eukaryota > Metazoa > Arthropoda > Insecta > Coleoptera > Staphylinidae > Ontholestes > Ontholestes murinus. Next base: position 28,559,371 of record OZ018399.1, read on the forward strand.
CCACATACCATAATGGTTACCATGCTATCCAGTACTAAGGCGTGGCAGGCAGTATCCTCCTATGTAGAATACATACTAAAAACGAAAAAACGAGACTTAGATAGTAGCGGTTCATAGAACCAGAACCGAGGCATCCATCCCGAAGCAATGTCACAAGACGGTCCCTGGATGGTTTCATGCCTGAACTAGGGGGTTTTAGTGGGTGCGAGTCCCACACACCAGAATGAAGTCTCATCTGAGGTGCATAATGCATTTCCCCCTACGCATAGTAAAAAAAAAAAAAAAAAAATTATTATTATTATTATTATTATTATTATTATTATTATTATTATTATTATTATTATTATTATTATTATTATTATTATTATTATTATTATTATTATTATTATTATTATTATTATTATTATTATTATTATTATTATTATTATTATTATTATTATTATTATTATTATTATTATTATTATTATTATTATTATTATTATTATTATTATTATTATTATTATTATTATTATTATTATTATTATTATTATTATTATTATTATTATTATTATTATTATTATTATTATTATTATTATTATTATTATTATTATTATTATTATTATTATTATTATTTTTTTTTTTTTTTTTTTTTTTTTTTTTGAGCGGCATCGACTGCTAGGGCCATTAGCCGCTATTCTCCTTTTTTTTTTTTTAACTTTGTTAAATAATAATAATACTCGCCTAGTTGGTGTAAAATGCCAACTAGGCGAGACGGACGTTCACAAAATAAATATATAATAAAATAATGACTAGCGAAAGGAAAACACTCGACCTAGACCAGCTAGGCGAGACGAGCACAGACATTCATAATAAAAAACAACTCCATCAAGTTGGTGTAAAAGGCCAACATGATGGAGGGACGACACACAGATTAAAACTTAAAACTAGACACAAAGATAAAACTTAAAACTAGATAAAAACTATAAAACCGTTGTCGGGTGTAAAATGCCCGACAACAAAAACGAAACAAACAAATGCAATAAAATCACTCTACCTAGTTGGTGTAAAAAGCCAACTAGGTGAGACGGACGTTCACAGAATAAGTTAACAAATATAATAAAATACCAAAAAGTGGCAAATAAAACCGTTGCCGGGTGTAAAGTGCCCGACAACAAAAACAATACAAACGAATGCGATAAAATCAATGATAAAAACAACTTCACCAAGTTGGTGTAAAGAGCCAACATGGTGAAGGGACGACACACAGAATAAAACTTAAAGCTAGACACAAAGATAAAACTTAAAACTAAATAAAAGCGATAAAACCGTTGTCGGGTGTAAAGTGCCCGACAACAAAAACAATACAAAACTAAAACGATAAAATCACTCACCTAGTTGGTGTAAAGGGCCAACTAGACGAGACGGACGTTCACAGAATAAATTAACAAAGATAAAAAGATAATAAATTAACATAAAAAGACGATGCACAACAAATTAAAAACTGCTCAGCACAGTAAACTGGTCCTTACAGTACCCCTAAATTCTGCGTAGAAGTTCTGTCGCTTGCAGAAAAGCAACGACAGTTTCTACCGACAAAACAGAATTGCTCAAATCGTACGCTACATTACCTCGGAGCTTCAGCCGTACACGTTGACCTGTGTAGGCTGCACATTCCTCGATTATATGCCTCACCGTTAGAGGGCTGTGACAAGTGTCGCATGTGGGTGCTTCGTCACCGGTCAGGAGATGAGAATGGGTCAAGTTCGTATGACCCATTCGTAGGCGGGTCAGAGCGACCTCCTCTCTCCTACTAAGTGCGACCGGTGACTTCCATGCTGTCACAGAGAGTTTTACAGCTTTAAGCTTACTCTCGAGGCTCTCCCATTCCCTTTGCCACGCTTTGTTGACTAACGCCGTAACGCCGACCTTGACATCGTCAGGCCGACACATGGCGTAGTCAACATGATCCGCGAGAGCTGCCTGATGGGCAGCTCTGTCTGCAATCTCGTTGCCTTCAATGCCGACGTGTGATGGCACCCAGATGAAGACAACATGCTTGTTAATGAGACGCAGGTTGTACAGAACACAAAGGATGTTCTGTACGAGCGGATCATTATTTTGGCTGTCGGCGATAATTTGTAGGGAAGAGAGTGAATCTGAAATAACGAGGAATGTACTACTGCTAGACCTTATGCAGTAGTTGAGCGCTTTCAATATTGCGAATAGTTCGGCAGTATATACGGAGGACAGAGGATCCAACGACCACGAGTGGGGAGCGGAGTCAACCACAAAGGCTGCTCCAACCCCAATGTCGGTCTTAGATCCATCCGTATATATGCAGCAAGAGTCTGTGTATTTGTTAACGAGTTCCATTAGTTTCACCCGAAAAATTGCCGGCGTCGTTTCGTGCTTTTGATCGTTTAACAACGATAGAACTATGTGTGGTGTGGGTATCACCCATGGCGGTACCTCACACACACCCACCGGCTGTATTTCGGGCAAATGGAACTCAAGACTCTTGCGGAACTCGCGCGCTCGGACACACACCGGCCTTGTGACTGACGGTCGCAAGGCGTATTTACGATAAGTCTCTGCTTTGTTAAAAGATTCAAAGTTGATGTGTTTCGGGTTACTACGTACAGACGCTTCGTATCGCAAAGCGAACCGAAGACGTCTGTACATCAGCAGTAGTAACCCGGCATCACAGCAGAGACTATTCACTGGTGTGGTCCTAAAAGCTCCTGTAGCGTATCTAATGCCTGCATAATGTATCGAATCTAGGACTTGCAACCACGAATTACGAGCAGCGGAATATACTGCGCACCCGTAGTCAAGCCTGGACAGAACCAGAGCCTGATACAGCCGCAGCAAAACCTCTCTGCTCGCACCCCAATTAATGTTAGAAAGGCACCTAATAAGATTAAGTGCCTTCTTACACCTTGTAGCAAGGTCATTAATATGGGGACGGAATGACAGAGACCTGTCGAATATTAGTCCTAGAAAACGATAACTGTCGACACATTGAATGACAGAACCATTGATATGTAGACTAGGCTCCCTGTGTGGCTTTCTCAGACGACAAAAATGGACACATGCCATCTTTGTCTCTGAAAAACGAAAACCACACGAGCCAGCGTCTCGAACGATGTCATCAATGCTCCTCTGCAGCTCTCTACATATAGCCGGGATGGTATCTCCGGCCATGTAGATTGCTAGGTCGTCGACATACAGGCACGTATTTACGGGGGTACTAACGGAAGTTGCAATATGGTTTACCGCTATAGAAAATAGGGTTACGCTGATCGTAGAGCCCTGCGGTATACCGTTTTCTTGTACGTAGAGAGAGGAGAGAGAATCTCCTACACGTACTCGAAAACTTCGGTGCGACAAGAAGGACTGGATGACTAAAGGCAGACGGCCTCTCAGTCCCCACCGATGCAACTTCTTCAGAATGCCATGACGCCATGTCATATCATAGGCTTTTTCCAGATCGAAAAACACCACGACTAGGTGTTTTCTCTCCAGAAAAGCGTTTTGAATGGCATTCTCTAAACGGACCAGATGGTCAATAGTGGAATGACGTTTCCTAAATCCAGACTGGTAGGGTACGATCAGTTCTCGCGACTCGAGAATCCATACCAGTCGGCTATTGACCATTTTTTCAAAGACTTTACTCAAGCAGCAGGTTAACGAAACTGGGCGATAACTAGAAGCAAGATTCGGATCTTTTCCTGTTTTAAGAAGAGGCACAATAATTGCTTCTCTCCATTGCTCCGGATATTCCCCTTTCTCCCATATCCGATTAAACAGAGTCAGGATATGGGTTTTCGATTCGTTTGACAGATTTTCAATCATTTTATAGGGGATATTATCCGGGCCAGGAGATGAGTCATTACAACTCCTCAGTGCCTCCTCAAATTCTTTCATTGTGAAAGGATGATTATAATTAAGATCCGAATCTGTGTTAAAGTCTATTGGAGCTTCTAGTTCACCTTTCCTACGCAAGAATTCGGGTTGATAATTGGAAGAACTACTGGAGCTGGAGAAATGTAAATGAGAATAAATGTGAATTTACGTAGTTCTTCCAAGAGTCGTTTTTCGACTCTAAAATCTTGCGGCGGGCGACGGCCCGCTTTCGTTTAAAAACGATAAGATTTTCTTGCGTAGGATTTCGTTTATAGATGTTAAACGCCCGTTTCTTCTCTGCGATAACTCGACTAACCTCAACGTTCCACCATGGAACGGAGGATTTACTAGTCGAGCCAGAGGTACGTGGTATAAACTTATCTGCTGCTTGAGTAATGCTGAGATTTGTATTATATAGAGCGGAAGCTATATCTTCATAGTCGTCTGATAACGTGACGTCGTTTCTAAACTTATCCCACTCTGCGAGATCTAGGCGCCAGCGCCTAGGTCTGCGTTGTATGGCCCTCGAAATATTTGTTGTTATGGCGATCGGGAAGTGATCGCTTCCGTAAAGGTCGTCGAGGGCCTGCCACTGAAGACGCGTGGCGAGAGTGGGTGAAGATATAGTTATATCTATTGCTGAGAGTGACCCATTAGATGCATTAAAATGCGTGGGCTGTCCGTTGTTTAATATTATTCCGCCTGTGATATCTAGGACTTCCTCGATATATTTTCCTCTTATATCGAGGCGGGGCGATCCCCATAACGGACTGTGCGCATTTAGGTCTCCCAGCAATAGATAAGATCCTGGTAATTGCCGTATAATATCTATTATTTGGTTTCGCTCCCAGTTACCGTCTGGAAGGTAAAGGTTGCATATCGTTACACGTATAGGTGATTCTATTGTACAGGCTATAGCTTGAAGATCCGTTCTCAGTGTTATTTGCTTGAAAACACATCCTTCCCGAATAAGAATACCCACTCCACCTCTGGACCGATGACGCGGAATCACATCGGCTCTTAGGATGTTATAACCTTTAAGAGTAAATTGGTCATCGGGTCTAAAGTGGGTTTCTTGTAGGCAAACACAGAAAGGATGATATTTTCGGAGAACGATCTTCAATTCACCTATGTGCGATACGCAACCATGGCAATTCCATTGGATTATGTGTTCCAGCTCTTTAAAGGATAGTAAAATAAATTAATTAATTGATAGATAAATGAATAAATAAATAAGTAAATAAATATATAAATAAATAGAAGAAAGATAAATAAATTTAAAAAAAAATTAACAAAAAAATAAAAAATAAAAAATTAAAGAAAGGTAAACATAACATAGACTTCACAGACAGATTAAAAGGACATTTTCCGGTGTTGCGAACCGGAACCAGTCTTGTCTTGACTGACACTAGGCCCCGAATTCGTGGCCTTTGGTTTTCTGGCTTTCCCTTTCGGCCAGCCAACTGGTCTTTTAGCCTGTTGGGTTATGTGCGGCTTTTCACTCTCCGATTCGGAGAGTGACTGCTGCCTCTTGCAGGCAGGTAGCCTCCCCTCATCTAAGGGGTATTTGAAGTTGTTTCCAGCGTCCGAAGTTACGGCCACTGGAACGGTATTGTTCTTCTCCGCTTGGGAGAAGAGTGTTGTAGCTTCCGATAATGAAGCTATAGATGCATCTGGCATCTGTATTGCAGTTTTATCTAAAACTGCTCCTTTTTTAATAATGTTTGCTTGTATAGACTGATCTGTATTACTTAACATATTTCCTAACGTTTTTTGGATGGAGTCGCTTACTAATTTGGCGATTACCGGTGTTAACTCAGAGAGTAGTTGTTCTGTATTTATACGCTTATTTGCAGCTTGCGCATACGAAACATTATCTACGGGGGTCTTCGGCACCGACAGTTTTTTCTTGGCATCGAAGTAACTGATCTTCTCCTTAGTTCTCAGTTCCTGGACTGACTTTTCGAAAATAAGGGATGGGCAGTTCTTAAATCTTGCGGAGTGGTTACCTCCACAGTTAACACATTTCAGGGGCTCCATGCACTCCGTTCCATCGTGAACTGGTTTGCCACAGGGGCAGAGGGCTGGACTTTCACATCTAGCAGATGTGTGTCCCAGCCTCTGACACCTGAAGCATCGCAGAACGCTCGGGATATATTGCCTAACATCTAGACTATAAAAAGCTATGTTCACCTTCTTGGGCAGAACTGTGGAATTGAAGGTTAGCACAATTGATGGTGTATTAACCAACTCACCGTCACGTTTAGTTTTGATTCTCCTTATTTCAATGACGTTATGTTTCTTTACATCCTCTAATATTTCCTCTTCGCTGCATGAAACTAGGTCTCGACAATAAACAATGCCTTTCACGTAGTTTAATGATTTATGAACCGTCACCTCAATGCTAAAATGTAGGAATTTCTCCAGCTTTAGTAATTTCAGTGACTGTTTATCTGTATCTGCCTGAATCATTAGCCCATCTTTGATTTTCTTAATGCCACTAACTTTTCCAATCATTTGCTCGGTAAATTTTGAGATAGCAAATGGATTCACTTTATCAAAGTTCATGCCATCCTGTCGTTTAACAACGAAAAATCGGGGCATGTGACCCGCCGATTTTTCTTTTGAGTTTTGGGAACTTTGCGTGTTCCCAGACGCCGCGTCATTTTTTTGTGAGGTTGACTCCTCAGGTAAGTTTTTGTTTAGAGATCCCATGTGGTTCCCACGAGTAGGGCAGAAATAAAGGTCGACTGCAGCAGTGCTCCCATACTGCAGCAAGGCTAAATTCAACCGGAGGTCGCCAGGTATCCGGAGGACACCGTATGAGACCAACTCACGCGTGGCCATCCATCCCTCGGCACGGTACGATTGACACCTTGGATTACGGATTTTTAGTCGAGGTTTACTCCTCTAGATCCGGCATGTTCTGCAGAAACAGGATCACCTCAGGTAGGTTATACCAATGATGGTACGCATGCCGGTCTTGGGGGCGGAGAAGCTAGGGTGACACCTAACCAGGGCTAACAAGCTAGCCCCGGCTAGGGCACCTATAAGACGCTACACGCCCCCCTGTGGACAGAACCACTCGATCCCATTATTATTATTATTATTATTATTATTATTATTATTATTATTATTATTATTATTATTATTATTATTATTATTATTATTATTATTATTATTATTATTATTATTATTATTATTATTATTATTATTATTATTATTATTATTATTATTATTATTATTATTATTATTTTTTTTTTTTTTTTTTTTTTTTTTTTTTTTTTTTTTTTTTAGAGCGGCATCGACTTCTAGGGCCATTAGCCGCTATTCTCTCTTTTTTTTAACTCTTAAATAATAATAATACCCGCCCAGTTGGTGTAAAAAGCCAACTAGGCGAGACGGACATTCACAAAATAAATTAATATGTATAATAAATTAACGAATAGAGACAATATAATTCAATAAAACCGTTACCAGGTGTATAAAACCTGGCAACCAAAGGGACGAAACATACAAAGACTCGACCTAGACCAGCTAGGCGAGACGGACAGTGTACCTACAATAAAGTTAAAAATAACTCCACCAAGTTGGCGTAAAAAGCCAACATGATGGAGGGACGACACACAGATTAAAACTTAAAACTAGACACAAAGATAAAACTTAAAACTAGATAAAAACTATAAAACCGTTGTCGGGTGTAAAATGCCCGACAACAAAAACGAAACAAACAAATGCAATAAAATCACTCTACCTAGTTGGTGTAAAAAGCCAACTAGGTGAGACGGACGTTCACAGAATAAGTTAACAAATATAATAAAATACCAAAAAGTGGCAAATAAAACCGTTGCCGGGTGTAAAGTGCTCGACAACAAAAACAATACAAACGAATGCGATAAAATCAATGATAAAAACAACTTCACCAAGTTGGTGTAAAGAGCCAACATGGTGAAGAGACGAGACAGAATAAAACTTAAAGCTAGACACAAAGATAAAACTTAAAACTAAATAAAAGCGATAAAACCGTTGTCGGGTGTAAAGTGCCCGACAACAAAAACAATACAAAACGAAAACGATAAAATCACTCGACCTAGTTGGTGTAAAGGGCCAACTAGGCGAGACGGACGTTCACAGAATAAGTTAACACTGATAATAAATTAACATGTATAGACGATGCACAACAAATTAAAAACTGCTCAGCACAGTAAACTGGTCCTTACAGTACCCCTAAATTCTGCGTAGAAGTTCTGTCGCTTGCAGAAAAGCAACGACAGTTTCCACCGACAAAACAGAATTGTTTAAATCGTACGCTACATTTCCTTGGAGCATCAGCCGTACACGTTGATCTGTGTAGGCTGCACATTCCTCAATTATATGCCTCACCGTTAGAGGGCTGTGACACGTATCGCATGTGGGTGCTTCGTCACCGGTCAGGAGATAAGAATGGGTCAGGTTAGTATGACCCATTCGTAGGCGGGTCAAAGCGACCTCCTGTCTCCTACTAAGCGCGACCGGTGACTTCCATGCTGTCACAGAGAGTTTTACAGCTTTCAGCTTACTCTCGAGGCTCTCCCATTCCCTTTGCCACGCTTTGTTGACTAACGCCGTAACGCCAGCCTTGACATCGTCAGGCCGACAAATGGCGTAGTCAACATGATCCGCGAGAGCTGCCTGACGGGCAGCTCTGTCTGCAATCTCGTTGCCTTCAATGCCGACGTGTGATGGCACCCAGACGAAGACAACATGCTTGCTAGTGAGATGCAGATTGTACAGAACAGAAAGGATGTTCTGTACGAGCGGATCATTATTTTGGCGGTCGGCGATACTTTGTAGGGAAGAGAGTGAATCAGATAGAATGAGGAATGTACTACTGCTAGACATATTGCAGTAGTTGAGCGCTTGCAAGATTGAATAGAGTTCAGCAGTATATACAGAGGACAGGGGATCCAACGACCAGCAGTGAGGAGTGGAATCAACCACAAAGGCAGCTCCCACTCCAATGTTGGTCTTAGATCCATCTGTATATATGCAGCAAGAGTCTGTGAATTTATTCAGGAGTTCCATTAATTTTACCCGAAAAATTGCCGGTGCCGTTTCCTGCTTCTGGTCTTCCAGCAACGTCAGAATTATGTTTGGTGCAGGTATCGCCCATGGCGGTACCTCGCACACACCCACCGGCTGTATTTCGGGCAAATGGAACTCAAGACTCTTGCGGAACTCGCGCGCTCGGACACACACCGGCCTTGTGACAGACGGTCGCAAGGCGTATTTTCGGTATGTCTCTGCTTTGCTGAAAGATTCAAAGTTTATGTGTTTCGGGTTACTACGTACAGACGCTTCGTATCGCAAAGCGAACCGAAGACGTCTGTACTTTAGCGGTAGTAACCCGGAATCACAGCAGAGACTATTCCTTGGTGTGGTCCTAAAAGCTCCTGTAGCGTAACGTATACCTGCAAAATGTATCGAATCTAGGACTTGCAACCACGAATTACGAGCAGCGGAATATACTGCGCACCCGTAATCAAGCCTGGACAGAACCAGAGCCTGATACAGCCGCAGCAAAACCTCTCTGCTCGCACCCCAATTAATGTTAGAAAGGCACCTAATTAGATTAAGTGCCTTCTTACACCTTGTAGCAAGGTCATTAATGTGGGGACGGAATGACAGAGTCCTGTCGAAAATTAGTCCTAGAAATCGATAACTGTCGACACATTGAATAACAGAACCATTAATATTTAGACTAGGCTCCCTGTGTGGCTTTCTCAGACGACAAAAATGGACACATGCCATTTTTGTCTCTGAAAACCGAAAACCACACGAGCCAGCGTCTCGAACGATGTTATCAATGTTCCTCTGCAGCTCTCTACATATAGCCGGGATGGTATCTCCGGCCATGTAGATTGCGAGGTCGTCGACATACAGGCACGTATTCACTGGGGTACTAACGGAAGTTGCAATATCGTTTACCGCAATAGAGAAAAGGGTTACGCTAATGGTAGAGCCCTGCGGTATACCGTTTTCTTGTACGTGGAGAGAGGAGACAAAATCTCCTACACGTACTCGAAAACTTCGGTGCGATAAGAAGGACTGGATGAATAAAGGCAGACGGCCTCTCAGTCCCCACCGATGCAACTTCCTAAGAATGCCATGACGCGATGTCATATCATAGGCTTTTTCCAGATCGAAAAACACCGCGACTAGGTGTTTTCTCTCCAGAAAAGCGTTTTGTATGGCATTCTCTAAACGGACCAGATGGTCAATAGTGGAATGACGTTTCCTAAATCCAGACTGGTAGGGTACGATCAGTTCTCGCGACTCGAGAATCCATACCAGTCGGCTATTGACCATTTTTTCAAAGACTTTACTCAAGCAGCAGGTTAACGAAACTGGGCGATAACTAGAAGCAAGATTCGGATCTTTTCCTGTTTTAAGAAGAGGCACAATAATTGCTTCTCTCCATAGCTCCGGATATTCCCCTTTCTCCCATATCCGATTAAACAGAGACAGGATATGGGTTTTCGATTCGTGTGACAGATTTTCAATCATTTTGTAGGGGATATTATCCGGGCCAGGAGATGAGTCATTACAACTCCTTAGTGCCTCCTCAAATTCTTTCATTGTGAAAGGATGATTATAATTAAGATCCGAATCTGTGATAAAGTCAAGTGGAACTTCTAGTTCACCTTTCCTACGCAAGAATTCGGGATTATAATTGGAAGAACTACTGGCGCTGGAGAAATGTACAGCTAATGCCTCCGCTACATCACGAGGCTCCGTGATTGTGTTGCCTCCATCACAAAGGCCTATGATGGACGGTAGCCTTTGCCCGCGGATAGCATGTACCTTTCTCCAAACTTCCGTGACTGGCGTGTCACTCTTCATTGAGTTCACGTAGTTCTTCCAAGCATCGTTTTTAGATTCCAAAATCTTGCGGCGGGCGACTGCCCGCTTTCGTTTAAAAACGATAAGGTTTTCTTGCGTAGGATTTCTTTTGTAAATGTTAAACGCCCGTTTCTTCTCTGCGATAACTCGACTAACCTCAACGTTCCACCATGGAACGGAGGATTTACTAGTCGAGCCAGAGGTACGTGGTATAAACTTTTCTGCTGCTTGAGTAATGCTGAGATTTATTGTATCTAGAGTGGAACCAATATCTTCGGAGTTGTCTGCTAACGTGACATCGTTACGAAACTCTTCCCACTCTGCTAGATCCAGGCGCCAGCGCCTGGGTCTGCGTTGTATGGCCCTCGGAATGTTTGTTGACAAGACGATCGGGAAGTGATCGCTTCCATGTAGATCATCGAGGGCCTGCCACTGAAGACGCGTGGCGAGAGTGGGCGAAGATATTGCTAAATCTATTGCTGAGAATGCACCGTTGGAAGCGTTAAAATGCGTTGGTAGTCCGTTATTTAGGAGTATCCCTCCCGTGATATCGAGCACTTCCTCGATATACTTGCCTCTAATATCGAGACGAGAGGATCCCCATAACGGACTATGTGCGTTGAAATCTCCCAGCAATAGATAAGGTCCAGGTAATTGCCTAATCAGATCGACTATCTGATTACGCTCCCAGTTGCCATCTGGGAGGTAAACGTTGCATATCGTAAGATCAATCGGCGCTTTGATCACACAGGCTACGGTCTGAAGATCAGTTCTTAAAGTTAGTTGCGTGTAAATACATCCTTCCCGTATGAGTATGCCCACTCCCCCTCTTGACCGATGGCGTGGGGCTACGTCTTCCCTAAGGATTCTGTAGCCCCTTAATGAAAACTCTTGGTCGGGTCTAAAGAGGGTTTCCTGTAGGCATACACAGAAAGGATTGTATTTGCGCAGAATGATCCTCAGTTCGCCGATATGTGATATGCAACCACGGCAATTCCACTGGACTATTTGTTCCAACTCTTTTAAAATGATTAAAATTTAAAACAAAGACAACACTACGACAAATAAGAATAAATTATAGACATCACAGGGACTTCACTAACAAACTAAAAAGACATTTTCCGGTGTTGAGAACCGGAAGCCGAATTAGCGTCTGACTCAAAGGTTTTGGCTTTTGGTTTTCTAGCCTTTCCTTTGGGCCACCCAACAGGTCGTTTTGCCTGTTGGGCTATAATTTGTTTGTCACTCTCCGACTCGGAGAGTGATTGCTGCCTTTTAATAGCAGGTGTTCTCCCTTCCTCCAAGGGAGTTTTGAATTTATTTTCAGCGTCCACATTTTCGGACGCTGGGATGGTGTTTCTCTTTTCCACATAGGAAAAGAGAGAAGTAGCTTCAGAAGACGAAGCTACAGACGCAATCGTCGACTGCGTTGCTGATTTGGTAGTCGGAGTTACATCTCTATTCTTAATCTGCTTCAAGTCGCTTCTGTTAATAACTAGATTTTCTAGACTTTTCTTAATTGTTTCCTCGACTAGTTTAGAGATTAGAGGGGTAAGTTCGGATATGACTTGCTCTGCGCTTGACCTTTTCATTGTAGCTTGCGCATAAGAGACATTATCCACGGGAGATTTAGGAAGGGTAAGTTTCTTCTTGGCTTCAAAGTAGCTGATTTTTTCTTTGGTCCTTAGCTCCTGTACGGACCTTTCAAATACTAAGGACGGACAATTTTTATATCTTGCGGAGTGGTTACCTCCGCAGTTTACGCATTCGAAGGGCTCAGTACAATCTACACCTTCATGTACCGGTTTGCCACAGGAGCAGATTGCTGGGCTTTCACATCTGGACGATGTGTGTCCCAGCTTCTGACACCTGAAGCAGCGTAGTACACTAGGTACATATTGACGGACTTCAACGTGGTAAAAAGCCACATTTACCTTTTTCGGTAGAGTTGTTGAATTAAAAGTCAACACAATTGACGGCGTGTTGATAAGCTGTCCTTCCCGTTTCGTCTTAATTCGTCGAATTTCTATGACATTTTGATTCTTAAGATTCTCTAAAATCTCTTCATCGCTACATTCAATTAAATCACGACAGTAAATAATGCCCTTTGAATAATTGAGTGATTTATGTACCACCGCTTCTACATCATACTCTAAAAATCTATCGAGTCTTAGCAATCTGACTGACTGCCTATCGGTAACCACTTCTATCATGAGTCCCTCTCTAATCTTTTTAATCGATCCAACCTTACCTAGATTTTGCTCAACATACTTCGCAATAGCAAACGGATTCACTTTGTCGAAATTCACTCCGTCACACCTTTTAACAACAAAGAAACGTGGCAAAGGTGCCGGCGTCCTTTCGTTAACAATTCGGGAACTTTGCGCGTTCCCAGGCGCCGCGTCATTTTTTAAAGAGGTTGACTCCTCTGAAGTTTTTTTAGAAGAAGTTCCCATGAGATTCCCACGAGTAGGGCAGAAATAAAGGTCGACTGCAGCAGTGCTCCCATACTGCAGCAAGGCTAAATGCAACCGGAGTTCGCCAGGTATCCGGAGGACACCGTATGAGACCAACTGACGCGTGGCCATCCATCCCTCGGCACGGTACGATTGACACCTTGGATTACGGATTTTTAGTCGAGGTTTACTCCTCTAGATCCGGCATGTTCTGCAGAAACAGGATCACCTCAGGTAGGTTATACCAATGATGGTACGCATGCCGGTCTTGGGGGCGGAGAAGCTAGGGTGACACCTAACCAGGGCTAGCAAGCTAGCCCCGGCTAGGGCACCTATAAGACGCTACACGCCCCCCTGTGGACAGAACCACTCGATCCCATTATTATTATTATTATTATTATTATTATTATTATTATTATTATTATTATTATTATTATTATTATTATTATTATTATTATTATTATTATTATTATTATTATTATTATTATTATTATTATTATTATTATTATTATTATTATTATTATTATTATTATTATTATTTTTTTTTTTTTTTTTTTTTTGAGCGGCATCGACTGCTAGGGCCATTAGCCGCTATTCTCTCTTTTTTTTTTTTTTTTTATTTAGCTTCTAAATAATAATAATACCCGCCTAGTTGGTGTAAAAAGCCAACTAGGCGAGACGGACTAACACAGAATAAATTAACATATATAAATAAGACCGCTGTCGGGTGTAAATAGCCCGACAACAGAGGGACAATACAAACAAAAATAATAAAATCACTCGACCTAGTTGGTGTAAAATGCCAACTAGGCAAGACGGACATCCACAAAATAAATTAACATATAAATTAAAATTATGACTAGAGACAAAAAGCTTAAAATCACTCGACCTAGGCCAGCTAGGCGAGACGAACAGAACACATCCATCAAGTTGGTGTAAAAGGCCAACATGGTGGAGGGACGACACACAGAATAAAACTTAAAACTAGACATATAGATAAAGCTTAAAACTAGATAAAAGCGATAAAACCGTTGCCGGGTGTAAAGTGCCCGACAACAAAAACAATACAAACGAATGCGATAAAATCAATGATAAAAACAACTCCACCAAGTTGGTGTAAAGAGCCAACATGGTGAAGGGACGACACACAGGTAAAAACTTATAATTAAACACTAAGATAAAACTTAAAGCTAGATAAAATCGATAAAACCGTTGTCGGGTGTAAAGTGCCCGACAACAAAAACAATACAAAATGAAAACAATAAAATCACTCGACCTAGTTGGTGTAAAGGGCCAACTAGACGAGACGGACGTTCACAGAATAAATTAACAAAGATAATAAATTAACATAAAAAAAGACGATGCACAACAAATTAAAAACTGCTCAGCACAGTAAACTGGTCCTTACAGTACCCCTAAATTCTGCGTAGAAGTTCTGTCGCTTGCAGAAAAGCAACGACAGTTTCTACCGACAAAACAGAATTGCTCAAATCGTACGCTACATTACCTCGGAGCTTCAGCCGTACACGTTGACCTGTGTAGGCTGCACATTCCTCGATTATATGCCTCACCGTTAGAGGGCTGTGACAAGTGTCGCATGTGGGTGCTTCGTCACCGGTCAGGAGATAAGAATGGGTCATGTTGGTGTGACCCATTCGTAGGCGGGTCAGAGCGACCTCCTGTCTCCTACTTAGTGCGACCGGTGACTTCCATGCTGTCACAGAGAGTTTTACAGCTTTCAGCTTACTCTCGAGGCTCTCCCATTCCCTTTGCCATGCTTTGTTGACTAATGCCGTAACGCCGACCTTGACATCGTCAGGCCGACACATGGCATAGTCAACATGATCCGCGAGAGCTGCCTGACGGGCAGCTCTGTCTGCAATCTCGTTGCCTTCAATGGCGACGTGTGATGGCACCCATATGAAGACAACATTCTTGCCAGTGAGATGCAGAGTGTACAGGACAGAAAGGATGTTCTGTACGAGCGGATCATTATTTTGGCGGTCGGCTATACTTTCTAGGGAAGAGAGTGAATCAGAGATGACGAGGAATGTACTACTGCTAGACGTATCGCAGTAGTGGAGCGCTTTCAGAATTGCGTATAGTTCAGCAGTATATACGGTGGACATTGGATCTAGCGACCATGATTGGGGTGTAGAATCAGCTACAATAGCCGATCCCACCCCAGTGTCGGTTTTCGATCCATCCGTATATATGCAGCAAGAGTCTGTGTATTTGTTGACGAGTTCCATTAATTTCACCCGAAAAATTG
Source organism: Ontholestes murinus (assembly GCA_963969525.1). Taxonomy (NCBI): domain Eukaryota; kingdom Metazoa; phylum Arthropoda; class Insecta; order Coleoptera; family Staphylinidae; genus Ontholestes; species Ontholestes murinus. The sequence continues at coordinate 28,574,866 of OZ018399.1, forward strand.
CCGGCGTCGTTTGGTGCTTTGGATCGTCCAGCAGCTTCAGAATTATGTGTGGTGCGGGTATCGCCCATGGCGGTACCTCACACACACCCACCGGCTGTATTTCGGGCAAATGGAACTCAAGACTCTTGCGGAACTCGCGCGCTCGGACACACACCGGCCTTGTGACAGACGGTCGCAAGGCGTATTTTCGATATGTCTCTGCTTTGCTGAAACATTCAAAATTGATGTGTTTCGGGTTACTACGTACAGACGCTTCATATCGCAAAGCGAACCGAAGACGCCTGTACTTTAGCGGTAGTAACCCGGCATCACAGCAGAGACTATTTCTTGGTGTGGTCCTAAAAGCTCCTGTAGCGTAACGTATACCTGCATAATGTATCGAATCTAGGACTTGCAACCACGAATTACGAGCAGCGGAATATACCGCGCACCCGTAGTCAAGCCTGGACAGAACCAGAGCTTGATACAGCCGCAGCAAAACCTCTCTGCTCGCACCCCAATTAATGTTAGAAAGGCACCTAATTAGATTAAGTGCCTTCTTGCACCTTGTAGCAAGGTCGTTAATGTGGGGACGGAATGACAGAGTCCTGTCGAATATTAGTCCTAGAAAACGATAACTGTCGACACATTGAATGACAGAACCATTGATATGTAGACTAGGCTCCCTGTGTGGCTTTCTCAGACGACAAAAATGGACACATGCCATCTTTGTCTCTGAAAAACGAAATCCACACGAGCCAGCGTCTCGCACGATGTCATCAATGCTCCTCTGCAGCTCTCTACATATAGCCGGGATGGTATCTCCGGCCATGTAGATTGCTAGGTCGTCGACATACAGGCACGTATTTACGGGGGTACTAACGGAAGTTGCAATATGGTTTACCGCTATAGAAAATAGGGTTACGCTGATCGTAGAGCCCTGCGGTATACCGTTTTCTTGTACGTGGAGAGAGGAGAGAGAATCTCCTACACGTACTCGAAAACTCCGGTGCGACAAAAAGGACTGGATGAATAATGGCAGACGGCCTCTCAGTCCCCACCGATGCAACTTCCTAAGAATGCCATGACGCCATGTCATATCATAGGCTTTTTCTAGATCGAAAAACACCGCGACAAGGTGTTTTCTCTCTAGAAAAGCATTTTGAATGGCATTCTCTAAACGGACCAGATGATCAATAGTGGAATGACGTTTCCTAAATCCAGACTGGTAGGGTACGATCAGTTCTCGCGACTCGAGAATCCATACCAGTCGGCTATTGACCATTTTTTCAAGAACTTTACTCAAGCAGCAAGTCAAAGATACCGGGCGATAACTAGAAGCATGATTCGGATCTTTTCCTGTCTTCAGAAGAGGCACAATAATTGCTTCTCTCCATAGATCCGGATATTCCCCTTTCTCCCATATCCGATTAAATAGAGACAGGATATGGGTTTTCGTTTCGTGTGAAAGATTTTGAATCATTTTGTAGGGGATATTATCCGGGCCAGGAGAGGAGTCATTGCTAGACCTTAGTGCCTCCTCAAACTCATCCATTGAAAATGGATGATTATAATTAAGATCCGAGTCCGTGTTAAAATCTAGTGAAGCTTCTAGTTCACCTTTCCTACGCAAGAATTCTGGTTGATAATTGGAAGAACTACTGGAGCTGGAGAAATGTACAGCTAATGCTTCTGCTACATCACGAGGCTCCGTTATTGTGTTGCCTCCATCACAAAGGCCTATGATGGACGGTAGCCTTTGTCCGCGGATAGCATGTACCTTTCTCCAGACTTCTGTGACTGACGTGTCACTCTTCATTGAATTCACGTAGTTCTTCCAAGAGTCGTTTTTAGACTCTAATATCTTGCGGCGGGCGACGGCCCGCTTTCGTTTAAAAACGATAAGATTTTCTTGCGTAGGATTTCGTTTATAGATGTTAAACGCCCGTTTCTTCTCTGCGATAACTCGACTAACCTCAACGTTCCACCATGGGACGGAGGATTTACTAGTCGAGCCAGAGGTACGTGGTATAGACTTTTCTGCTGCTTGAGTAATGCTGAGATTTATTGTATCTAGAGTGGAACCAATATCTTCGAAGTTATCTGCTAACGTGACGTCGTTACGAAACTCTTCCCACTCTGCTAGATCCAGGCGCCAGCGCCTGGGTCTGCGTTGTATGGCCCTCGGAATGTTTGTGGACAAGACGATCGGGAAGTGATCGCTTCCATGTAGATCCTCGAGGGCCTGCCACTGAAGACGCGTGGCGAGAGTGGGCGAAGATATTGCTAAATCTATTGCTGAGAATGCACCGCTGAAAACGTTGAAATGCGTTGGTAGTCCGTTATTTAAGAGTATCCCTCCCGTGATATCAAGCACGTCTTCAATATACGAGCCTCTAATGTCGAGACGGTGGGAACCCCATAACGGACTATGTGCATTAAAGTCTCCCAGCAATAAATATGGTCCAGGTAATTGCCTTATCAGATCGACTATCTGGTTACGCTCCCAGTTGCCATCTGGGAGGTAAACGTTGCATATCGTGAGATCTATCGGCGCTTTGATCACACAGGCTACGGTCTGAAGATCTGTTCTGAGATTTAATTGCGTGTAAATACATCCTTCCCGTATGAGTATACCTACTCCTCCCCTTGACCGATGGCGTGGGGCTACGTCTTCCCTAAGGATGCTGTAGCCCCTTAAAGTAAACTCTTGGTCAGGTCTAAAGAGGGTTTCCTGTAGGCATACACAGAAAGGATTGTATTCTCGCAGAATGATCTTCAGTTCGCCGATATGCGATATGCAACCACGGCAATTCCACTGGACTATTTGTTCCAGCTCTTTAAGAATTGTTAAAAGAAAGATAAAAACAAAGACAACAATAAGATCAATAAAATTAGAATTAAAAAATAAATATCACATGGACTTTACAAACAAATCAAAAAGACATTTTCCGGTTTTGCGAACCGGACGCTGGATTATCATCTGACCCAGAGGCCTTAGCTTTTCTAGGCTTACCTTTGGGCCATCCAACAGGCCTTTTTGCCTGCTGGGATGTATGTTGTTTATCACTCTCCGACTCGGAGAGTGATTGCTGCCTTTTAATGGCAGGGTTTCTCCCTTCCTCCAAGGGAGTTTTGAAATAATTTTCTCCAGAAGCCAAAGTTTCTGGATTGGTTGCCACCGCTACCTTGCGGATGGAGTAGGGTGTACACCCTACTGGGGCTACGTGGACAGTGGTTCTCTGCTCTTCCCTAGCCTGAGGAGATTGTGTCGGGGCAGAGGTTTTTGTCCCTGTATTAATGTTTTCAAGCAGTTTACTGATTGATTGATTTACTGTTTCACTTACTATTTTTGAAATCATTGGCGCTAGCTGGGATATTATGTTATCCACCATTTTTGGCTGTGTTGTTGCCTGGGCATACGATACCCCTACAGTTGGCGTTTTAGGAGTAGACAGTCTTTTTTTGGCTTCAAAATAGCTAAGCCTTTCCTTTGTTTTTAACTCTTGAATTGACTGTTCAAAAACAAAGGCCGGACAATTTTTGTATCTAGCCGAATGGTTATCACCACAGTTAACGCACTTGAACGGCTCTACACAGTCAGTGCCTTCGTGCGTTGGTCTTCCGCATGGGCACATGGCGGGACTATCACATCTTAGTGATGTGTGGCCTAGTTTTTGGCACCTAAAACAGCGCAAGACATTGGGGATATACTGCCTCACTTCTACGTTGTAGAAAGCTATGTTTATGTATTTGGGCAGTCGGGTTGAATTAAAAGTCAAAATAATCGATGGTGTGTTGATCAATTGACCGTCCTTCTTTGTTTTAATTCTCCTAATCTCAATTACATTTTTTGATTCCAGATTTTCTAATATCTCCTCATCTGTGCAATTAACTAAATCGCGACAATAGATCACGCCTTTCGAGTAATTCAGTGTTTTGTGGGGAACAACATCAACTGAGTAATCCAAAAAGTTTTTCAGTTTTAAAATTTTGTTTGATTGTTTATCATCCAACGTTTCTACCATTAAACCTTCCCTAATCTTCTTAACGACACCACACTTTCCTAATTTTTCATTTAAGAATTTTGATATGGCGAAAGGATTCACCTTATCAAAATTCAAATCACACCCTCTCTTAACAATAAAAAAACGTGGCAAGGAAGCCACCGTTTTTTCATTAAATTTGTAGGGACTTGGCGCGTCCCTAGACGCCGCATCATTTTTTAATGAGGTTGATTCCTCAGAAAAGTTTTTAGATTTGGTTCCCATGAAAGTCCCACGAGTAGGGCAGAAATAAAGGTCGACTGCAGCAGTGCTCCCATACTGCAGCAAGGCTAAATGCAACCGGAGTTCGCCAGGTATCCGGAGGACACCGTATGAGACCAACTGACGCGTGGCCATCCATCCCTCGGCACGGTACGATTGACACCTTGGATTACGGATTTTTAGTCGAGGTTTACTCCTCTAGATCCGGCATGTTCTGCAGAAACAGGATCACCTCAGGTAGGTTATACCAATGATGGTGAGGGTGACACCTAACCAGGGCTAGGGCACCTATAAGACGCTACACGCCCCCCTGTGGACAGAACCACTCGATCCCAAAATTATTTTTTTTTTTTTTTTTTTTTTTTTTTTTTTTTTTTTTTTTTGAGCGGCATCGACTGCTAGGGCCATTAGCCGCTATTCTCTTTCTATATAATAATAATACTCGCCTAGTTGGTGTAAAATGCCAACTAGGCGAGACGGACGAACACAGAATAATTTAACAAATATAAATAAAACCGCTGTCGGGTGTAAATAGTCCGACAGCAGAGGGACAATACAAACAAAAATAATAAAATCACTCGACCTAGTTGGTGTAAAATGCCAACAAGGCGAGACGGACAATCACAAAATAAATTAACATATAAATTAAAATAATGACTAGAAACCAAAAAGTTTAAAATCACTCGACCTAGGCCAGCTAGGCGAGACGGACAAAACACATCCACCAAGTTGGTGTAAAAGGCCAACATGGTGGAGGGACGACACACAGATTAAAACTTAAAACTAGACATATCGATAAAACTTAAGACTAGATAAATATGATAAAATCACTCGACCTAGTTGGTGTAAAAAGCCAACTAGGTGAGATGGACAAGATACAAACAATAATGATAAAATCAACTCCACCAAGTTGGTGTAAAAAGCCAACATGGTGGAGGGACGACACACAGAATAAAACTTAAACCTAGACACAAAGATAAAAACTTAAAGCTAAATAAAAGCGGTAAAACCGTTGTCGGGTGTAAAGTGCCCGACAACAAAAACAATACTAGACGAAAACGATAAAATCACTCGACCTAGTTGGTGTAAAGGGCCAACTAGGCGAGACGGACGTTCACAGAATAAATTAACAGAAATAATAAATTAACAGATATTGACGATACACAACAAATTAAAAAACTGCTCAGCTCAGTTAACTGGTCCTTACAGTACCCCTAAATTCTGCGTAGAAGTTCTGTCGCTTGCAGAAAAGCAACGACAGTTTCTACCGACAAAACAGAATTGCTCAAATCGTACGCTACATTACCACGGAGCTTCAGCCGTACACGTTGACCTGTGTAGGCTGCACATTCCTCGATTATATGCCTCACCGTTAGAGGGCTGTGACAAGTGTTGCATGTGGGTGCATCGTCACCGGTCAGGAGATGAGAATGGGTCAAGTTGGTGTGACCCATTCTAAGGCGGGTCAGAGCGACCTCCTCTCTCCTACTAAGAGCGACCGGTGACTTCCATGCTGTCACAGAGAGTTTTACAGCTTTAAGCTTACTCTCGAGGCTCTCCCATTCCCTTTGCCATGCTTTGTTGACTAACGCCGTAACGCCGACCTTGACATCGTCAGGCCGACACATGGCGTAGTCAACATGATCCGCAAGAGCTGCCTGACGGGCAGCTCTGTCTGCTATCTCGTTGCCTTCGATGCCGACGTGAGATGGCACCCAGACGAAGACAACATTCTTGCCAGTGAGATGCAGAGTGTACAGGACTGAAAGGATGTTCTGTACGAGCGGATCATTATTTTGGCGGTCGGCTATACTTTCTAGGGAAGAGAGTGAATCAGAGATGACGAGGAATGTACTACTGCTAGACGTATCGCAGTAGTGGAGCGCTTTCAGAATTGCGTATAGTTCGGCAGTATATACGGTGGACATTGGATCTAGCGACCATGATTGGGGTGTAGAATCAGCTACAATAGCCGATCCCACCCCAGTGTCGGTTTTCGATCCATCCGTATATATGCAGCAAGAGTCTGTGTATTTGTTGACGAGTTCCATTAATTTCACCCGAAAAATTGCCGGCGTCGTTTGGTGCTTTGGATCGTCCAGCAGCTTCAGAATTATGTGTGGTGCGGGTATCGCCCATGGCGGTACCTCACACACACCCACCGGCTGTATTTCGGGCAAATGGAACTCAAGACTCTTGCGGAACTCGCGCGCTCGGACACACACCGGCCTTGTGACAGACGGTCGCAAGGCGTATTTTCGATATGTCTCTGCTTTGCTGAAACATTCAAAATTGATGTGTTTCGGGTTACTACGTACAGACGCTTCATATCGCAAAGCGAACCGAAGACGCCTGTACTTTAGCGGTAGTAACCCGGCATCACAGCAGAGACTATTTCTTGGTGTGGTCCTAAAAGCTCCTGTAGCGTAACGTATACCTGCATAATGTATCGAATCTAGGACTTGCAGCCACGAATTACGAGCAGCGGAATATACTGCGCACCCGTAGTCAAGCCTGGACAGAACCAGAGCCTGATACAGCCGCAGCAAAACCTCTCTGCTCGCACCCCAATTAATGTTAGAAAGGCACCTAATAAGATTAAGTGCCCTCTTGCACCTTGTAGCAAGGTCATTAATGTGGGGACGGAATGACAGAGTCCTGTCGAATATTAGTCCTAGAAAACGATAACTGTCGACACATTGAATGACAGAACCATTGATATGTAGACTAGGCTCCCTGTGTGGCTTTCTCAGACGACAAAAATGGACACATGCCATCTTTGTCTCTGAAAAACGAAAACCACACGAGCCAGCGTCTCGCACGATATCATCAATGCTCCTCTGCAGCTCTCTACATATAGCCGGGATGGTATCTCCGGCCATGTAGATTGCGAGGTCGTCGACATACAGGCACGTATTTACGGGGGTACTAACGGAAGTTGCAATATGGTTTACCGCAATAGAAAAGAGGGTTACGCTGATCGTAGAGCCCTGCGGTATACCGTTTTCTTGTACGTGGAGAGAGGAGACAGAATCTCCTACACGTACTCGAAAACTTCGGTGCGACAAGAAGGACTGGATGAATAAAGGCAGACGGCCTCTCAGTCCCCACCGATGCAACTTCCTAAGAATGCCATGACGCCATGTCATATCATAGGCTTTTTCTAGATCGAAGAACACCGCGACTAGGTGTTTTCTCTCTAGAAAAGCGTTTTGAATGGCATTCTCTAAACGGACCAGATGGTCAATAGTGGAATGACGTTTCCTAAATCCAGACTGGTAGGGTACGATCAGTTCTCGTGACTCGAGAATCCATACCAGTCGGCTATTGACCATTTTTTCAAAAACTTTACTCAAGCAGCATGTCAACGAAACCGGGCGATAACTAGAAGCACGATTCGAATCTTTTCCTGTTTTAAGAAGAGGCACAATTAGTGCTTCTCTCCATAGCTCTGGATATTCCCCTTTCTCCCATATCACATTGAAAAATGATAGGATATGGGATTTGGATTCGTAAGATAGATTTTGAATCATTTTGTAGGGGATATTATCCGAGCCAGGAGAGGAGTCATTGCTACACCTAAGTGCCTCCTCGAACTCATCCATTGAAAATGGATGATTGTAATTAAGATCCGAATCTGTGTTAAAGTCTAGTGGAGCTTCTAGTTCACCTTTCCTACGCAAGAATTCGGGATTATAATTGGAAGAACTACTGGCGCTGGAGAAATGTACAGCTAATGCCTCCGCTACATCACGAGGCTCCGTAATTGTGTTGCCTCCATCACAAAGGCCTATGATGGACGGTAGCCTTTGTCCGCGGATAGCTTGTACCTTTCTCCAGACTTCCGTGACTGACGTGTCACTCTTCATTGAATTCACGTAGTTCTTCCAAGCGTCGTTTTTCGACTCTAAAATCTTGCGGCGGGCGACGGCCCGCTTTCGTTTAAAAACGATAAGATTTTCTTGCGTAGGATTTCGTTTATAGATGTTAAACGCCCGTTTCTTCTCTGCGATAACTCGACTAACCTCAACGTTCCACCACGGGACGGAGGATTTACTAGTCGAGCCAGAGGTACGTGGTATAGACTTTTCTGCTGCTTGAGTAATGCTGAGATTAATATTAGAAAGAGTGGAACTAATATCTTCTGAGTTTACGGGAAACGTGACTTCGTTCCGAAACTTTTCCCACTCTGCTAGATCCAGGCGCCAGCGCCTGGGTCTGCGTTGTATGGCCCTCGGAATATTAGTGGACAAGATGATCGGAAAGTGATCACTTCCATGTAAATCATCGAGGGCCTGCCACTGAAGACGCGTGGCGAGAGTGGGCGAAGATATTGCTAAATCTATTGCTGAGAATGCACCATTAAAAACGTTAAAATGCGTCGGTAGTCCGTTATTTAAGAGTATCCCTCCCGTAATATCAAGCACGTCTTCGATATACGAGCCTTTGATATCGAGACGGGAGGAACCCCATAACGGACTGTGTGCATTAAAGTCTCCCAGCAATAGATATGGTCCAGGTAATTGCCTTATCAGATCGACTATCTGGTTACGCTCCCAGTTGCCATCTGGGAGGTAAACGTTGCATATCGTGAGATCTATCGGCGCTTTGATCACACAGGCTACGGTCTGAAGATCTGTTCTGAGATTTAATTGCGTATAAATACATCCTTCCCGTATGAGTATACCTACTCCCCCCCTTGACCGATGGCATGGGGCTACGTCTTCCCTAAGGATGCTGTAGCCCCGTAATGAGAACTCCTGGTCAGGTCTAAAGAGGGTTTCCTGTAGGCATACACAGAAAGGATTGTATTTGCGCAGAATGATCTTCAGTTCGCCGATATGCGATATGCAACCACGGCAATTCCACTGGACTATTTGTTCCAACTCTTTAGAAAATAATATAAAATGACGAAAACACTGACAGACATGAAGATCATAAATTAAGACAGACAAACAAATAAAAATTTACACTAAATAGACATTTTTCTGTTTAATTCTGCTCCGGTATCGTGTTGACTTTTGTCGGATTCAGAACCCGACTCCGGAGGTTTAAGTTTGCGGGGCCTTCCTTTCTGCCAGCCCACCGGCCTTTTTTGTATTTTTTGTTTTTCTCTCTCCGAATCGGAGAGAGAGTTTTGCCGTTTAACGGCTGCTGATCTCCCCATTTCCTGGGGAGTTTTGAATGTAGATCCAACGTCCGATCTAGCGGACGTTGGATTTGTTTCCCTCTTCTCCGCTTGCGGGAAGAGGGTTGGAGCTTCAGACGATGAAGCTACAGATGTTTGTTCAAATGTTTTCGGCTCTGTAAATTTACTCTTGTCGTTTATAATGTCTCCTAACGTCTTCTTTATTGATTCTCCTATTAGTTTGGTAATTATTGGTGTTAATTCGGAGATTAGGTGTTCTGTGTTAAACCTTTTATTCGCAGCCTGTGCATATGAAACATTCTCCACTGGACTTTTTGGCAATGTTAGTTTCTTCTTAGCCTCAAAATAGCTAATTTTCTCTTTTGTCCTAAGTTCTTGTACTGATTTCTCAAAAATAAGGGATGGGCAGTTCTTGAATCTGGCGGAGTGGTTACCTCCGCAATTAACACACTTTAGCGGCTCTACGCACTCTGTTCCGTCGTGAACTGGTTTACCACAGGGGCATAGGGCTGGACTTTCGCACCTAGTAGAAGTGTGTCCCAGCTTCTGACACCTGAAGCATCGCAGAACGCTCGGGATGTACTGCCTAACCTCTAAACTATAGAAAGCTATGTTTATTTTTTTTGGCAGTACAGTCGAGTTAAAAGTTAATACTATTGACGGAGTATTAACCAATTCACCATCCCGTTTAGTTTTAATTCGTCGTATCTCGATGACGTTGTGCTTTTTTAAGTCCTCTAATATCTCCTCATCGCTACACGATACTAGATCCCGACAATAGACAATTCCCTTTACATAATTAAGTGACTTGTGTATAGTTACTTCGACATCGAAATGTAAAAACTTGCTGAGCTTTAATAGTTTAAGCGACTGTTTGTCAGTTTGTGTTTCTACCATGAGCCCGTCTTTGATTTTTTTGATGCTATTAACCTTCCCAATCTCCTGATCAATAAATTTCGAAATAGCAAAAGGATTTATTTTATCAAAATTCACCCCATCCTGCCTTTTTACAACGAAAAATCGAGGCATATGGGCCGTCGATTTTTCTTTAATGTTTTGGGAACTTTGCGTGTTCCCAGACGCCGCGTCATTTTTTTGAGAGGTTGACTCCTCGGGTGGTTTTTTATTAGTTGTTCCCATGTGAATCCCACGAGTAGGGCAGAAATAATGGTCGACTGCAGCAGTGCTCCCATACTGCAGCAAGGCTAAATTCAACCGGAGGTCGCCAGGTATCCGGAGGACACCGTATGAGACCAACTGACGCGTGGCCATCCATCCCTCGGCACGGTACGATTGACACCTTGGATTACGGATTTTTAGTCGAGGTTTACTCCTCTAGATCCGGCATGTTCTGCAGAAACAGGATCACCTCAGGTAGGTTATACCAATGATGGTACGCATGCCGGTCTTGGGGGCGGAGAAGCTAGGGTGACACCTAACCAGGGCTAGCAAGCTAGCCCCGGCTAGGGCACCTATAAGACGCTACACGCCCCCCTGTGGACAGAACCACTCGATCCCCCCAAAATTATTATTATTATTATTATTATTATTATTATTATTATTATTATTATTATTATTATTATTATTATTATTATTATTATTATTATTATTATTATTATTATTATTATTATTATTATTATTATTATTATTATTATTATTATTATTATTATTATTATTATTATTATTATTATTATTATTATTATTATTATTATTATTATTATTATTATTATTATTATTATTATTATTATTATTTTTTTTTTTTTTATTAGCGCGTCAACTGCTATGGTTATTGCCGCTCTGTTTTTGCATCATATATATTTTGGAGTATTAGTATGTCTGGGTAAGTATAATGTGCGTTTGGTTATTGTTATCATATATGTTTTAGAATGTTAATATGTCTGAGAAAGTCCAATATTTTCTTGTTGTTCTGTGCGTTTGATAGTTGTTCGCATGATGCTATATTGTGGAATTCCCGGTATATTTGTAGATGTGGGCATTCTTCTATAATATGTTTTACGGTAATTTCCGCGTGGCATTGATTGCAAGTCGGTTTTCTTTCTCCTGTTATTAGGTGCGAATGGGTAATTCGGGTATGTCCAATTGACAGTCTGGTAAGGATTATTTGTTCTTTTCGACTAAGATCATTCGGGTGTTTTATATCGCTTATCCGTGGTTTTATTTTCTTAAGTTTTGTATTACTCATTGTCCAAGTGTTTTGCCATTTTTCGTATATTTTGGATTTTATCTCCTTAGTTATATCTTTTAAACTTACTTTTTTATTGTTGTTAATTTCGGGTCTCTTCTTATTACTTCTTGCTTCATTTGTAGCTGTTGTAATGTCTTCGTTATCGTGTGGTAAGTAGATCAAGGTAATTGTTTGTTTTATAGAAGTGTATATTTCTTTGATATATCTGATTAGTGTATTTGTTGTAGTTTTTTGTTTTAATTGTTCTAGTATATGTATAGCTGGGCTACATATCAGGGTTTCCGAGTTTTTTGATCTTTTACTCCATTCCATAGCCTTTATAATTGCTACGCATTCTGCCGTTGAGGAGGTTGATGGGTTTTCTAGGCGCCATGTTATCATGTAGCCGTTGGTGTTTATGGAGCATTTCGTTTGAGTACATGAATGGCTTCCTACGTAAATAATGTTTTTATTTGTATCGTCTTCTGTGAGTTTTATAATCATATCGTCTATAATATTTTTGGGTTTATTGTTTCTTTCTGCGTCTGCTATTTCGATATTTACAGGTGGGTGTTTCAGAGTCCACGTATAGGTATCATTCATCGTCCAAATTTCTTTGTTTATGTAATTATATTCTTGTAATTGATTATGGATCTTTATTAGTGCTGGTATGGTTCGGGTTTGTTGCCATGTATATTTTTCTAACATTGTTGGTTGTTTCATTATGTTGTATAAGAAGTGCTTTGGTTTTGCTAGTATTTTTATTCCATAGGTCATGTTAAGTTGTTTAATTCTTAGTTCTATCGGTAGTAGTTTAGCTTCTACATTTAGGCTGTCTATAGGTGAGGTTCTGAAAGCACCAGTGATCATAAGCAGGGATGTGTTCCAAAGCTTTTTAATTTTATTTACATTTGATTTAGCTGCTGACATATATACACATGCTCCGTATTCTATTTTGCTCCGTATAAATGCATTTATTATTTTGGTTAGACAAGCTTGGTCTGCTCCCCATGTAAAGTTACATAGTATTTTTATTTTATTTAGTTTTTGTTTTATTGATTGGCTAAGCGTTTCGATATGTCTTTTCCAGGTAAGATTTTTGTCGATTGTCATTCCTAGGAATTTAAATTCTTCAAGTATGAGGATTCTAGTTTTGTTTAGGGTTAGTTCCGGGTCATTGTGTGGTTTGCGTAGGCGGCAAAAATGCATCGCTATTGTTTTGCTGGTTGATAGCTTGAAGCCCCTCGCAGTTGCTTCTTTTGCTATTATATTCACATCTTCCTGTATAATATTTGCCATTTTTGTTATGTCATGTCCTGTACAGATAATTGCCAAGTCATCTACGTATAGTAATTTTTTTGTTTCCGGGTTTATGTTGTCCGCTATGTTATTAATTGCAATTAAGAATAGAGATACACTTAATACTGAGCCTTGGGGGATTCCATTTGTTTGTTTGAATGTGTTTGAGTATGTTGTGCCTATTTTAACACAGAACTTTCTCTCTTTAAGGAAGCTTTTAATGAATAAGGGCAGATTTCCTTTCAATTCCCACGATTCAAGTTTTTCAAGTATAAAATGTCTCCACGTAGTATCGTACGCTTTTTCGATATCAAAAAATACACCCAAAGAGTGTTTAGTTTTTGAGAGCCCTTCATTAATGAGATAGTCTAAATAGATGATCTGATCGGTGGTAGAGTGTCCTTTACGGAAACCTGCTTGATAACCACTAATTTTGTTTGCTTTCTCTAGAACAGCTATTAGTCTGGAATTTACCATAATTTCTAGTATTTTGCTCAGACAAGACGTCAGTGAGATTGGTCTGTAGTTCTGTGGTTTTGACCCATCTTTCCCAGTTTTTTGGAAGGCTACTATGACGGATGAGCACCAGTTATTAGGATAGATACCAGTTTTCCATATTTCGTTATAAGTTTTTAGCAGATTTTTTTTCATTTCAGGTGGTAAATTTTTTATCATACTGTTGGTTATGTTGTCAGGTCTAGGTGCTGATTCTCTAGTGCTGTTTATTGCGGTGTTTAATTCTTCTGTTGTGAAGGGTGTATTGTACTGTTTCTCATCTCCGCCTTCGAAATGTAGCGGTTTTCTTTCGCGGTGTTCTTTTTCAGATAGAAAGTCCGGTTCATATTGTTCGTCACTAGATACATATTCAAAATATTTCCCTAAAGCGTTTGCTACAACATTCGTGTCATATTGTATAACTCCGTCAATCTCAATTCCGGGTACTTTTGGTGTTGTTTTTTTTCCTATTATAGATTGTACTCTTTGCCACATCTGATTTTGGGGGCTGGTACTTGTTAATGATTGAGTATATTCTCTCCAGGAAGTGGTTTGGGCTTCGCGTTTCATCCTTCGTTCTTTAGCTCTTGCTTGTTTAAAGTTAATGTGGTTTTCAGTTGTTGGGTGGTTTTTATATATATTGAAGAGTTTTTTCTTAGTACTATTCGCGTCTTTTATGTCTGCTGACCACCAGGGAACGGGACATCTTTTGTATTTTCCTCCTTTTTTTGGTATTGTCTTGTTTGTTGCATTCAAGATAGCGATTGTTATTTTTTCTACGGTTTCGTTTATGTCAGTGGTGGGGGTGGGGGGTATAATTTCACTGGCGTACGCCTGCCAGTCTGCTTTTTTAGTGTTCCATCGTTTTTCCGAAACATATTCCGTTCTTTGTATTTTTAGGGAAGTTATAATGGGAAAATGATCGCTGTGATGTAGTTCGTTTATTACTGTCCAGTTTGATATTATGGAGATTGTTGGGGATGCGATAGTAAGGTCTATGGCACTGAAAGTGCCATTACTCGGGTTATAGTGTGTTTGGGATCCATCATTTAGCAAGATCAGATTAGTGTCGTTTAATATTGTTTCAAATATTGCGCCCTTAGGTGTAGTTCGGCAAGATCCCCACATATTGTTATGTATGTTGAAGTCTCCCATTATTATGCAAGGTGTAGGTATTTGTTTTATCATGTCTCTGATGTTATGTTCTGTCCACTTATTGTCGGGGAGGTATATGTTTGCTAGGAATATTTTCCTAGGCATTTTTAGTTCTGTCACTACTATTTGGTGTGGTGATTGAATATTTATTTCCCTACAAGGAATATTGTCTCTCACTAAAGTTAATACTCCACCGTGGCTCCGACCTTGGTTGCTTATTGGGGTATCTTTTCGATAGCTTTTGTAGTCTCGGATGTTAACGGTTTTTTCTGGTTTAAGGTGTGTTTCCTGAACGCAGATCACCATGGGTTTATGATCTCCGATTAGGTCTCGTAGCTCATCATATTTATTTTCAAATCCTCGCATATTCCATTGTAAAATTGTTTCTGACATTATTCGATTAATTTGACTATTTCTTTGGTTTGTATTTTGTTTTATCGTAAGTCGTTTTTTCCGGATCTTTTCTTAGAGAGATTCTAGGTTTGCCGGTTGGCCAGCCCTTCTTTTTTTTTTTGGGGGTTGGTGACTTATCTGATAGCTGGTATATATTGTCTTCTGTTAGTGAGTCTTATTCTGAGTCTTTGGTAGTAGTAGTTGCGGCGGAGTCACTTAGGACCCAGTTTTGTAATTGATACATTTTTTCTTGGTTTGGGTATTTGGGTATTGGCTGTGTATTAGCTGTGCATTTCCTTTTAGTTTCGTCGGCAAATGTTTTATTTGGTTGTACTCTAGATTTGCCATATACAATGCCCCTTGCCTCTTTATAGGTACGGTTTTCTAGTACCTTTATTTTACAGACTTCTTTTTCTTTTAATGCAGTTGGGCATTCAATTGCATTACTTTTATGATTCCCGCCGCAGTTTATACATACTGGAGGCATTTGGCATTGTTCGGTTTCCTCGTGTTTATCCATTCCACAATCGCAAATCGGCTTATTTCTGCAGTATTTTGAGGGGTGTCCAAATTGGTGGCAGTTGTAGCACCTCATGGGTTTAGGTATGAATGGTCGAACTCGAAGGTGTAAATATGCCGCTTTGATGTTTTGTGGCAATCTACTTTTGTTAAACGTCAGCTTGATCGATGGGGTCGGTTTTAATACATTTAGTTCTTTCTTCATTATTCGTTGAACATCAATTACTCCTTGCGTCTGAAGTTCTTCTTTTATTTCCTCTTCGCTGCATGCATTTAGGTCTAGGCATGTAATGACACCGATTGATTTATTTAGCCTGTCGTTTGGGGCAATTTCTATCTTTCTCCCGTTGATGTTTTCAAGGGATTTCAGTCTTTTAAGTTCTTCTTCGTTTTGAACAGTAACGTTTAAAAGACCTGTTTTAATCTTTTTTATTGGAACTTCTCTACCCACAGTTTCTATTATTTTCCTGTAGATCATGAAGGGAGATAGACTGGAGAATTCGGTAGAGTTCATTGAGATGATGTGGTGAAGTTCCGTTAACTGTGAACTTTCTTTAATAGTATTAGCGTACTTTGAATGTTTTCTTTGTCTTTTTCGTTTGATTACTGCAGCTGTGTTAGCATACTCTTCATCAAAATTTAGATTTCCTGTACTAGTTGTTCATTATTACTGTTATTTATTGTTGTTGATTTATTAAAATAGTTAGAATTTGACGTCTCAGTTATTGTATTCTCTAAATCCATTTCTGTTTCTAATATTTCGTCCAGAGTAATTCTTATAGGAGACTCGACATCTTTGGATGGAGTTCTTTCCGTGTAGTGTTGTACGGATCTCGACTCAATGGGAGATCTACGTACAATATTGCTTCTTTCAAAAGGAGAAGCGCCTGGGTTAAAAATCGGATAGAAGCCCCCCCCAGAATCCGTGGGGCTGTCCGCCGAAGCAGAGTGGGATTGTGAGACACTGTCTCTACCCACCTGGGGCACTATATTTTTTAAATCCGACATGTTTTTTTTTATGATTTGCATTTTAGAGCTACTGCCAGCTTATGGGATCAGTATAGGGATTTAGAAAAGGATTTGGGTATGGGAGAAGGACCCGGGACTGGGCTCCTTTTAGTCGCCTCTTACGACAAGCAGGAGTTACTATGCACGTATTCTAAGCCCCGCGCACAGGGCTTATTATTATTATTATTATTATTATTATTATTATTATTTTTTTTTAATTTTTTTTTTTGTCTTTTTCGGCTTCGACATCTTAGGTCATTTCGCCTTTACCTGTAAGTTTATTGACTGTTAGTAGATCAGTAATAAATATGATATGGATGAATCAGAAGAAAAGAGAGATTAAAGTAACAAGTAAATAAAATATAAATAATTAATAAATATATAAATATTTCAATAATTTTGTGAGAAATGGACAACTTATCGAAACGAGTGACAGTTTACAGGTGCGTTTATGAACAAGTAAGTGTGAAAGTGGGTAGATGAAAAATTAATTAAAAGCAGCCACTCGGGGAGGGAGCATAAAAGGTAAATGTTATACATTACATATGGTGCATATAAAACCGTTGTGGGGTGTAAATGGCCCAACAACATGACAAGACTAACAAATAATATAAAGTAGGTATTACAGTTTTTGAAAGAGTCCTACTCTTTTAACAAAATCTATTGATTTTAAAATATTTTCCCTATTATCGCCTAAAGCACTGCCGATATTTTCCGGTAATGCTATCTGGTTCCTGATTATTGTATATCTACCACAGTCCTCGAAAATGTGTTTGATAGATAACGGAACATCACATAACCCACAATGTGGTTGCTCTTCCCCTCTAAGTAAATATAGAGACGTGAGATGTGTATGCCCTATACGCAACCTTGTGAGAACTGACTGCTCTCTTCTAGATAAGTTACTGGGGTAGCTCCAGGGTTTGGTTGATTCTTTTATTTCTCTTAACTTACCACCATTCTCATCCCAATGGGACTGCCACTTGCTGTTTACTTTGTGCTTAATTTTTGTGACAAAGTCTATATGGAATATCGGTGGTGGTGGTGTTTCGGCCGGTAATGCGGATGCTCGGGAAGCCGCTCTATCCGCTCTCTCATTACCTATTATGCCTACATGAGATGGACACCAAACAAATGTCACAGTATTCCGTATTGCACTCAGTTGTTTATAGATAGCCTGGCTAATAGGATCATTGTTCCTAGGGTGTAACAGTGCATGTAAACTGCTGTAAGAGTCGGAGCATATTGTAATAGCCCTATCATCTTGGTACTGCTGGCAGTGTTGTAATGCTAGGAATATGGCAGTCAATTCCGCGGTGAATATACTTGTTATTGGAGGAGGGGTGTACATGAGATCTGTGCCTTGTATGCTTACACCACATCCTACTCCTTGTTCTGATTTCGACCCATCGGTGTAAAGTATTCTGCTTTGTCTGTACTCAATAATAAGGTTAAGGAAAAGCCTTCTTAGTAGAACCGGATGGGTGTCTTCCTTTTTATATATGCTTAAATCCATCCGAAAATTAGGTCTTTTGATGGTCCAAGGAGGAGATTCGTAAATTCCTATCGGCATGAATTCCGGCCACACTTCGTCAAATTTTTCCATTAGTTCGTTTGCTCGAATCGCTGCTGGTCTAGATATGGTTGGTTTTCTCCTATATAAGTTACAGGTACGATCATCTGGGAGTTCGGCTAATAAAAAGTGTGCACGCTTTGCCCTTAAATTAATAAAATGATTTAATAGCATTCTCATTCTTCTGTATTTTAGCGGCGGAACTCCGGCATCACATGACATACTAATAGTGGGGCTGGTTCTAAATGCGCCTAGTGCCATTCGAAGAGCGCTGTTTTGCAATGGATCTAGTGTACGGAGAATACTGTCACTGGCCGACGAGTACACTATACTACCGTAATCCAATTTGGGTAAAATCAACACTTTATATATCTGCAGTAGTACCTCTCGATTGGCACCCCAATTTATACTCGATAAGCACTTTATTGCATTTAACTTCTTTTTAATGCTTGTTTTTAATTCTTCTATGTATCTGTTCCATCTAAGCCTGTCATCAAAGACGATACCTAGGTATCGTACCGAGTCCTTTACATTTATCGGAGTACCTTTCAAGTGAAGCCTGGGTAATTGATGGGGTATGGATTTTCTGCAGAAGTGTACACAGACTGTTTTAGTTGGTGAGAATCGGAACCCTCTACTCTCAGCGTTTGCTGATATAGTATCAACTGCTTGTTGTAGACGAGCATTTGATGGTATTCCTAGAGGGACGCTAAGGAAGATAGCCATATCATCCACGTAAAGTGATCGGCCAATGGAGTCATCAATGCCAGAAAAAATTTGATTTATGGCTATCCCGAATAGTGTAACACTTAGGACGGACCCTTGAGGTATACCATTCTCCTGGTGGTAAACGCTGGACATTTTCCCTCCCAACATTACACAAGATGTTCTGTTTCGTAGGAAGGACGTAATAAAGTTAGATAAGTTTCCTTTTATGCCCCAATTATACATCATTTCCAGTATCCCAAATCTCCACGTCATATCGAATGCTTTTTCCAAGTCAAAGAAGACAGCAGTAAGGTGCTCCCTTTTAGCAAAGCTGTTAAGGATAGCGTTCTCCATATGCACCAACTGATCTGTCGTTGAGTGGTTTTGTCTAAAACCGGCTTGATTGGGGCATAGTAATTGTCGCGATTCTAGAGTCCACATTAATCTGTTGTTGACCATCTTTTCAAGAATTTTGCTCATACAGCAGATTAACGAGACGGGACGGTAACTTTCAATCGAAGAGGGGGGCTTCCCCTCCTTGAGGATCGGAATAACAGTGGATTCTTTCCATTTTTCCGGATGTTTACCCGTTGCCCATATGGTATTATAGATTAGTAACAGATAATTTTTACCACCCTCGGTGAGTTGTCTAATCATTTCGTATGGGCTGTTGTCTGGCCCCGGGGCGGTATTTCCCGTCGACTTGATGGCATCATCTAATTCTCTTCGCGTGAGAAAGAGATTATACTCCAAAGCTTCCTCTGTGGCAAAATCAATTGGAAATTCTCGTTCATTTTTCAGATTTCTGAATGTCTCACTGTAGTTACTATCGCTAGCTGTACTAGCAAAGTAACTACCGAACTTATCTGCAATTTGTTGGACATCATAGATGTTCCGGTTATCAATAGTTATGCCAGATATTGGAGCTGGTTGTCCAGTACCTTGAACCATTCGAATCTTTTTCCACAATTCTGTATGGGGGGTCTGAGGCCTCATTTCCTTTACGAAATTTTCCCAGCTTACTCTTTTCTTCTGCAGTACTAACCTTCGAGAAAAAGCTCGCAGTCTTTTAAAGTTTATTTTGTTTTGTTCCGTTGGTTGTCGTTGGAATTGCCTTAATGCTGCTTTTTTGTTTTGTAATGCTGTTTTAACCTCGTCGTCCCACCAGGGAACACGTGTCTTATGAGACTTCCCTGAGGTTTTAGGGATTGTATCCTCTGCGGCGTTCAGAATAGACTGTGTAAGCTCATGTGTCATTATATCCACGTCATGAACTTCTAGAGGGATTACTACCCTATTCCTAAATTCAGCCCAGTTGGCTTGGTCTAGTTTCCAGCGTGTTTTTTTATAGATGTTTAGATTAGGAGTGTTAGCTGTAATTATTATAGGGAAATGGTCGCTGTGATGAAGATCGTCTGATACCCTCCATGTAAATTTAGGGGCCAGTTGAGGCGAGCAAATAGATAAATCAATGGCTGTGAAATGTCCTGTTCTTGCACTAAGGTGGGTTTTGCTACCATCATTTAGTAATACGAGAGGGTTATTATCGAGAACGTCTTCTACTATCCTACCTCTAATATTCAGCGTATTAGATCCCCATAAGGGGCTATGAGCATTTAGGTCTCCCATCAGTAAGATGGGTGTAGGCAGCTGCGCTATTAAATGTTCGAGTTCTTCCATGCTCCAGTTACTATCAGGAAGATATAAACCACAAAAAGTGATTTTTATTGGATGTTCTATACTTATTGCCACCGCTTGAATATTAGTAATCAGGGCCACATCGGTATATTGCACATTGTCTTTTAGGAAAATGGCTACACCCCCGTGAGCACGCTGGTTCGGTTGGATATCTCTTCGGACACAGTTGTATCCCCTAAGCCGGAAAGGAATTCCAGGTCGAAAATGTGTCTCTTGGAGACACACACGTAGAGGACTGTACTCCACCAAAAGCATTTTTAGCTCACAATAATGACTTGCACACCCGTTACAGTTTCACTGTATAAAATTTGTTGTGGTTAGTTCTTTTAAGTTTGTTTATTGTAGCCTGAGGTGGTAAGTCTTGAGTTGGTGTGAATAAAAAATAGGTATGTGAATAAATGATTAACTGGATAAGTAATAAATAAATAAATAGGTACCAAATAGACAGATAGATAAAAACATGGATAAATAAATAAATAAATAATTGAATAAGTAAATAAATAAGTAAATAAACAAATATATATATAAGTATTTATCCATGAGGAGGGTCTTTTCCCTTTTCTTTTCCTATTAGAGGACTCTCATCCTTATCATCATCCCCTGAAAGGCTAATTGTACCCTCGTCGTCTGCTGACATTGACTCAAATTCTTTATTCTCTTCTTTTCCACTTAAATTTGCTTCCTTTTCCTTTCGTGGCTTGCCTTTTACCCATCCAGGTTTTCGCTTCCTCACTTTTGTTGAGGTGCTTCTTACCTGTGAAAGAGTTGAGCTACTCTCTGACATTGGATCCCTCTTTCGTTTTTCCTGTACCGCCTCAAACTGTTTAGCGAGCTTGTGTACAGATATTTGGTTTATTTGTTCATTGGAGTGTGGGGTCGTATTTGCGTTGCTTATTCCCGGTGGAGGCATCAAAGCAGACTTGACCGCTTCTATTAGTAAAGGGAGCAGTTCCTTTGCTAGAGCGGATGACTGACTTGATGCGGCTGCGTATGATATTCCTGGATTTGGAGTTGTAATAGCTACCCTTTTCCTTGCTTCACCGTACGTTATTCGCTCCTTTGTTTTGACCTCCTGTATTGCCCTTTCTTCCTTGTACTTTGGGCAGTTGTTTGCCCTAGCGGAGTGATTTCCACCACAATGTAAGCACGTGATGGGAAGTTCACAGGGGGATCCCTCATGTGTCTCCTTACCGCATACACAAACCTGCGGGTTAGTACATTGCGGCGAGGTGTGTCCAAATTTCTGACATCTGTAGCAACGAAGGGGCGGAGGAATATATAGGCGAACATTGGGCGAATAAAAGGCTACTCGGACGAATTTTGGAAGGTTAGGCGTATTAAAAGTTAAAATATGATTAGGAGTATCTGTCAGTTCCCCGCCTCTCCTAGTTTTCATACGCTTTACATCTATGACCCCTTGGGTCTTTAGTTCTTCTTTTATTTCTTCTATCGTAGTGTTAAGTAGGTCAGCACAGTAAATTATGCCTTTAGAAATATTTAAAGTTTTATGGGGGATAACTTCTATATTAAAATCACCTAAAAGTACACTTTGTAATACTTTCCTTGCTTGTTCTTTTGTTCTAGTTTCGACTAAAATGCCATCTTTTATTTTCTTGATCGACTTTAGTTCTCCATAATTACTGTACAATAACCTATTTAATAAGAATGGGCTCGTCTTAGAAAAGTCTCCATCTTTATTTTGGATGATCAAGAACCGAGGGGTGACTTCCGTCTCCTGATTCATCAAATTTTGGGTGTTTTGGGATGGTCCTCCAACCATATCCTTTATTAATGAGGTGGACTCCTCATCCATTTGAATTGCAACGTCGTCATTGGGCTTATCAACCGCACCACGAGCAGCCCTATCTCGTGATGCATCCGAGGCTGTATTCTTCTTTCTAATTTCCATATTTGCAGTTTTTGTCGGGAAACTGCCACCCCCACGAGGAGTAAAGACAGACCACTACTGGCAGAGCCTCGCCGAACCATGATGATATCTTGGTTGTGCCAGAGCTAGGGAATTTTACTCCAGTAGATCCCCAAGTATACTGGAGGGTAAAACCCGCTAAGGACTCCTTAGAGCCATGCATCCTGTAGGCACGGGTATACCATTGAACCGTAGGATTACTAAAGGGAAGGGTAATGGGTAATAGTGGGGTCTAAACGGGATACTGGAAAGTAAGTAAATAGGGAAGGGACAGCGGATAGCTGCTCCGATAGTCGCCTTTTACGACAGGTGGAGATACCATGGGAGTATTCTTTAACGGACGTGTCCGCTATCCGGATTACCGCCGGTTCCCGCTACCCACACGGGATTATTATTATTATTATTATTATTATTATTATTATTATTATTATTATATTTTTTTTTTTTTTTTTTTTTTTTTTTTTTTTAAAAGCGGCATCGACTACTAGGGCCATTAGCCACTATTCTCTATCTTTTTTTAAACTTTGTTATAATAATAATACTCGCCTAGTTGGTGTAAAATGCCAACTAGGCGAGACGGACGAACACAAAATAAATTAACACATAGAAATAAAATCAATGTCGGGTGTAAATGGCCTGACACCAGAGGGACAATACAAACACAAAATAATACAATCACTCGACCTAGTTGGTATAAAATGCCAGCTAGGCGAGACAGACGTTCACAAAATAAATTAACATATAATTAAAATAACGACTAGGGACAAACAGTTTAAAATCACTCGACCTAGACCAGCTAGGCGAGACGGACAGTATACAGACATTCAAGATAAAAACTCCACCAAGTTGGTGTAAAAGCCAACATGGTGGAGTGACGACACACAAATTAAAACTTATAACTAGACATATAGATAAAACTTAAAACTAGATAAAAACGATAAAACCGTTGTCGGGTGTAAAGTGCCCGACAACTAAAACAATACAGAACGAATACGATAAAATCACTCGACCTAGTTGGTGTAAAAGGCCAACTAGGCGAGACGGACGTTCACAGAATAAATTAACATAGATAATAAATTAACAAGAAAAGACGATGCACAACAAATTAAAAACTGCTCAGCACAGTAAACTGGTCCTTACAGTACCCCTAAATTCTGCGTAGAAGTTCTGTCGCTTGCAGAAAAGCAACGACAGTTTCTACCGACAAAACAGAATTGCTCAAATCGTACGCTACATTACCTCGGAGCTTCAGCCGTACACGTTGACCTGTGTAGGCTGCACATTCCTCGATTATATGCCTCACCGTTAGAGGGCTGTGACACGTGTCGCATGTGGGTGCTTCGTCACCGGTTAGGAGATGCGAATGGGTCAGGTTAGTATGACCAATTCGTAGGCGGGTCAGAGCGGCCTCCTCTCTCCTGTTGAGTTTAACCGGTGACTTCCATGCTGTCACAGAGAGTTTTACAGCTTTAAGCTTACTCTCGAGGCTCTCCCATTCCCTTTGCCATGCGTTGTTGACTAACGCCGTAACGCCGACCTTGGCATCGTCAGGCCGACACATGGCGTAGTCAACATGATCCGCGAGAGCTGCCTGACGGGCAGCTCTGTCTGCAATCTCGTTGCCTTCAATGCCGACGTGACATGGCACCCAGACGAAGACAACACGCTTACTAGTGAGACGCAGATTGTACAGAACAGAAAGGATGTTTTGTACGAGCGGATCATTACTTTGGCGGTCGGCTATACTTTGTAGGGAAGAGAGTGAATCTGAAATAACGAGGAATGTACTACTGCTAGACCTTATGCAGTAGTTGAGCGCTTTCAATATTGCGAATAGTTCGGCAGTATATACGGAGGACAGAGGATCCAATGACCACGAGTGGGGAGTGGAATCAACCACAAAGGCTGCTCCAACCCCAATGTCGGTCTTAGATCCATCCGTATATATGCAGCAAGAGTCTGGGTAGTGGTTAACGAGTTCCATTAGTTTCACCCGAAAAATTGCCGGCGGCGTTTCGTGCTTTAGATCTTCCAGCAACGTCAGAACTATATGTGCTGCAGGTATCGTCCATGGCGGTACCTCGCACACACCCACCGACTGTATTTCGGGCAAATGGAACTCAAGACTCTTGCGGAACTCGCGCGCTCGGACACACACCGGCCTTGTGACTGACTGTCGCAAGGCGTATTTACGATAAGTCTCTGCTCTGTTAAAGGAATCAAAGTTTATGTGTTTCGGGTTACTACGTACAGACGCTTCGTATCGCAAAGCGAACCGAAGACGTCTGTACTTTAGCGGTAGTAACCCGGCATCACAGCAGAGACTATTCCTTGGTGTGGTCCTAAAAGCTCCTGTAGCGTAACGTATACCTGCATAATGTATCGAATCTAGGACTTGTAACCACGAATTACGAGCAGCGGAATATACTGCGCACCCGTAATCAAGCCTGGACAGAACCAGAGCCTGATACAGCCGCAGCAAAACCTCTCTGCTCGCACCCCAATTAATGTTAGAAAGGCACCTAATTAAATTAAGTGCCTTTTTACACCTTGTTTCAAGGTCACTAATGTGGGGACGGAATGACAGAGTCCTGTCGAAAATAAGTCCTAGAAATCGATAACTGTCGACACATTGAATAACAGAACCATTAATTTGTAGACTAGGCTCCCTGTGTGGCTTCCTCAGACGACAAAAATGGACACACGCCATCTTTGTCTCTGAAAATCGGAAACCACACGAGCCAGCGTCTCGAACGATGTTATCAAGGATTTACTAGTCGAGCCAGAGGTATGTGGTATAAACTTTTCTGCTGCTTGAGTAATGCTGAGATTTATATTATCTAGAGTGGAACCAATATCTTCGAAGTTTTCTGTTAACGTGACGTCGTTACGAAACTTTTCCCACTCTGCTAGATCCAGGCGCCAGCGCCTGGGTCTGCGTTGTATGGCCCTCGAAATATTAGAAGATAAGATGACTGGGAAGTGATCGCTTCCATGTAGGTCTTCGAGGGCCTGCCACTGAAGACGCGTGGCGAGAGTGGGCGAAGATATTGCTAAATCTATTGCTGAGAATGCACCATTTGAAGCATTAAAATGCGTTGGTAGTCCGCTATTTAGGAGTATCCCTCCCGTGATATCGAGCACTTCCTCGATATATTTACCTCGGATATCGAGACGAGAGGACCCCCATAACGGACTATGTGCATTAAAGTCTCCCAGCAATAGATATGGTCCAGGTAATTGCCTAATCAGATCGACTATCTGATTACGCTCCCAGTTGCCATCTGGGAGGTAAACGTTGCATATCGTTAGAGCTATCGGCGCTTTGATGATACATGCTACGGCCTGAAGATCAGTTCTTAATGGCAGTTGCATATAAATACATCCTTCCCGTATTAGTAGGCCTACTCCCCCCCTTGAACGATGTCGTGGGGCCACGTCTTCCCTAAGGATGTTGTAGCCCCTTAACGAGAACTGTTGTTCTGGCTTAAAGAGGGTTTCCTGTAGGCACACACAGAAAGGATTGTATTCGCGCAGAATGATCTTCAGTTCGCCGATATGCGATATGCAACCACGGCAATTCCACTGGACTATTTGTTCCAACTCTTTTAAAGTGAATAAAATTTAAAACAAAGACAACAACACGATCGATAAAATTTAATTATAGACTTAACACAGACTTCACAGATAGATTAAAAAGACATTTTCCGGTGCTGAGAACCGGACTCAGTATTCGGTTGATTGTTATCTGACCCAGAGGTGTTGGCCTTGACTTTCCTTGCCTTCCCTTTGGGCCATCCAACAGGTCGCTTTGCCTGCTGGATTAAAGTTTGTTTGTCACTCTCCGATTCGGAGAGTGACTGTTGCCTCTTAACAGAGGCGGTTCTCCCCTCCTCCGAGGGGGCCTTGAAAATTGTTCTGGCGGCCGCCGTAGCGGTCGCCAAAGCATTGATTTCCTTCTCCGGTTGGGAGTAGGAACTTGGAACTCCTGATACAGGAGTTCCTTGTAAAATGTTTGTTTGTTTTGCAGATGTTTGACCAACTGCAACCACATTCACATTTCTTTCTTTTACTTGCGATAAACCCCCTAAGCTGCCCATGATATCTCCTAGGGCATTCTTGACCGTTTGGGTGACAATGTGTTTTAATATCGGTGTTAGTTCCGATATGATATTTTCTATTTTGAACTCCTTCGTTGTGGCTTGTGCGTACGACACTGTGGGTACTGGAGGTTTTGGGACTGACAGTCTCTTCTTCGCTTCAAAGTAAGTTAATTTTTCCTTCGTTCTTAATTCCTGTATGGATCTTTCTAGTATTAGAGAAGGACAGTCCCTGAACCTGGCGGAGTGGTTACCACCACAGTTTACACAGGTAAACGGCTCTATACATTCGCTTCCTTCATGCACGGGTTTTCCACAGGTACATATTGCTGGACTTTCACATCTGGATGCTGTGTGTCCAAGCTTTTGACACCTGAAGCACCGTAATACACTTGGAATATATTGCCTGACCTCGAGACTGTAAAAGGCAATATTTATCTTTTTTGGTAAGGTTGTAGTGTTAAACGTTAAAACAATAGACGGCGTGTTTATAAGTTGACCTTCGCGTTTTGTCTTAATCCTTCTTATCTCTAATACATTTTGATTTCTTAGGTCTTCCAAAATTTCTTCGTCACTACAATCGATTAGATCTCTACAGTAGATAATTCCTTTAGAGTAATTTAGGGATTTATGCACATTGACGTTAACATCATATTCCAAAAATTTCGGGAGTTTTAGCATTTTAATTGATTGCTTATCTGTTAGGATTTCAATCATTAGACCCTCCCTAATTTTTTTTATCATTCTTGTTCTTCCAATTATCTGTTCTACAAATTTCGATATGGCGAACGGATTAACCTTATCGAAATTCATTCCGTCACTCCTTTTAACAATGAAGAAGCGAGGCAAAGGTGCCGACGCTTCTTTATTAATTGGTTGGGAACTTCGCGTGTTCCCAGACGCCGCGTCATTTTTTTGTGAGGTTGACTCCTCAGGTGAGTTTTTATTAAGAGATCCCATATGGTTCCCACGAGTAGGGCAGAAATAAAGGTCGACTGCAGCAGTGCTCCCATACTGCAGCAAGGCTAAATGCAACCGGAGTTCGCCAGGTATCCGGAGGACACCGTATGAGACCAACTGACGCGTGGCCATCCATCCCTCGGCACGGTACGATTGACACCTTGGATTACGGATTTTTAGTCAAGGTTTACTCCTCTAGATCCGGCATGTTCTGCAGAAACAGGATCACCTCAGGTAGGTTATACCATTGATGGTAAGCATGCCGGTCTTGGGGGCGGAGAAGCTAGGGTGACACCTAACCAGGGCTAGCAAGCTAGCCCCGGCTAGGGCACCTATAAGACGCTACACGCCCCCCTGTGGACAGAACCACTCGATCCCTATTATTATTATTATTATTATTATTATTATTATTATTATTATTATTATTATTATTATTATTATTTTTTTTTTTTTTTTTTTTTTTTATGCGGCATCGACTTCCGAGGTCATTAGCGCCTTTAATTATTAAAGGAATACTATGCATTTGTATAGGGGGATCATTTCAGCTTAGATGTTTATACGGATTTGTCGCAGTATTTCAAAGAGCATTGATGGGGGTTTATTTAGGATGCTTAATTTCCATTGGATACCTGTCGGTTCTGCGATATATCTAATTGCATGACATTCCTCAAACACATGTTCTATAGAGAGGCGTTCGCCACACCAGGCGCATTGTGGTCTTCTCTCTCCTTTTAAGAGAAAAAGGTGGGTTGCGTTTGTATGGCCAATACGTAAGCGGCATAGGGTTACTTGTTCTCTTCGTGTGTATAGAGAGTAATTAATGTTTTGACTCACATGGGGTTTGAGTAATTTAATATGACTATTGTGGTAGTTCCAGCGTTGTTGCCACCATTCCAGTGCCATATTATTTAAGTATTGTCGCACATCTCTTAATGGTACAGGTATTCCTTCGTCTATTAAGTGATTACTGGTAGCGCACCGTGCAGCATTGTCTGCTTTTTCGTTTCCTTTTATGCCTATGTGGCTCGGACACCATAAAAATATAACAGTTTTGCCAAGTGCTTTCTGGTGATGAAGTAAGGTTAGAATGCGTAGAGTCCAATTATCTGCCTTATATTTACATCTTATATTATCCAGGGAGCTTAGGGAATCTGTAATTATTAGGTACTTTCCTGGTTCGTTCATGGCGATGTATAATAATGCTTGCCAGATGGCATATAATTCTGCTGTATATACAGACGCATAAGTAGGAAGTTTCCAGGAATAGCTCTTATTTTCAATTACAAATGCAGATCCTACACCTGCTTCTGATTTCGATCCGTCTGTGTAAATATGTTTATAATGTTTATACCTGTCAATTTCATTGCTGAAGTGTTTAGTAATTACTTGAGCAGATGTTTCATTTTTCTTAAAATGTGCTAAGAACGTATTAATAGGAGGAATACATATATGCCAATCTGGCGTTTCTTGCGCTTTGATACTTACTAGCTCCATTCTCTCTATATCAAGCGAATGTATCAATTCATTGAATACAACATCTGCAGATCTAGTTACCTTAGGGCGTCTAGCAAACCCATTCGGCGATGAGTTATTAAACGCGGAAGCGTTTAGGTGCCATGGCATTGCTCTCATGCGGATTCCGTACATTAGTAATTTTTTCCTTCGTCTAAGGTCTAGAGGCATTACGTTAGCTTCAGATAGTACTGAGAGTTCTGGACTAGTACGGAAAGCTCCCACAGATAGGCGTAAGCCAAGAAGGTGGACTTTGTCCAACTCTTTAAGGGTGGACCGTCTAGCCGACATAAGTAAGAGACTGCCATACTCTAGTTTCGACAGTATAAGGGATCTCGGTGTGATCCCCAGTTGATACTGCATAGACATCTGATTATATTAATACGTTTATGGCATTGGCTGACTATGTTTGTCACGTGATGTTTCCATCGAAGTTTTGAGTCAAAGGTGACCCCTAACAGTTTTACCGTGTCTTCCGTTCTCAATACGTTTCCATCCAATGTTAATGTGGGCGGAGGATGGTCTTGACGTAGTCGGCAGAAATGTACGCAGGTAGATTTCTCCGCAGAAATGCGGAAGCCACGCTGTGATGCTGTACTTTCAATTGTATTTAACTGATCCTGCAAGGCATTAGGATCACCTTCACAGAAGATAGTGAGGTCGTCCACGTACAGGATTCCGCTATTCCCCTGTGTCACTGATTCTGCCAAGCAGTTGACCGCTATGGCAAAGAGACCGACGCTTAAAGTAGATCCTTGCGGTACACCATTTTCTAGGCTATGAGGAGTAGATAATTTACCATTAACTCGTACGCTAAAAGAACGATGGCGGAGAAAATCTTGTATAAATAATGGCAACCTACCTCGTATACCCCAGTTATGAAGCTGTTGAAGAATGCCATGTCTCCACGTCATATCGTACGCTTTCTCTAGATCCAAGAATACGGCAGTAACGTGATTTCTATTTAGGAACGCAGTCTGTAATGACCTCTCGAAATATAGAAGAGCGTCTTCTGTGCTGTAATGTCGTCGGAAACTAGTTTGGATTGGACTTAGTAGGTTTTGTTGTTCTAGTATCCAGAACAGACGTCGTGCAATCATTTTCTCTAGGACTTTGCTTATACAGCTTGTAAGAGAGATAGGTCTGTAACTCGTAGGGTCACTGGGGTCTTTACCTGGTTTGATAATGGGTATTATGATTGCCCGACGCCATACATTAGGGAGGGTACTAGAATTCCAGATAGCGTTAAAGATCTTTAATAGGTGATTTTTTCCATCTTCTGGTAAATTCTTTAGAAAATCATATTGTATTGTAAGTCGATTCCTGCTGCTGATTTCTTAAGGGATGAGAGAACGTTGTCTAACTCGCTCGTTGTTAGATTACTGTTGTATGGTTCCTCGTTGGTGCTATTAAAGTTAAGGTTAGTGTTTTCTTCTCGTGCTTTAATGGTTTGGAACTCGTCATTGTAGTTTTCCGAGGAGCTGTTAGCTTTAAAACGGTCAGCAAGCGTTTCACATATATCTTTTGGGTTAGTAATTTCCTGGCCGTTTTCTAAGAGGTGTGTAATTGGAGCTACGGATTTGTAGCCTCCAACAGATCTCACCTTTCGCCACATATCTGAGGAAGATGTAGATGTAGTTATTGTCGCCACATATTCTTGCCATAAGGTTCGTTTTTTACTTAACACGCATCTTCTTGCTTCTGCTCTTGTCTTTTTGAAGTTTATTAGATTATCTCTTGAGGGATGTCTTTTAAACATGTTATATGCGTGCTTTTTGCGTGATATGGCTTCCTTTACTTCCTCATCCCACCATGGGACTATTTTGCGATGTTTGGGGAGTATTAAGTAGGATGGTATGCTATGTTCGGCTGCCTTTAATATTTCATCGGTGAGAAGAGATACAGAGTCGTTAATGTCATTACAAAGCTGGGGCGTTTTAAAATATTCTCGGTACTTGTTCCAGTCCGCTTTTTTAAGATTCCATCTTCTGTAGCTTTCAGGTTTTATTTTCGGTGTATGAGTATTGATGGGTATTGGGTAGTGGTCACTGAAAGAGAATTCCGGGTGGGTTCTCCAGGTACAACGTAGGGCTGCACCCGCGGACGCAATACTCAGATCGATTATCGACTCAGTGCCTGCTATGGTATTCAGGTGAGTCATTTCCCCATTGTTCAATATAACGCATCCTAAATCTTCAAAGATTGTCTCTAATTGTCGTCCCCTCGGGTCTGTTCTACTGGATGCCCACATGGCAGAATGAGCATTAAAATCTCCGAGTAGAATCCATGGACGAGGAAGCTGATGGATAAGAGATTCGAGATGATTCGGGTTGAATGGTCGGTTCGGCGGTAAGTAGATGGAGCAGAGTGTTATCTTAAGTGGAAAGGATACTTCGATCGCAACAGCTTGTAAGTTCGTATTTAGTATGATGGGTTTAACGGCGCAGTCATTTCTTACTAAGAGAGCAACACCGCCTCTGGCACGCTGATCATAGGTGTCGTCACGCCTTAGGCATTTGTATTCACGTAGAGAAAATGAAGAGTTTTCTACCAGATGAGTCTCCTGGAGTGCGACGCAAAAGGGAGAGAATTCCTTCAGTAGCAGCTGTAAATATGGTACTTTTTGTACTAATCCGTTACAGTTCCATTGAATTATGCTTTCTGTAAACAAAAATTGATATAGGTAAACATTTTTAAATGAAACTGAAGGAGTAACCGAATGGGTAATACATTAATAATGAATTAAAACAATAAGTGATTAATTAAATAAATAAATAAATAGATAAAATTAATAAATTAATAAATATGATTAAAAAATTATATATAAAATGACTAGATAAATATCACAGTTAGAAAGAGGCTTTCCGAGGTTTTCCCTTCGGCCAACCTTAATGTTCGACGACAATGCTGTCGTCGGAGTCATCTTCATCTGCGTTGAGTTTTCGTTTTTCTGTTTCGCTACTGGAATTGATAGGGGTACCGTGAGATGCAGCCCGGTGTTCAATGTGACCGGTAGCTCGTTTTTTCATCTCTAATAGGGCAGTGGTCGTGGGTTTTTTGAATGGGTCATCAGGTGTAATTTCGCTTTTAAGGTTTGATTTTACAGCTTCCACAATAGCAGGTACTAATTTTTCTAAAAGTGAGTTTATGTTTAATTGACTTACGGTACTTACTGCGCTAGAGTAACTAATCATTGCTTTAGGAGTGTGTATAACTACTTTCCTTTTTGCTTCTATATATGAAATTTTTTCTTTTATTTTGATGGTTTGAATAGCTTGTTCTTCTCTGTAGGTAGGGCATTCTCTTGATCTAGCGGAGTAAGGACCTGAGCAATTAATACACTTAATTGGCATTTCACACGGGTACCCCTCGTGTATTGGTTTGCCACAGACACATAGTTGTTCGGATTTGCATCGTTCAGCTGTGTGTCCAAATTTTTGGCACCTAAAACATCTCATTGGTGCAGGTATGTATTCTCTTATAGGTAGCGAGTGAAATGCCACCATTATTCGTTTTGGTAAAACAGTGGAACTAAACGTAAATATATGCAGGGGGGACTCTTGGACTTCACCTTCTCTAGTAGTCTTTAAACGACGGACTGCTATTACACCTTGATCCTTTAGCTCTTCTAAGATTTCTGCTTCGGTGCAGTTTAAGAGATCCCGACAGAATACTACGCCACGTGAGGTATTTAGCGTTGCATGAGGTGTTACTTCTACTCTATAATCTGCGATTTTAGTGATACTGCTGCATCGTCTTGATTGTGCTGCACTATTTGTTTCTACAAGTAAACCTACTTTTGTCTTTTTGACACTCTTAACCTCTCCTATTAAACCAAACAGACTTCTCTGGATTAGAAAAGGATTCGTGTTGAAGAAATTTTCTTCATCCTTTCTTTTAATGACCAGGAACCGGGGATAAACCACCTTTTCCAGGTTCATATTGGTCCTTTGGGAACTTTGCGTGTCCCTAGACGCCGCTTCATTTTTTTGGGAGGTTGATTCCTCCATTAGATTGTTGTTATTATTGGATCTCATGTATATCCCACGAGTATGGACGAACTAATGGTCGCTGTCGGCAGTGCGCCTTACCGACAGAACCCTAATTGAGACCGGAGGTCGGGAGGTATCCGAATACACCGTTAGCAGCTAAATAACGCATAGCCATTCATCCTATCGGCACGGTACGGTTGACACCTTAGGATTGCGGATTTTTAGTCGAGGTTT
Organism: Ontholestes murinus; assembly: GCA_963969525.1. NCBI lineage: Eukaryota > Metazoa > Arthropoda > Insecta > Coleoptera > Staphylinidae > Ontholestes > Ontholestes murinus. The sequence continues at coordinate 28,608,020 of OZ018399.1, forward strand.
ACTCCTCTAGATCCGGCATGTTCTGCAGAAACAGGATCACCTCAGGTAGGTTATACCAATGATGGTACGCATGCCGGTCTTGGGGGCGGAGAAGCTAGGGTGACAGCTAACCAGGGCTAGCAAGCTAGCCCCGGCTAGGGCACCTATAAGACGCTACACGCCCCCCTGTGGACAGAACCACTCGATCCCTATTATTATTATAATTATTATTATTATTATTATTATTATTATTATTATTATTATTATTATTATTATTATTTTTTTTTTTTTTTTTTTTTTTTTTTTTTTTTTTTTTTTGAGCGGCATCGACAACTAGGGCCATTAGCCGCTATTCTCTTTTTTTTTTTTTCAGGTTTAGTTATAATAATAATACTCGCCTAGGAACAATACAAACAAAAATACTAAAATCACTCTACCTAGTTGGTGTAAAATGCCAACTAGGCGAGACGGACGAACACATAATAAATTAACATATATAAATAAAACCGCTGTCGGGTGTAAATAGCCCGACAGCAGAGGAACAATACAAACAAAAATAATATAATCACTCGACCTAGTTGGTGTAAAATGCCAACTAGACGAGACGGACATTCACAAAATAAATTAACATATAAATTAAAATAATGACTAGAGACAAAAAGTTTAAAATCACTCGACCTAGGCCAGCTAGGAGAGACGGACAGAACACATCCACCAAGTTGGTGTAAAAAGCCAACATGGTGGAGGAACGAACGTCGGGTGTAAAGTGCCCGACAACAAAAACAATACAAAACGAAAACGATAAAATCACTCGACCTAGTTAGTGTAAAGGGCCAACTAGACGAGACGGCCGTTCACAGAATAAATTAACAAAGAAAATAAATTAACATAAAAAGACGATGCACAACAAATTAAAAACTGCTCAGCACAGTAAACTGGTCCTTACAGTACCCCTAAATTCTGCGTAGAAGTTCTGTCGCTTGCAGAAAAGCAACGACAGTTTCTACCGACAAAACAGAATTGCTCAAATCGTACGCTACATTACCTCGGAGCTTCAGCCGTACACGCTGACCTGTGTAGGCTGCACATTCCTCGATTATATGCCTCACCGTTAGAGGGCTGTGACTCGTATCGCATGTGGGTGCTTCGTCACCGGTTAGGAGATGAGAATGGGTCAAGTTAGTGTGACCCATTCTAAGGCGGGTCAGAGCGACCTCCTGTCTCCTGTTGAGTTTAACCGGTGACTTCCATGCTGTCACAGAGAGTTTTACAGCTTTAAGCTTACTCTCGAGGCTCTCCCATTCCCTTTGCCACACTTTGTTGACTAACGCCGTAACGCCGACCTTGACATCGTCAGGCCGACACATGACGTAGTCAACATGATCCGCGAGAGCTGCCTGACGGGCAGCTCTGTCTGCAATCTCGTTGCCTTCAATGCCGACATGAGATGGCACCCAGACGAAGACAACATTTTTGCCATTGAGATGCAGATTGTACAGAACAGAAAGTATGTTCTGTACGAGCGGATCAATACTTTGGCTATCGGCTATAACTTTCTAGGGAAGAGAGTGAATCAGAGATAACGAGGAATGTACTACTGCTAGACGTATCGCAGTAGTGGAGCGCTTTCAGTATTGCGTATAGTTCAGCAGTATATACGGAGGACAGAGGATCCAACGACCACGAGTGCGGAGTGGAGTCAACCACAAAGGCTGCTCCTACTCCAATGTCGGTCTTAGATCCATCCGTATATATGCAGCAAGAGTCTGTGTATTTATTCAAGAGTTCCAGTAATTTCACCCGAAAAATTGCCGGCGTCGTTTGTTGCTTCTGGTGTTCAAGCAACTCTGGGGCTATGTGTCGTGCAGGGATCAACCATGGCGACACCTCGCACACACCCACCGGCTGTATTTCGGGCAAATGGAACTCTAGACTCTTGCGGAACTCGCGCGCTCGGACACACACCGGCCTTGTGACTGACGGTCGCAAGGCGTATTTACGATAAGTCTCTGCTTTGTTAAAAGATTCAAAGTTGATGTGTTTCGGGTTACTACGTACAGACGCTTCGTATCGCAAAGCGAACCGAAGACGTCTGTACCTCAGCGGTAGTAACCCGGCATCACAGCAGAGACTATTCACTGGTGTGGTCCTAAAAGCTCCTGTAGCGTATCTAATGCCTGCATAATGTATCGAATCTAGGACTGCAACCACGAATTACGAGCAGCGGAATATACTGCGCACCCGTATCAAGCCTGGACAGAACCAGAGCCTGATACAGCCGCAGCAAAACCTCTCTGCTCGCACCCCAATTAATGTTAGAAAGGCACCTAATTAGATTAAGTGCCTTCTTACACCTTGTAGCAAGGTCATTAATGTGGGGACGGAATGACAGAGTCCTGTCGAAAATTAGTCCTAGAAATCGATAACTGTCGACACATTGAATAACAGAACCATTAATATTTAGACTAGGCTCCCTGTGTGGCTTTCTCAGACGACAAAAATGGACACATGCCATCTTTGTCTCTGAAAACCGAAAACCACACGAGCCAGCGTCTCGAACGATGTTATCAATGTTCCTCTGCAGCTCTCTACATATAGCCGGGATGGTATCTCCGGCCATGTAGATTGCGAGGTCGTCGACATACAGACTTATTCACTGGGGTACTAACGGAAGTTGCAATATCATTTACCGCAATAGAGAAAAGGGTTACGCTAATGGTAGAGCCCTGCGGTATACCGTTTTCTTGTACGTGGAGAGAGGAGACAAAATCTCCTACACGTACTCGAAAACTTCGGTGCGATAAGAAGGACTGGATGAATAAAGGCAGACGGCCTCTCAGTCCCCACCGATGCAACTTCCCAAGAATGCCATGACGCCATGTCATATCATAAGCTTTTTCTAGATCGAAAAACACCGCGACTTGGTGTTTTCTCTCTAGAAAAGCCTTTTGAATGGCATTCTCTAAACGGACCAGATGGTCAATAGTGGAATGACGTTTCCTAAATCCTGACTGGTAGGGTACGATCAGTTCTCGCGACTCGAGAATCCATACCAGTCGGCTATTGACCATTTTTTCAAGAATTTTACTCAAGCAGCAAGTCAACGAAACCGGGCGATAACTAGAAGCACGATTCGGATCTTTTCCAGTCTTGAGAAGAGGCACAATAATTGCTTCTCTCCATTGCTCCGGATATTCCCCTTTCTCCCATATCCAATTAAACAAAGACAGGATATGGGTTTTTGATTCGTGTTGCAGATTTTCTATCATTTTGTAGGGGATATTATCTGGGCCAGGAGAGGAGTCATTGCTAAACCTAAGTGCCTCCTCGAACTCATCCATTGAAAATGGATGATTGTAATTAAGATCCGAATCTATGTTAAAGTCTAGTGGAGCTTCTAGTTCACCTTTCCTACGCACGAATTCGGGATTATAATTGGAAGAACTACTGGCGCTGGAGAAATGTACATCTAATGCCTCCGCTACATCACGAGGCTCCGTGATTGTGTTGCCTCCATCACAAAGGCCTATGATAGACGGTAGCCTTTGTCCGCGGATAGCTTGTACCTTTCTCCAGACTTCCGTGACTGACGTGTCACTCTTCATTGAATTCACGTAGTTCTTCCAAGAGTCGTTTTTCGACTCTAAAATCTTGCGGCGGGCGACGGCCCGCTTTCGTTTAAAAACGATAAGATTTTCTTGCGTAGGATTTCGTTTATAGATGTTAAACGCCCGTTTCTTCTCTGCGATAACTTGACTAACCTCAACGTTCCACCATGGAACGGAGGATTTACTAGTCGAGCCAGAGGTACGTGGTATAGACTTTTCTGCTGCTTGAGTAATGCTGAGATTAATACCTGAAAGAGTAGAACCAATATCTTCTGAGTTTACGGGAAACGTGACCTCGTTCCGAAACTTTTCCTATTCTGCTAGATCCAGGCGCCAGCGCCTGGGTCTGCGTTGTATGGCCCTCGGAATGTTTGTGGACAAGACGATCGGGAAGTGATCGCTTCCATGTAGATCCTCGAGGGCCTGCCACTGAAGACGCGTGGCGAGAGTGGGCGAAGATATTGCTAAATCTATTGCTGAGAATGCACCGCTAAAAACGTTGAAATGCGTTGGTAGTCCGTTATTTAACAGTATCCCTCCCGTGATATCGAGCACGTCTTCGATATACGATCCTCTAATATCGAGACGGTGGGAACCCCATAACGGACTATGTGCATTAAAATCTCCCAGCAATAGATATGGTCCAGGTAATTGCCTAATCAGATTGACTATCTGGTTACTCTCCCAGTTGCCATCTGGGAGGTAAACGTTGCATATCGTGGCTTCTATCGGCGCTTTGATCACACAGGCTATGGCCTGAAGATCCGTTCTGAGATTTAATTGCGTATAAATACATCCTTCCCGTATAAGTATACCTACTCCCCCCCTTGACCGTTGGCGTGGGGCTACGTCTTCCCTGAGGATGCTGTAGCCCCTTAAAGTAAACTCTTAATCAGGTCTAAAGAGGGTTTCCTGTAGGCATACACAGAAAGGATTGTATTCGCGAAGAATGATCTTCAGTTCGCCGATATGCGATATGCAACCACGGCAATTCCACAGGACAATTTGTTCCAGCTCTTTAAAAATGAATAAAAATGACGACAGAGATAACAAAGAGATCGATAAAATTTAATTAAAAAACGTCACACAGACTTCACAAACCACTTAGAAAGACATTTTCCGTTGTTGAGAACCGGACGCTGGATCCACTTCTTAGTTATCAGGACCAGAGATATTGGCTTTGACTTTTCTGGCCTTACCTTTAGGCCATCCAACAGGCCGTTTGGCCTTGTGGGCTATACTTTGTTTATCACTCTCCGACTCAGAGAGTGATTGTTGCCTTTTAATGGAAAGGCTTCTCCCTTCCTCCAAAGGGGTCTTAAATTTATTTCCAGCGTCCATATTGTCGGACGCCGGGAGAGAGTTTTTCTTCTCCACATGGGAGAAGAGTGAGATAGCTTCAGATGATGAAGCTGCATGTGGAAGAATCACCTGTTTTGCAGTTCTTGTGACTGCAGTGATAGTTGATTGAACATTCTTACATTCTAGTTTTCCACTTGCACTACCTAGAATATCACCTAGTGATTTTTGGATTGCCTCACTTACCAACTTTGTAATTATTGGTGTGAGCTCTGAGACTATATCAGTTTTGTTGGGTTTTGTTATGGCTTGGGCGTACGAGACATTTTCAATCGGAGTTTTAGGTTGTGACAATCTCTTTTTTGCCTCAAAATACGAAATTTTTTCCCTAACTCTAAGCTCTTGAATAGCCTTCTCAAAGAGAAGCGAGGGACAGTCTCTGAATCGTGCGGAGTGATTTCCACCGCAGTTTACACACGTAAAGGGCTCGACACAATCTGTTCCTTCATGGACTACCCTGCCACATGAACAAATTGCTGGACTTTCACATTTTGCCGACGTGTGTCCTAGCTTTTGGCATCTAAAACATCGGAGTACGCTAGGAATATATTGCCTAACCTCAACCTGGTAAAAAGCCACATTGATTTTCTTTGGCAGCGTTGTTGAGTTAAATGTCAACACTACTGATGGAGTGTTGACTAGTTGACCTTCTCGTTTAGTTTTTATTCTACGAATTTCAATTACGTTATATTTGCCAAGTTCCTCTAATATTTCCTCATCTGTACATAAAACCAAATCACGACAATAAATTATTCCTTTTGAGTATATCAATGTTTTATGAACGATCACTTCAACGTCGTATTCCAAAAATGTATTTAATTTTAACATTTTTAATGCCTGCTTATCAGACAAAACTTCGATCATTAAACCATCCTTTATCTTTTTAACTGTATTCACTTTCCCTAATAACTGTTGTATGAATTTCGATATGGCAAATGGATTTACCCTATCGAAATTTGTCTCGTCACGCCTCTTAACAATAAAGAAGCGGGGTAGATGTGAACCCGCTTTTTCATTAATGGTTTGGGGACTTCGCGTGTCCCCAGACGCCGCGTCATTTTTTTGTGAGGTTGACCCTTCAGATTTTTTAATAGTTGAAGCTCCCATGTGAGTCCCACGAGTAGGGCAGAAATAAAAGTCGACTGCAGCAGTGCTCCCATACTGCAGCAAGGCTAAATGCAACCGGAGTTCGCCAGGTATCCGGAGGACACCGTATGAGACCAACTGACGCGTGGCCATCCATCCCTCGGCACGGTACGATTGACACCTTGGATTACGGATTTTTAGTCGAGGTTTACTCCTCTAGATCCGGCATGTTCTGTTCTAGGTTATACCAATGATGGTACGCATGCCGTACACTTGTAATTCTGGGCATTATTCTAGTATATGTTTTATGGTCAATGGGTTATTACACTGTGGACATCGCGGCGTACGCCTGTTTCTTAGTAAGTAGTTATGGGTGAGCTTGGTATGCCCTATGCGCAATCTAGTTAGTATTATTTTACTTTTACGGCACATGTCTGGGTTGTCTATTACCGTCATACTATTAGGTCTGATTTGTTCAGTTCACCTTCATACTCGGCGTTCCATTGACTTAAGGTATTTTGCTTTATGTGTGCGGCCGCATCTTTCAATAGTATGGGTAAAATTTCTGTTTCCGTTGGAGCGTTTGTCGCTGCTTCTTTGGCGAGTTCATCTGCGATGTCGTTTCCCTGAATTTCCCTATGAGACGGTATCCATACAAGCTCTATTAGGTGGCCCAGGTTGACAAGTTCGTTGTAAAGCTGCAGTATTTTGTTGCCAAGTTCATTATGGGGTATACTGTGTCGATGGTTTGTAGGGCAGCAGCAGAGTCTGTGAAAATAACTGCTTTTGTTAAATAAAGGTCTCTAGTCAATTCAAGAGCTTTCAGTATGGCAATAAGTTCCGTTGTTAGTACTGAGGCTTGTTTGTGTACTTTCCATGACTTTTGGAATTGTGCATATACAACAGCACATCCAGCACCGTTAGTGTTTACAGATTTGTCTGTGAATAGGTGTTGCCAGTCCCGATATTGATCTTCGATTGATTGCAGTGATTGTTCATATTGGCGGTTGTCTGAATTTATTATGTTAAGTATGGTTCTGTTGATATTTATCTTTTCCAAGGTCCAAGGTTTAAGCAGGCAGTTTGTGAATATAGGTGTGTCTTCAACTTCATGTTTGCATACGAGATTGTGTAATAGGACAGTGCTGGGTATAGATTTTGTCTGCGTCCAATCATATTCTCGTCGCATATTTGGAGCTTTTATCTGTTTGCCGATGGGATGGTCAGTATTTGATATTTTTTTAATGGCATATTGGCTACATATTTGTTCCAAACGAAGATCAATTGGTATCGCGTTTGCTTCTATATTGAGACTTAGTATCGGTGATGTGCGGTTTGCTCCTGTTGCTAATCTGAGCGCGTTATGCCACAGGTTTTTTATGGGTCTGATGGTAGACTTGGATGCTGTAAGTGCATAAGCTTGGGCACCATATTCGATTCGTGTTCTGATCAGGGAATTTATTATTCCCATCAATGTGTCCTTGTCAGCTCCCCAGGTTTATTAAATTTTTAACTTTCTGTTGCAGGTATTCTACATGATGCTGATATCTGAGTTTGCTGTCGAAGATCATTCCCAGGAATTTCTGCTTGGCAACGACAGGGATTGTAGTGCCATTTAGGGTGATTATCGGTGGTTCATGTGGTGACCGTAGGCGACAAAAATGCATTACAGTCGATTTGGATTGGGATATTGACAGACCTCGGTTGTCTGCTTCTTTCCACAGCTTGTTTATATTCTCTTGTAGCATTTTGCCAATGTAATCCGTAGGGTTGTGCGAGATGTAAATTGTGAGGTCAGGATATCTGCCAGACATAAGTTTATTATTATATAACTCTAGCAGATTCATTTTAGCTTCATTTGGTAATTTTTTTATCATATAATAGATTATTTCGTCGTGGCCTGGTGCTGACTCCTTTGTCAGGGATAGCGCCTTTTCAAGTTCGTTCATTGTCAGTGGTTGGTTATAGATTTCAGATGGTCCATTCTCGAAAATTAGATCAATTTCTTCCTTCGCCATTTTTTCCCGTTTGAACTCTTCTAAGTACATCGTTCCTCCAAAAACTTCCTCTAAATATGTTCCAATAATATGGAGGTGGAGAGTTCCGTCTGCTTCTATTATCGGAAGTTTTGGTGAACAGCTCTTGCCTGTTATTGATTTAATTTTGCTCCACATTTCTCATGGGTTGGTTCTGTGGTTTATTGATGATACATAGTTATGCCACGATACCTTTTGTGCTTCTTGTTTCATTTTTCTCTCTAGAGCCCTGGTCTTCTTAAATTCTATCAGAGTTTCAAGGGTGTTCTTGAGTTGGTTTAGGAGCTTCTTCTTTTTTGTGTTAATTTGGGCTATCTCGTTGTTCCACCACGGGACTGGTGCACGTCCTGGTTTACCCATAGTTTTAGGTATTGCCTTGTCGGCTGCCATTTTAATTTCCGTTACGAACTTTTCTACAGCTTTTTCCGTGTCTTGGTTAGGCTTTGATGGTATACGGCTCTCTTAGTAGAGTTTCCAATTTCCCTTTTTTGTATTCCACTTTGGAGAATTGTCGTATTTGTAGTGAGGGATGCCTATGTCTAAGCATATTGGAAAGTGATCGCTGTGTTGGGGGTCGGAAAGAACATTCCATTCAGCACGAGTGGCTATGTTAGCGGAGCATAGTGTTAGGTCTATTGCGCTCATAACACCTGTGGCTGTAGTCAAGTGGGTAGGAGATCCATCATTTAGCAGGGCAAAATCGGACTCTATTATGATTTGTTCCATCTGTGAACCTTTTTTGTCTGTTGGAATCGGGCCCCACCAGGAGCTGTGGCAGTTGATATCTCCCATTATGATTCCAGGGTGAGGAGTTGCTCTGAATAACTGCTCAACATCTTCGCGTTCCCATCTTTGATCAGATAGGTATATATTTCGGATATGTAATTTAAATGATAATTTTATTTCAATTAGTAACGTTTGCAGGTTTGAAATTGACGGTATAAGTTTTGATGGGATATCCTTTCGTACGGCTATAAAAACACCACCGTGTGCCCGACCCTCTTGTGAGGGTACGACATCCTTGCGGAAAGTGGTGTAATTTTTTATGTTAAGCGTCTCCAATGGTTTTAAATAGCTTTCCTGTATGCAGATTACAACTGGCTGGTAAGTGTTTATTAGGTATCTCAGTTCATAGTATTTGTTTTTAATGCCTCGACAGTTCCACTGTACCATTAGCTCTGCTTCACTGTTTTTTGTAGTTGTGTCTGAGAGTGTCCAGTCTGCAATGTCTTTGCCGGGATTGGTTTTGTACCTATCATTTATCTTTGGTAGCGTTCTTACTGCTAGTTTTAGTGGAGTGTCAGGTTTTCTGAATTTAGTTTGTTCAGCAAAAGTTGTGTCTGCTTGTACACGGTATTTACTAAATACAAGTTGGCGGGCCTTCTTGTATGTGCAGTTTTGGGTGGCTTTAATTTTGCACACCTCTCTCTCCTTGAGAAAAGCTTCACATTGTGGCGAGCTACTCGAGTGGTTATTTCCACAGTTGACACATTTAGGTGGTGTAAGGCACTTTACTTCCTCCAGATGTTTAATTTTACCACATTCACACATCTGTTCTGCTTTGCAAAATTTCGCGGGGTGGCCGAATTTTAGGCAGTTGAAACATCTTTGTGGTTTAGGGATATAGGGTCTTACTTTTAGGAACAGCCAGGCAGCTTTGACATTTTCTGGTGGTTTGCTCCTATAAAAGGTAAGTTTAATTGACGATGTGGGTTTTAGTTCATCTCCGACTTTTCTTAGAATTCTCTGTGCATCTATTACTCCGTGTTGTTGTAGTTCCTCTGTTATTTCCTTATTGCTACACATATTTAGGTCTGAGGTAGTAATTACCCCAACTGACTGATTGAGTCTGTCATTGGGTGTTATTTTTGTTTTTCTTCCCATGCTATTTTCTAGGGCCTTTAATTTTTCGAGTTCTTCTTGCGTTCTTATTTTAATGTTCAGAAGACCTGGTCCAATTTTTTTAATTGGAACTTCCCTTCCAACTGTTTCGGTTATTTTCTTATGAATCATAAAAGGAGACATTGAAGAAAACTCGGTAGCATCAATTTCAAGAATATGGTTTACTTCCGTTACATATGGTTCTATATCTTGGGTTTTTTGAGATCTGCGATGTCTTCTATGCCGTCTTCGTTTTTGTTTTTCGTTCTCTGAGTCCTCTTTGTTATTCTCAGTAATCGTTTCTTCAAGTTCATTTTCAATATCATGTGCTTCACATTACTGGTTTGTATCATTTATGCCTTTTTGGCTTCTAGGATCATTTATATCTTGCTCTTCAAATATTTCAGCCTCGACATCTCTCGATGGAGTCTTTTCTAATTCATCATATTTGGAACTCTACCTTATGGGAGATCTACAAATCATTGAACTGTTTCTAAAAGGAGTTTCGTCGGCGAGATGTTCGCCGGAATTAAAACTTGGATAAAAGGTGCCCCCCCCCCCCAGAATCCGAGGGGCAGCCCGCTGCTGCGGGATGGGATTCTGATGCATTGCTTCTACCCACCTGGGGTACATGTGTGTTACTATTATCCGTCATTTATTGCATTTTGAGGCCATTGCCAGCCATAGATGAGGAAATGAGAGTGTATAGGATAGGGAGTAGGGCTGGTAAGGGTTGTTGGGTTGAGTTTATGGGATATGAAGGTAAGGACCCGGGACGGGGCTCCTTTTAGTCGCCTCTTACGACAATCAGGAGTTACTATGCACGTATTCTAAGCCCCGCGCACAGGGCTATATTTTTATTATTATTATTATTATTATTTGTAGTTTCACGTTTTGCGGGTTATTGGTTTGTGACGGGCATTGGCCAAGTCACATACTAAACTATTATGTTTGTGTGAGTTTGTCGAATCTAATCCATTTGTAAGAATTTCCTAACTATCGAGGCGGTTTTCAGAATGATGGTTTTTTGCATCTGTATGTGTATGCAAGGTGGTAAGTTAATGGCGTTTAAATAATTTAAATGTTTACTTGATGTTATGCCAGTCGCAGAGATTACAATTGGTATTACATCCACTTTTGCCTGTCTCCAAAGTCCTTTAATTTCAAAGCACAGATATTATTATTGATATTGATTATTATTATTATTATTTTTTTTTCTTTCTTGAGCGGCGTCGACAACTAGGGCCATTAGCCGCTATTCTCTTTTTTTTCAGGTTAATGCCAACTAGGCGAGACGGACGAACACAAAATAAATTAACACATAGAAATAAAACCAATGTCGAGTGTAAATGGCCTGACACCAGAGCAACAATACAAACAAAAATACTAAAATCACTCTACCTAGTTGGTGTAAAATTCCAACTAGGCGAGATGGACATTCACAAAATAAATTAACATATAAATTAAAATAATGACTAGATACAAAAAATTTAAAATCACTCTACCTAGGTTAGCTAAGCGAGACGGACAGAACACATCCTCCAAGTTGGTGTAAAAGGCCAACATGGTGGAGGGACGACACACAGATTAAAACTTAAAACTAGACACATATATAAAACTTAAAACTAGATAAAAGCGATAAAACCGTTGTCGGGTGTAAAGTGCCCGACAACAAAAACAATACAAAACGAAAGCGATAAAATCACTCGACCTAGTTGGTGTAAAGGGCCAACTAGGCAAGACGGACGTTCACAGAATAAGTTAACACAGATAATAAATTAACATGAATAGACGATGAACAACAAATTAAAAACTGCTCAGCACAGTAAACTGGTCCTTACAGTACCCCTAAATTCTGCGTAGAAGTTCTGTCGCTTGCAGAAAAGCAACAACAGTTTCTACCGACAAAACAGAATTGCTCAAATCATACGCTACATTACCTCGGAGCTTCAGCCGTACACGTTGACCTGTGTAGGCTGCACATTCCTCGATTATATGCCTCACCGTTAGAGGATTGTGACAAGTGTCGCATGTGGGTGCTTCGTCAGCGGCCAGGATATGAGAATGGGTCAAGTTGGTATGAACCATTCGTAGGCGGGTCAGAGCGACCTCCTGTCTCCTAATAAGTGCGACCGGTGACTTCCATGCTGTCACAGAGAGTTTTACAGCTTTGAGCCTACTCTCGAGGCTCTCCCATTCCCATGGCAAAGGGAAGAAATAGCTTTGTTGACTAACGCCGTAACGCCGACCTTGACATCGTCAGAACGACACATGGGGTAGTCGACGCTTCGTATCGCAAAGCGAACCGAAGACGCCTGTACTTTAACGATAGTAACCCGGCATCACAGCAGAGACTATTCACTGATGTAGTCCTAAAAGCTCCTGTAGCGTATCTAATGCCTGCATAATGTATCGAATCTAGGACTTGTAACCTCGAGTTACGAGCAGCGGAATATACTGCGCACCCGTATTCAAGCCTGGACAGAACCAGAGCCTGATACAGCCGCAGCAAAACCTCTCTGCTCGCACCCGATTAATGTTAGAACAAAGTCTCTTGGGGGAAGGTGAGCGAAGGGAAGAAGTTGCACTTCGGCCTTTCAACCATCACCCTCAGGGCGCTGGCGGCAAAAACCGTCGGCAGACCTGAGGAGACCGAAGAGGTAGCAATGGAAGGAATTCCAGTGCCCGGAGAGGGAGCAATGGACGACAGTCCGTTGCCCGAATCGCCGAAGGGTAAGTAATGTTCAAATTACTACAGATTAATATACACCACTGTAAGGCGGCATCTGCTGCCCTCAGTGCATATATCCTAAGAGAAAATATTGACATTGCACTTGTACAAGAGCCATGGCTTCACAAGGGAATAGTAAAGGGGTTAAACATACAGGGCAGGCGACTGATTGTCGCCGAACCAACGTGTAACCCACGCACATGTATAATAGCAAAACATGGACTGAATTTAATGCCATTATGGGACTTATGTTGCAGAGACCTAGTGGCAGCACGGCTGGAAGTAGTGGAAAGGGGAACGCGGAGGGAGTTTATACTCGGATCCGGTTACCTTCCCTACGACCAACAAGGACCACCGCCGCCAGACGAGATTCAGCGGCTGATACACAGCGGGAGCCACAAGGGAATACCGCTGATCCTTGGATGCGATGCCAACGCGCACCACATTATATGGGGGAGCACGGACATCAATCTAAGAGGTGAGAAACTATTATATTTTATCTTAGAGAATGACATTGAAATAGTAAATATTGGAAATGTACCCACGTTCGTAAACGCGGTGCGAAGCGAAGTAATTGACATAACACTTGCCTCTCGCAAGGCAAGTGAAATGGTAAAACACTGGCATGTATCTGAGGAACCATCACTCTCAGATCATCGATATATACGATTCGATATCGAATCAGAAGGAGCATCTGAAATCCAAAACAGAAACCCGAGGAGAACTGACTGGGACCTATACAAAGAGGTACTAGCCAGCCGAATCGGGGACTGTCCAACAGTAGCGAGAACAACGCATGAGTTAGAGCTCATGGTGTAAAGCATCACAGACTCTATCAATACTGCGTTTGAAGCAAGCTGCCCAAGAACTACCAAACCTACCTCAACCAGGGTCACCTGGTGGAACAAGGATCTTGATAGGGCTAAGGCACGCACCAGAAGACTGTTTAATACAGCCAAGAGAAACGGTGAATGGGCGCAGTACAAAACGGCCCTCACGGCATATAACAATGCCATTAAAAAAGCCAAGAGGGAATCTTGGCAAAAATTCTGTGGGGACATAGAAAGTGAACCCACAAGCTCCCGTCTACTCAAGACGCTCAGCAGAGATCATGCTGGGAACATCGGCTCACTGCAGACCAAAAATGGAAAGTACACAGACTCGGTAGAAGAGACCCTGCAGGTATTACTGCAGATGCACTTCCCGGGTTCTGCAATACTTGATAATCCTGTTTCCGAGGACCTAAGCGAGCCCAACGAAGGGGCTCCAAAACGGGACTGGGAAACAGCGAAAATGATAATTAGACCAGGTGACGTTGAGTGGGGAATTAACACGTTCAAACCATTCAAATCACCAGGTCCTGACAGGATATATCCTATCATGCTACAAAAGAGGATAGCAACGCTGAGGAAACCACTATGTGAAATCCTCAGAGCAAGCCTTGCCCTTTCATACATCCCAAGCAGCTGGCGGACTGTAAAGGTGGTATTCATACCTAAGCCAGGGCGTGATTCATATGCCCAGGCTAAATCTTACAGACCGATCAGCTTGTCATCATTTATGTTAAAACTACTAGAAAAACTAGTAGACAGGCACATACGGGAAGGAGTTTTAAAGGACTCGCCACTACACCGTCAACAATATGCCTACCAAGCGGGAAAGTCATGCGAGCTAGCAATCCACCAGCTAGTGAGCAGATGCGAAAGGACCCCACAATGCAAAGACGTTGCGTTAGGGGCCTTTCTGGATATTGAAGGGGCGTTTGACAACACAACCTTCAACTCCATAGCAACACCAATGGAGAAAAGAGGAATTAACCCGCAAGTCCGACAATGGGTAAACAAGATGCTCAGAAGTCGGACTGTGACGACTACCCTATATGGAAAAACAGCAGAAGCGTTAGTCGCTGGCGGGTGCCCGCAGGGAGGTGTTCTCTCGCCGCTCCTATGGTGCCTCGTCATGGACGACCTTCTGTTGCTACTCGAAAGCCAGGGCATATATGCACTGAGGTATGCAGATGATCTGACCATTCTAGTAAGCGGGAAGTTTGGGACCACTGTATCAAACTTGATGCAGAAGGCACTAAATACCGTAGAAAGATGGTGCAGGAATGAGACGAAAAACCAATGACATAAAATCACTACGTATGTATGAAATGGAAGTTCCAATCAAAAATGAAGTAAAATATTTAGGGGTCATACTTGATACCAGATTGAACTTCAACTTCCACCTAGAGAGCATCAGCAAAAAGGCCATGAGAGGACTTTTTGCGACCCGAAAAATGGTAGGACGCACATGGGGACTGAGACCCAGTATGACCAAATGGCTATACACTGTGGTCATAAGACCTATAGTGACATACGCGGCGCTCGTTTGGGGAGAAAAGACCCAAACCAAAAGTGCAGCAGTAAAACTCGAAAGAGTGCAAAGACATGCGTGTCTGCTAATCACTGGGGCAATGAGGACAACGCCCACGGCAGCCATGGAACACATATTATCGCTACCACCACTACATTTATTTGTAATGATGGAAGCTAGACAGGCAGCCTATAGGATGCACATAAATGGACATACTTTAAATATGGGGCCTTCAAGACCGGCAACATTTAAAGTACTACAAGAAGAAGAGACACTAACAATGAGGTCCGATTTCACCAAAATCGTACACCCATCCCGCAGATTCAAAACGATCATACCACAGCGAAGTGAATGGACAAATGGAACATACCCGGGAACGAGTAAAGGAACCATCTGGTACACAGACGGGGCCAAAAATACTAAAGGAACCGGGGCTGGTATCTATGGAGGCTGCAACCGGAGCAAACAATTCGCGATTGCTCTGGGGAAGCATGCCTCTATCTTCCAGGCCGAAATAGCCGCCATTGACTGGTGTGCTCATCACTTAATTGAATCGGGACTTAAAAAAGGACCAATTACCATTATGACAGATAGCCAGGAAGCCATAAAAGCGCTAGCCTCACCGATAGTGCAGTCCAGGCTGGTCATGACTTGCATAAACAGACTGGACGCACTGGCGACAACAAGAGAAACACAGCTAGTATGGGTACCCAAGGACCAAAAAATTATTGGACACTTGGGGGCCGACTTGCTGGCTAAACAAGGAGCAACAGGTGAATTCATAGGACCTGAACCCGCTTTCGGTATACCCCATGAAACCGGAAAGGAAATAATCCGACGCAAGTTAGCAGAGGAGCACAAAAAGGCATGGCAAAACCAAAATGGAATGAGGCATACAAGACTCTTCCTATATGGTCCGGTACCTGACAGCATGTTGAAGCTGCCTAGACTGAGCAGACTGAAACTAAGAAAAATCACAGGACTAGTCACTGGACACTGTGACCTGAACAAGCACAAACATAGGATGGGCATTGAGAAAAGCCCCCTATGCCGTGGGTGTCTGGAAGAAGAGGAAACTCCCGAACACCTACTGTGCACTTGCGAAGCATACAAACAAGAACGCAAGGCGAAACTCGGGAAGCCCATGCTTCCTGTAGAACAGCTAAAGAATATCCCCTGGCAGAAACTCCTGGACTTCTTAGAAGATACAGGAGTTCAAAAGGAGTAAAACAGCCAGAGGCGCACAAAAGGACCACGGAGACCGCAGTGCAGGGACGCTAAGCGACACCACCTCGTGAGGATAATAAAAAAAAAATGTTAGAAAAACACCTAATAAGATTAAGTGCTGTCTTACACCTTGTAGCAAGGTCATTAATGTGGGGACGGAATGACATAATCCTGTCGAATATTAGTCCTAGAAAACGATAACTGTCGACACATTGAATGACAGAACCATTGATATGTAGACTAGGCTCCCTGTGTGGCTTTCTCAGACGACAAAAATGGAGACATGCCATCTTTGTCTCTGAAAAACGAAAACCACACGAGCCAGCGTCTCGCACGATGTCATAAATGCTCCTCTGCAGCTCTCTACATATAGCCGGGATGGTATCTCCAGCCATGTAGATTGCTAGGTCGTCGAAATACAGGCACGTATTTACGGGGGTACTAACGGAAGTTGCAATATCGTTTACCGCTATAGAAAAGAGGGTTACACTAATGGTAGAGCCGTGCGGTATACCGTTTTCTTGTACGTGGAGGGAGGAGACAGAATCTCCTACACGTACTCGAAAACTCCGGTGCGACAAAAAGGACTGGATGAATAAAGGCAGACGGTCTCTTAGTCCCCACCGGTGCAACTTCCTCAGAATATCATGACGCCATGTCATATCATATGCTTTTTTCAGATCGAAAAACACCGCGACTAGGTGTTTTCTCTCCAGAAAAGCGATTTGACGGACCAGACGGACCAGATGGTCAATAGTGGAATGACGTTTCCTAGATCCAGACTAGTAGGGTACTATAAGTTCTCGCGACTCGAGAAACCATACCAGTCGGCTATTGACCATTTTTTCGTAAATTTTACTCAAGCAGCGGGTCAGTGATATTGGGCGATAGCTAGAAGTGAGATTCGGATCTTTTCCTGGCTTCAAAAGAGGCACAATTATTGCTTCTCTCCATAGGGACGGATATTCCCCATTTTCCCATATGCTGTTAAATAATGCTAGGATTCTAGCCTTAAATGCATAAGGTAACTCTTCAACCATTTTATAGGGAATATTATCCGGCCCTGGAGAGGATTTATTGCTAGCTCTTAGTGCCTCTTCGAATTCTTTCATTGTAAAAGAACTATTATAGTCAAGATCCGAATCTGTACTGAAGTTAAGTGGACCTTCTAGCTCGCCTTTCCTACGCAAGAATTCTTGTGAATAATTGGAAGAACTACTAGTGCTGGAGAAGTGCTTTGCCATTGCTTCGGCTACTTGAGTAGGCTCAGTAATAATATTGCCCTCGTTACATAAGCCTATAGCCGAGAGAAAGCTTTGTCCTCGGATGGCATGCACTTTTCTCCAGACTTCTAAAATTGAAGTATCACTGCACATAGAGTTTTCGTAGTTCTTCCATGATTCTTTTTTAGAATCTAGTATCTTTCGACGGGCGACGGCCCGTTTGTGTTTGAAGACGATCAAGTTTTCTTGCGTAGGGTGTCTTTTGTAAATGTTGAATGCTCGTTTTTTCTCTGCAATTACTCGACTAACCTCAATGTTCCACCAGGGAACCGAGGATTTACTAGTCGAGCCAGAGCTGGATAGTACTGACCTTTCTGCTGCTTGAGTAATGCTGAGGTTAATGCTTGAAATAGTGGAATTAATATCTTGGTTAATCTGTGGGAGCGCGACGTTTTCTCTATATTGATCCCAATTTGCCAGATCTAGACGCCAGCGCCTAGGTCTGCGTTGACTCACCCTTGGTGTACTCGTTGATAGCAGGATCGGAAAATGATCACTCCCGTATAGATGCCCAAGGGTTTCCCATATAAGGCGCGTTGCAAGAGTTGGAGAAGACAATACCAAATCTATAGCCGAAAATGTTCCATTTGAGGCATTAAAATGAGTTGGTTGTCCTGTATTTAGTAATATGCCTCCAGTTATATCTAATATTTCCTCCATATAGCGACCCCTTATATCGAGCCTGGAGGAGCCCCATAGGGGATTATGGGCATTCAAATCCCCCAGCAATACGTATGGTGCAGGCAGTTGTTGAATTAAATTTATGATTTGGTTTTTCTCCCAGTTTCCATCCGGAAGGTAAAGGTTGCATACTATAATATTTAAGGGTGCTTTTATTACGCATGCTGTGACTTGAAGATCGGTCCTTAATGCTACCTGGGTAAATACACATCCGTCCCTCAGGAAATTTCCCACTCCCCCCTTTGTTCGCTGTTGAGGAACTGCATCATTCCTCAGCGTTAAATAGCCTCTGAGGGCAAAATGTACTTGAGGTCTGAAGTGGGTTTCTTGAAGGCAGAGGCAAAAAGGACGGTATTTATTTAGGATGATCTTCAATTCGCCATAGTGCGATATACAACCATTACAGTTCCATTGGATGATGTTTTCTAACTCTTTATATTATGAAATATTAAATAAGTTAAAAGAAAAGTTAAACAGAAATAAATGAATAAATAAATAACTAGATAGACATTTTCCGGTCTTGAGAACCGGACGCCGAATTATTGTCTGACCCAGAGGTTTTAGGTTTTCTCGCCTTTCCTTTGGGCCACCCAACAGGCGGTTTTGTCTGTTGGGCTACATTTTGTTTTTCACCCTCCGACTCGGAGAGTGACTGCTGCCTTTTAACGGCAGGGCTTCTCCCCTCCTCCAAGGGAGTTTTAAAATGTAATTTGGCGTCCGCAATTACGGCCGCTGGGATGTGTGTGCTCGTTTCTTTTTGGGAAAAGAGCGAGGGAGCTTCATATGATGAAGCTGCCGATGCGCTTGTCATCTGGTTATTAGTTTTGGTGATTTCGGTAATGTTCTTGCTTATACAATCTATAGTTCCACTGCGTTTGTTAATTAATTGTCCTATTGTCTTTTTTATTGTTTCTTCAACTAATTTTGCTATAAGTGGAGTGAGCTCAGAAATAAGCTGCTCTGCACTCGAACGTTGCATTGGGGCCTGTGCATAGGAAGTATTTTCTCTGGGAGATTTTGTTATTGTTAGCTTTTTCTTCGCTTCGAAGTAGCTGATTTGTTCTTTCATTCTCAGTTCTTGTATTGACTTTTCCAGGATAATAGCTGGGCAATCTTTATACCTAGCAGAGTGATTATCACCACAATTCACACATTTGAAGGGTTCAGTACATTCTGTACCTTCATGGATGGGGTTTCCACATGTGCAGATGGCTGGGCTTTCACATCTCGATGATGTGTTTCCCAGTCTCTGACATCTGAAACACCTCATCACACTTGGTATATATTGTCGAACCTCCAAATGGTAAAAGGCGACATTAACCTTTTTGGGAAGAACGACGGAGTTAAACGTTAATACCACAGATGGTGTATTAACAAGGTCACCATCTCGCCTTGATTTAATGCTACGTATTTCTATTACATTTTGTTCTTAAAAATTGTCCAGGATTTCCTCATCTGTACAATTAATTAGGTCTCTGCAATATATAACTCCTTTCGAATAGTTCAGAGACATATGTACAGTAACGCTTACTTCATGTTCTAAGAACCTCGCAAGTTTAAGCATTTTGATCGATTGTTTGTCTGTCATGACTTCATCCATAATCCCTTTCTTTATCTTCTTAATAGATCCTATTTTCCCAATAAATTGCTGTACAAACATCGATATCGCGAACCGACTTACTTTATCGAAGTTAACTCCATCACACCCCTTTACAATAAAAAAGCGGGGCAGTGGTGCCGACGCTCCCTTATTAACAGATTGGGGACTTTGCGTGTCCCCTGACGCTGCGTCATTTTTTAGAGAGGTTGACTCCTCTAAAGATTTTTTATTAGACGTTCCCATGAAAGTCCCACGAGTAGGGCAGAAATAAAGGTCGACTGCAGCAGTGCTCCCATACTGCAGCAAGGCTAAATGCAACCGGAGTTCGCCAGGTATCCGGAGGACACCGTATGAGACCAACTGACGCGTGGCCATCCATCCCTCGGCACGGTACGATTGACACCTTGGATTACGGATTTTTAGTCGAGGTTTACTCCTCTAGATCCGGCATGTTCTGCAGAAACAGGATCACCTCAGGTAGGTTATACCAATGATGGTACGCATGCCGGTCTTAGGGGCGGAGAAGCTCAGCTTTGTAATAATAATAATACCCACCTAGTTGGTGCAAAAAGCCAACTAGGCGAGACGGACGTTCACAGAATAAGTTAACACTGATAATAAATTAACATGTATAGACGATGCACAAAAAATTAAAAACTGGTCCTTACAGTACCCCTAAATTCTGCGTAGAAGTTCTGTCGCTTGCAGAAAAGTAACGACAGTTTCTACCAACAAAACAGAATTGCTCAAATCGTACGCTACATTACCTCGGAGCTTCAGTCGTACACGTTGACCTGTGTAGGCTGCACATTCCTCGATTATATGCCTCACCGTTAGAGGGCTGTGACAAGTGTCGCATGTGGGTGCTTCGTCACCGGTCAGGAGATGAGAATGGGTCAAGTTCGTATGACCCATTCGTAGGCGACCTCCTGTCTCCTACTAAGCGCGACCGGTGACTTCCATGCTGTCACAAAGAGTATTACAGCTTTCAGCTTACTCTCGAGGCTCTCCTATTCCCTTTGCCAAGCTTTGTTGACTAACGCCGTAACGCCGACCTTGACATCGTCAGGCCGACACATGGCGTAGTCAACATGATCCGCGAGAGCTGCCTGACGGGCAGCTCTGTCTGCAATCTTGTTGCCTTCAATGCCGACGTGTGATGGCACCCAGATGAAGACAACATGCTTGTCAATGAGATGCAGGTTGTACATAACAGAAAGGATGTTCTGTACGAGCGGATCATTATTTTGGCTGTCGGCGATACTTTGTAGGGAAGAGAGTGAATCTGAAATTACGAGGAATGTACTACTGCTAGACCTATTGCAGTAGTTGAGAGTTTTTAATTGTGATATGCCGGGATCGGTTGTTGAATGCAGACTCTTCCAGTGGTACAACTCAGCCTCGGGTTGACATCAATTATACTCGGATATTACAAATAAGTGATACTTTATTATACATAGTATAATATACACAATTATGGACGGTTACATCGTCGTTCTTAGTCTAGCGTAGTCTATATCAGTCTCTGACAGTCTATATCTATCTATCTCTTAATCTAATACAAAAATGTCTTATATACTAACTATTTCTAGGGCACGAGCCTGATGCAAGTAAACATCCTTGCATTAGGTCGTTATCGCCAGTTCATGGGAACCGGGTATTGACAAACTCAGCATTTCCTCAAGGAATGTTTATTGCTGCGTCAATGCCTGTTTACTATTTTAATTCATAACAATAACATTATGCGTATATTTACTAAACACTATTTATAATAGTAAACGACGAACGGATTACATTACACCTTCCCCGTAAATTAAAAAAAAAATTTCTACAAAGATACATTTTTTTTCTAACTATAATACATTTTAATTCTATCCTTGTGTACTTCTACTAATTTATTTTTTATTCTAATTACAATATTAGGTGACTTAATCTCTACGACGGTATAAGGACCGTTATATACAGGTTCTATTTTATTAGCTACATCGTTTCTTAACATTACACTATCTCCTATGCTATATTTTACACTCTTACTCTTTACATCATATTTGGCTTTTCGAATACTCTTTGAATCTATCAAATTATCTCTCGCTTCCTTACATGCTGTTTGTAGTCGAAATTTTTGCTCGGATGGGTAATCATCAAAATTATATATTGGATTTATGGTATTTCTAATATTTGATGGTAATTTACATAATTTTCCGAACACTAGTTCATGTGGCATGTAATTCGTTTCTATATGTACCGTATTATTGTATGCAAAACACCAATATGGTATCCAAGAACTCCAAGTACCTGGATATTTTGCTATTTGAATTCTTAAATATGCACCCAAGTGTTTATGTTAATTTTCTAGTGCACCAAGAGTTTGATGTCGATATGCTGCTGAATTTAATTTTCTAATATTTAATAATTTGCAAACTTCCGAAAAAATAGAAGCCATAAACTCGGTACCTTGATCTGACAATATCATCTGGAATGCCATACCGTAGTATGAAATTATCTACTAATGCTTTAGCTACTGTGACAGATTCTTTATTCTCTAACGGATAAGCCTCAACAAATTTTGATAACTCACACTGTATTGTTAAAATATACTTAAAATTATAATTATCTGTTTCTAATGGACCTACCAAATCTACATACACCTTTTGAAAAGCAGTTTTAGCTGTTGTCGTTAAAGACATGGGTTCTCGGTTTGGAATTGAATATTTATATCGTTGACAGTCATCACATTTTCTTACAAATTTCTCTATATCCTTCCGCATATTTGTCCAGAAATAATACTTCCTAATATTATTGTACATACGATTAATACCCGCATGACCTCCAGTTGGTAACATATGAAAATCGTTCATTATTATTTGCCTTGTGTTACGGTCAGAAATATTTTGCTTATCTTTCAGTATAGTTATTTTCAAGCCTTCTGCTTTTATTTGTTTACAATTATTTACAATGTCATCAAATAACATATCCGATAGCGTGCACTCTTCGGATTTTACCATAATTAATTCCGGAATATTAAAATTCATACATAATTGTTTCAGGTCCCTCAACGACGTACCTAGTACAGACGCTGATCGGGATTCCTGCTTAATAAATATTTCTCTAGAGATTTCATTAAATATTAAGTTATTTGATTTGTAAGCATGCTTTTTATTTTGCAAGAGCTTCTCGAACTCTGCTTTATCCATAAGTTTTATTTCTGTTCCATCAGTAGGACGTTTTAACAATTCAACTACGCCAGGGTGATCAATCCTTTCGCATTGAACTATATTTTGATCATCATCTTCGTCCGATTTTTTCCTTGCTTGTGCTCGCGTCATCGCATGCATTGTGTTGCACACTTGATTGTTAGTCTTTATTAAGTCATCTTTTGATATTTCTATTCTCGATAATGCACTGCAGTTACATTATCTTTCCCTTTTATATATTTTATTACAAAATCATATTCTTCCAATATTAACCGAAACTTCGTTAATCTACTTGAAGGATTTGTCATGCCAAAAAGATAAACTAATGGTCGATGATCAGTAAAAATAGTAAATTTTCGTGCAAAGAGATATGGTCGAAAATGTTTTATAGCCCATACAATTGCTAATAGTTCTTTCTCGATTGTGCAATAGTTTCTTTCTGCTTTATTTAAGGAACGGCTTGCGTAAGCAATAGGTTTATCGTTATTATTTGATAGTACTGCACCAATTGCATATCCTGAAGCATCTGTTTTTAAAATAAATTCGTTATTTTCTGAAAAATCTGGATACTGCAAAATAGGTGGGGATGTTAGTGACTCTTTCAAACATTGAAATGCAAGTTCACACTCCTTAGTCCACTCAAATTTTATTCCTTTCTTTGATAATCTATTCAATGGTGCTGCCATTTGCGCGAAATTTGGAATATATTTCCGATAATAATTAACAAAAGCTACAAAGCGTTTTGTTTCAGTCGAATCTTTAGGTACTGGGAACTTTTGAATTGCTTCAATTTTTGCTGGATCCGGTGAAACACCATGTGCTGAGATTATATGACCTACGTATAAAATTTCTTTATGCATAAACTTACATTTGTTTGGATTTAGTTTTAAATTTACGTCTCGCAGTCTTTGTAATACTTTAGTAAGATTTTTATTATGCGTTACTAGATTATTCCCAAATACGATTAAATCATCTAAGTAAACGAAACAATTCTCGTAATTTAGCCCTGCCATAGTGACAGTCATGGCTCGTGAGAATGCACTCGGACTAATTTTTAGGCCCATCGGAAGTCTTTTCATTTGATATTGACCCCGATCTGTTATAGAGGCAGTATATTCACGGCTAGAAGGTTCCAATTCAATTTGATAGTATCCTTGCGATAAATCCAAGTGAGAAAAATACATTGCTCCTGATAATGAATCTAATATTTCAGATATGTTAGGGAGAGGGAATTTATCATCCTCAATTTGTCTATTTAAAAGTCTATAATCAATTACTACTCTCCATTTTTTGTTTCCGTTTCTATCAGCTTTCTTTGGTACTATTAATAACGGAGATGACCATTTCGACTTTGTTTCTTCAATTATATCATTCTTTAACATATCTTCCAACTGCGTGTGGATTTCGTGTTTCTGTGCTTGTGGTAAGCGATATGGTTTTACGTAGACTGGTGTTGCTGATTTTGCAAGGTTGATGTTTTGTTTATAAATGTTGGTCACGGTCAGAGGATCGCCGTCTAATTGAAACACGTCTGCATATTTTGCACATACTCGTTGCAATGAAAATGTCTCGTCATTATTGAGATGGTCAGTGTTAATTAATCCAATTAATTTATCGACTCTTTCAACAGATTTTGGTTTACTTTTAAAATTTGCTACTTCATAATTTATTAATTTTTCGATTTTTGGTATAAAGTTTTTTATTTGAACTTCCTCCTCTCGTACATTTAGTAATTGAACTGGTACTTTGTTATTACGTGGACAAACGATTGCTCCCGCCACGAAAATACCTTCAGATATTTGGTCTGGCAAAACGACAACATCTTCGGTTACGTTTACTGTAACATATTTAATTATCTCACATCTTGCTGGTATGGTAATATATTGACTGTGTTTTGATTCCATTGGAATAACTATTTGTTTATTATCAATCCAAAATGAAAAATTAAATTTTTCGTAGTCAATGATAGCATTATATTTTTCAAAAAAATCAGATCCTATTACACCATGTATACCCTTTTCAAAACATTTTAACAATAAAAAATCATGTGTTACAAGCTCTCCGTTTATTTTTAATGCAATATTTGTTGAACCTTGGGACATTGTGCATCCCGAAACTCCTTTAATCCTTATTTTATCTTTAGCATTAATAATTTCATTACTCGCGATTACATTATCGAAAATTACACTAACAGACGCACCCGTATCTAATAAAAATAATAAATCATTCTATCTGTGTCTTAATTTTACAACATTCAATCCATTTAAATTAAAAATTACACTGTTTCGTTTAGCCTCGAAAAAATGTTAAGCTTTTATTATCAGTGTTCTGCGATGATGAATTCTCTTGGTTCATAAAATAACCACGTTTACCATTATTCCCGCGCATACTTATGCCCTTATTATTAGTATTATTATTATATTTATTGTGATATTTGTCACTAGTTTTCCTATTACAGTAATTTATACCGTTACCCTGAACAGAATAACTTCTCCTAAAATCTCCTCTGTTACTATAATTTCCTCTATTATTAAAATTGTCTCTATAATTAGAATGTTTAAAATGTCCTCTATTATTGCAATTTTTCGTTAGTTGCCCTAAGTATACTAGCAGCGACATCGTCACCTTCAGCTTGCTCAATAGTTAAGAATTAAGTTGATTGGATAAAACTGGTGCTGATTTTTTAGTCAAAAAATGTGTTTTCAAATCCTTAATCAACTCTGTGTTTGACATATAATAAGGTTTTAAACGAATTACTGCACTTTCTGATAGGCGCGTTTTCAAAATATAATTAGTTAATAATTGTTTATCTTCCGCAGCTAGTAAGGAATCGTATAATTCGATAGCTCGAATGAGTTGTTTTGTAATACATTCTGAACCATTCATTACCGGTAATAAGCTTGTCGCCGTTTTTAAATCGAATTTTTCACCCATTGTGACAAAACTTGGTTTTTCTAATTTACTCAAAGCTAATCTATCTTTTAATTTTATTTTAACTGAACTAATTATTACCTGTATTGTGCTACTAATTTCCTTAATTCTTACTATAGTGTCGGACTTTCCTATATTACATTCGACTGTTAATTCTTTAAACTTATTTTCAATTTCATTTAATTGACTAATTTTTTGGTCAGTTAATTGCGTATTCCTACGTCTATCTTGATTATCTTTAACTAGATTATCCCTAAATTTCTTTACTTGTTCTAATAAGACTATAAATTTCTCTAATTCCATATCCTATTTAACTAACCTTAATTTATACCGTATTGCGCAGCTCCATCAGTTCCTGACTCCGCGTGATTTCTTGTTTGGTGTGTATGCTGGCTTCTTCGTGCTGTATCTTCTTATGTGTATCCAAATAAAAAAATATGATGTCCGTGATGAATAACAGGATGGCTGCGGCTCCCCAATTTAGAAAATATTTGTTCCCTTGCTGGTTTTATCGGGTGTGCTGCTTCTTACTTCTGTCATTATTGCCTCTTCTTTGGATTGTCTGCTGTTCATATTGTATTCCTTACTATTGTGGATTCTTCGTCAATGAATTGCAGGATCGTAGTTTTGCCATATGATTATGGCACTAGCAGGATCGCCATGTGATATGCGGTGATCGGTTGTTGAATGCAGACTCTTCCAGTGGTACAGCTCAGCCTCGGGTTGACATCAATTATACTCGGATATTACAAATAAGTGGAACTTTATTATACATAGTATAATATACACAATTATGGACGGTTACATCGTCGTTCTTAGTCTAGCGTAGTCTATATCAGTCTCTGACAGTCTATATCTATCTATCTCTTAATCTAGTACAAAAATGTCTTATATAGTAACTATTTCTGCGACAAGAAGGACTGAATAAAGGCAGACGGCCTCTCAGTCCCCACCGATGCAACTTCCTAAGAATGCCATGACGCCATGTTATATCATAGGCTTTTTCCAGATCGAAAAACACCGCGACTAGGTGTTTTCTCTCCAGAAAAGCGTTTTGAATGGCATTCTCTAAACGGACCAGATGGTCAATAGTGGAATGAAGTTTCCTAAATCCAGACTGGTAGGGTACGATTAGTTCTCGCGACTCGAGAATCCATACCAGTCGGCTTTTGACCATTTTTTCAAAAATTTTACTCAAGCAGCAGGTTAATGATACAGGGCGATAACTAGATTTAAGATTCGGATCCTTTCCGGGTTTAAGAAGAGGCACTATTATTGCTTCTCTCCATACTGACGGATATTCCCCTTTTTCCGATGTTCGATTAAATAATGCCAATAGGTTTGTCTTACTGGCAGGTGATAGATTTGCTATCATTTTATATGGGATGTTATCGAGGCCAGGAGAAAAGTCTTTACTAAAGGTAAGTGCCTCTTCAAATTCATCCATTGTTAATGGAAGATTATAATCTTGATCCGAATCTTCTGAGAAATCGATGAGGATTTCTAGCTCGCCCTTCCTACGCAAGAACTCAGGTAAGTAATTGGAAGAACTACATATGCTGGAGAAATGCTTTGCAAGTGCTTCCGCTACTTCAGGTGGCTCGGTAACTGTAGCGCCTCCATCGCATAGACCTATTACGGACTGTAGGCGTTGGCCACGGATAGCATGCACTTTTCTCCAGACACCTGTGATTGGAACGTAATTTAACATTGAGTTCACGTAGTTCTTCCAGGCATCATTTTTTGACTGTAAGATTTTGGGGCGGGCGACGGCCCGCTTTTGTTTGAACTTTATAAGATTCTCTTGCGTAGGATATTTTTTAAAAACGTTAAAAAACGTTTAACCTCTAAGTTCCACCATGGGACGGAGGATTTACTAGTCGAGCCAGAGGTACATGGTATATACTTTTCTGCTGCTTGAGTAATGCTAAGATTAAAACTTAAAAGAGCGGACTCAATATCATCAAAGTTATCAGTTAACGTGACGTCGTTCTGAAACTTATCCCACTCTGCCAGATCCAGGCGCCAGCGCCTAGGCCTTCGTTGTGGGGCCCTCGGAATGTTAGTTGACAAAAGGATCGGAAAGTGATCACTTCCATACAAATCGTCGCCACTGAAAACGTGTGGCGAGAGTTGGTGAAGATATTGTCAGATCTATTGCTGAGAATGTCCCATTTGCGGCATTGAAGTGTGTCGGCTGTTCAGTGTTATGTATGTACCTCTGGTATCAACAGCCGACGAGCCCCACAAAGGATTATGGGCATTAAAGTCTCCCAGCAATAGATATGGTCTAGGTAACTGCTCGATTAGGTCAGCAACTTGACGAACATCCCAGTTTGCATCTGGGAGGTACAAGTTGCATATGGTTACAGTCAATAGTGATTCTATTTTATCCGCTATTGCTTGAAGATCAGTCCTTAATGATATCTCTTTGAAAATAGTACCTCTTTTTAAAAATATGCCCACTCCTCCTCTAGCGCGTTGATGTGGTATATCATCTTTTATCAGGATGTTATACCCTCGAAGGCTAAATTATTCCTGAGGATGGAAGTGCGTCTCTTGAAGGCATATACAAAAGGGACTATATTTTTTAAGGATGATCTACAGTTCACCAAAATGCGACATGCAACCATTGCAGTTCCATTGGACCACTTGTTCCAACTCTTTGAATTAAGGTATAAAAGATAAAATGACAAGAATAAGGACAGACAATTAAGACAAATAAATAAATAAATAAATAAATAAAAATTAGAAATTAGACAACACGTAGACTACACTGATATATTAAAAAGACATTTTCCGGTGGTGAGAACCGGAAGCCGCCTTGTCTTGACTGATACTTGGCTCAGTATTTATAGCCTTTGGTTTTCTCGACTTTCCTTTTGGCCAACCAACTGGCCTTTTCGCCCGCTGGCCTGGGTTTTGATTCTCACTCTCTGATTCAGAGAGTGATTGCTGCCTCTTGCAGGCAGGTAACCTCCCCTGATCTGAGGGGGTTTTAAAGTGTTTTCCAGCGTCCGAACTTGCGGCCGCTGGAACGGTATTGCCCTTCTCCGCTTGGGAGAAGAGGGTTGTAGCTTCAGATACTGAAGCCATAGATAGGTTAGGTTAGGTTGGTGTGGCAGCACCACGAAGAGGTGCACACTTAGGCCTAGATAGGCCC
>OZ018399.1:28637336-28689836 GCA_963969525.1 Ontholestes murinus
CTCCGGTTGCATTTAGCCTTGCTGCAGTATGGGAGCACTGCTGCAGTCGACCTTTATTTCTGCCCTTCTCGTGGGCTCGTGGGAACCGCATGGCAACCTCTTTTAAAAAACCCTATGAGGAATCAACCTCATTAAAAAATGATGCGGCGCCCGGGAACGCGCAAAGTTCCCAAACCATTAAAGAAAATTCGGGGCCCATATGCCCCGTTTTTTCGTTGTAAAAAGAGAGGATGGAATGAACTTTGACAAAGTAAATCCTTTTGCAATCTCAAAGTTCATAGAACAAATGATCGGAAGAGTAAGTGGAATTAAGAAAATAAAAGATGGACTAATGATTGAAGCACAAACGGACAAACAGGCAGTTAAACTATTAAAGTTACAGAAATTTCTACATTTTAATGTAGAGGTGACTATTCATAAATCGTTAAATTATGTAAAAGGTATCGTATATTGTAGAGATCTACTATCTTGCAGTGACGAGGAGATATTAGACGATTTACAAAAGCACAACGTAATTGAATTGGTTAATACTCCATCCATTGTATTAACCTTTAACACGACGGTGCTGCCTAAAAAAGTCAACATTGCGTTTTACAGCTTAGAGGTTAGGCAGTACGTACCAAGCGTTTTACGATGCTTTAGGTGTCAGAAGTTAGGGCACACTTCTACTAGATGCGAAGGTCCAGACATCTGCCCGTGCGGTAAACCAGTTCATGACGGAACAGATTGCGTAGAGCCGCTAAAATGTGTCAACTGCGGAGGTGACCACTCCGCAAGATACAAGAACTGTCCATCCCTTTTATTTGAGAAATCTGTGCAAGAATTAAGAACAAAGGAGAAGATTAGCTATTTTGAGGCTAAGAAAAAATTAACATTGCCAAAAGCTCCTATGGAAAATGTCTCATACGCACAAGCTGCAAACAAACGCTTTAATACTGAACAATTGCTCTCCGAATTAACACCAATAATTTCAAAATTAGTAGGGGAGTCAATCAAACGAACACTAGGAGATATGATAATCAATAAAGAGGAATCAATGCAGCCGAAAATTATGAATCAAACAGCAGTATTTGAAAAAACTACAAAACAGATGCCAGGTGCATCTGTAGCTTCAACACCCGAAGCTACAACTCTCTTCTCCCAAGCGGAGAAGAGCAATATCACTTCAGCGCCTGATACTTTAAAACCCCCTCTGATAAGGGGAGGTTACCAGCCTGTAAGAGGCAGCAATCACTCTCTGAATCAGAGAGTGAAAAGCAAAACATAGCCCAGCAGGCCAAACGACCAGTTGGCTGGCCTAAAGGGAAGGCCAGAAAACACAAGGTCACAAATCCTGATCCTGCTTCCGGTTCTCAACACCGGAAGATGTCTTTTTAATCTATCTGTAAAGTCCAATTATTGTTTAACTTTTTAATTGTATTGTCCTAATTGTTGTCAGTGTCTTAATTTTTATTCATTTTAAAAGAGTTGGAACAAATAGTCCAGTGGAATTGCCGTGGTTGCATATCGCATATCGGCGAACTGAAGATCATACTGCAAGAATACAGTCCTTTCTGTGTATGCCTACAGGAAACCCTCTTTAAACCCGAACAACATTTTTCAATAAGGGGCTACAACATCCTTCGGGAAGATGTAGCCCCACGTCATCGATCGAGAGGGGTAGTAGGTATACTCATACGGGAAGGTTGTATTTCTACGCAATTAACACTAAGAACGGATCTTCAGGCCGTAGCATGTATGATCAAATCGCCGATAGTTTTGACGATATGCAACGTTTACCTCCCAGATGGTAACTGGGAGCGTAATCAAATAGTTGATCTGATCAGGCATTTACCTGGACCGTATCTATTGCTGGGAGACTTCAATGCACATAGTCCGTTATGGGGTTCCTCTCGTCTCGATATTAGAGGCAAATACATCGAGGAAGTGCTCGATATCACGGGAGGAGTACTCTTAAATAACGGACTGCCAACGCATTTTAACGCTTCAAACGGTGCATTCTCAGCAATAGATCTAGCAATATCTTCGCCCACTCTCGCCACGCGTCTACAGTGGCAGGCCCTCGAAGACCTACACGGAAGCGATCATTTCCCGATCGTCTTATCATCTAACATTCCGAGGGCCATACAACGCAGACCCAGGCGCTGGCGCCTGGATCTAGCAGAGTGGGAAAAGTTTCGTAACGACGTCACGTTAACAGAAAACTTCGAAGATATTGGTTCCACTCTAGATAATATAAATCTCAGCATTACTCAAGCAGCAGAAAAGTTTATACCACGTACCTCTGGCTCGACTAGTAAATCCTCCGTCCCGTGGTGGAACGTTGAGGTTAGTCGAGTTATCGCAGAGAAGAAACGGGCGTTTAACATTTACAAAAGAAATCCTACGCAAGAAAACCTTATCGTTCTTAAACGAAAGCGGGCAGTCGCCCGCCGCAAGATTTTAGAGTCGAAAAACGACTCTTGGAAGAACTACGTGAACTCGATGAAGAGTGACACGTCAGTCACAGAAGTCTGGAGAAAAGTACATGCAATCCGCGGACAAAGGCTACCGTCCATCATAAGCATTTATGATGGATGTAACACGATCACAGAGCCTTGTGATATAGCGGAAGTCCTAGCAGTACAATTCTCCAGCACTAGTAGTTCTTCCAATTATCAAGCTGAATTCTTGCGTAGGAAAGGTGAACTAGAAGCCCCACTAGACTTTTGCACAGATTCGGATCTTAATTATAATCATCCATTTACAATGGATGAGTTTGAGGAGGCACTGAAGACTAGCAATGACTCCTCTCCTGGCCCGGATAATATCCCCTACAAAATGATTGCAAATCTCTCATATGATTCAAAAATGCATATCTTATCACTCTTCAATGTGATATGGGAGAGAGGGGAATATCCGGAGCAATGGAGAGAAGCAATAATTGTGCCTCTTCTCAAGATTGGAAAAGATCCGAATCTTGCTTCTAGTTATCGCCCGGTTTCTTTGACGTGCTGCTTGAGTAAAGTGTTTGAAAAAATGGTCAATAGCCGACTGGTATGGATTCTCGAGTCGCGAGAACTTATAGTACCCTACCAGTCTGGATTTACGAAACGTCATTCCACTATTGACCATCTGGTCCGTCTAGAGAATGCCATTCAAAACGCTTTTCTGGAGAGAAAACACCTAGTCGCGGTGTTTTTCGATCTGGAAAAAGCATATGATATGACATGGCGTCATGGCATTCTGAGGAAGTTGCACCGGTGGGGACTGAGAGGCCGTCTGCCTTTATTTATCCAGTCCTTTTTGTCGCACCGGAGTTTTCGAGTACGTGTTGGAGATTCTTTCTCCTCCCTCCACGTGCAAGAAAACGGTATACCGCAGGGCTCTACCATTAGCGTAACCCTTTTCTCTATTGCGGTAAATGATATTGCAACTTCCATATGTACCCCCGTAAAAACGTGCTTGTATGTCGACGACCTCGCAATCTACATGGCCGGAGATACCATCCCGGCTATATGTACACAATTGCAGAGGAGCATTGATAACATCGTTCGAGACGCTGGCTCGTGTGGTTTCCGATTTTCAGAGACAAAGATGGCGTGTGTCCATTTTTGTCGTCTGAGGAAGCCACACAGGGAGCCTAGTCTACAAATTAATGGTTCTGTTATTCAATGTGTCGACAGTTATCGATTTCTAGGACTTATTTTCGACAGGACTCTCTCATTCCGTCCCCACATTAATGACCTTGAAACAAGGTGTAAAAAGGCACTTAATTTAATTAGGTGCCTTTCTAACATTAATTGGGGTGCGAGCAGAGAGGTTTTGCTGCGGCTGTATCAGGCTCTGGTTCTGTCCAGGCTTGATTACGGGTGCGCAGTATATTCCGCTGCTCGTAATTCGTGGTTACAAGTCCTAGATTCGATACATTATGCAGGTATACGTTACGCTACAGGAGCTTTTAGGACCACACCAAGGAATAGTCTCTGCTGTGATGCCGGGTTACTACCGCTAAAGTACAGACGTCTTCGGTTCGCTTTGCGATATGAAGCGTCTGTACGTAGTAACCCGAAACACATCAATTTTGAATGTTTCAGCAAAGCAGAGACATATCGAAAATACGCCTTGCGACCGTCTGTCACAAGGCCGGTGTGTGTCCGAGCGCGCGAGTTCCGCAAGAGTCTTGAGTTCCATTTGCCCGAAATACAGCCGGTGGGTGTGTGTGAGGTACCGCCATGGGTGGTACCTGCACCAAACATAATTATGAAGTTGCTGGACGACCCAAAGCACCAAACGACGCCGGCAATTTTTCGGGTGAAACTAATGGAACTCATTAACAAATACACAAACTCTTGCTGCATATATACGGATAGATCTAAGACCGACATTGGAGTAGGAGCAGCCTTTGTGGTTGACTCCACTCCACACTCGTGGTCGTTGGATCCTCTGTCCTCCGTATATACTGCCGAACTATTCGCAATATTGAAAGCGCTCAACTACTGCAATAGGTCTAGCAGTAGTACATTCCTCGTAATTTCAGATTCCCTCTCTTCCCTACAAAGTATAGCCGACAGCCAAAATAATGATCCGTTTGTACAGAACATCCTCTGTCTTTTGTACAAGCTGCATCTCGCTGACAAGAATGTTGTCTTCATATGGGTGCCATCACACGTCGGCATTGAAGGCAACGAGATTGCAGACAGAGCTGCCCGTCAGGCAGCTCTCGCGGATCATGTTGACTACGCCATGTGTCGGCCTGACGATGTCAAGGTCGGCGTTACGGCGTTAGTCAACAACGCATGGCAAAGGGAATGGGAGAGCCTCGAGAGTAAGCTTAAAGCTGTAAAACTCTCTGTGACAGCATGGAAGTCACCGGTTAAACTCAACAGGAGAGAGGAGGTCGCTCTGACCCGCCTACGAATGGGTCATACTAACCTGACCCATTCTCATCTCCTAACCGGTGACGATGCACCCACATGCGACACGTGTCACAGCCCTCTAACGGTGAGGCATATAATTGAGGAATGTGCAGCCTACACAGGTCAACGTGTACGGCTGAAGCTCCGAAGTAATGTAGCGTACGATTTGAGCAATTCTGTTTTGTCGGTAGAAACTGTCGTTGCTTTTCTGCAAGCGACAGAACTTCTACGCAGAATTTAGGGGTACTGTAAGGACCAGTTTACTGTGCTGAGCAGTTTTTAATTTGTTGTGCATCGTCTTTTTATGTTAATTTATTATCTTTGTTAATTTATTCTGTGAACGTCCGTCTCGTCTAGTTGGCCCTTTACACCAACTAGGTCGAATGATTTTATCGTTTTCGTTTTGTATTGTTTTTGTTGTCGGGCACTTTACACCCGACAACGGTTTTATCGATTTTATCTAGTTTTAAGTTTTACCTATATGTCTAGTTTTAAGTTTTAATCTGTGTGCCGTCCCTCCACCATGTTGGCTTTATACCAACTTGCTGGATGTGTTCTGTCCGTCTCGCCTAGCTGGCCTAGGTCGAGTGATTTTAAACTTTTTGTCTCTAGTCATTATTTTAATTTATATGTTAATTTATTTTGTGAATGTCCGTCTCGTCTAGTTGGCATTTTACACCAACTAGGTCGAGTGATTTTATTATTTTTGTTTGTATTGTTCCTCTGCTGTCGGGCTATCTACACCCGACAGCGGTTTTATTTATATATGTTAATTTATTATGTGTTCGTCCGTCTCGCCTAGTTGGCATTTTACACCAACTAGGTAGAGTGATTTTAGTATCTTTGTTAGTATTGTTCCTCCGGTGTCAGGCCATTTACACCCGACATTGGTTTTATTTCTATGTGTTAATTTATTTTGTGTTCGTCCGTCTCGCCTAGTTGGCATTTTACACCAACTAGGTGAGTATTATTATTATTATCACAAAGTTAAAAAAAAAGAGAGAATAGCGGCTAATGGCCCTAGTAGTCGATGCCGCTTAAAAAAAAAAAAAAAAAAATAAAAAAAAAATAATAATAATAATAATAATAATAATAATAATAATAATAATAATAATAATAATAATAATAATAATAATAATAATAATAATAATAATAATAATAATAATAATAATAATAATAATAATAATAATAATAATAATAATAATAATAATAATAATAATAATAATAATAATAATAATAATAATAATAATAATAATAATAATAATAATAATAATAATAATAATAATACTGTGCTGAGCAGTTTTTAATTTGTTGTGCATCGTCTTTTTTTATGTTAATTTATTATCTTTGTTAATTTATTCTGTGAACGTCCGTCTCGTCTAGTTGGCCCTTTACACCAACTAGGTCGAGTGATTTTATTGTTTTCATTTTGTATTGTTTTTGTTGTCGGGCACTTTACACCCGACAACGGTTTTATCGATTTTATCTAGCTTTAAGTTTTATCTTAGTGTTTAATTATAAGTTTTTACCTGTGTGTCGTCCCTTCACCATGTTGGCTCTTTACACCAACTTGGTGGAGTTGTTTTTATCATTGATTTTATCGCATTCGTTTGTATTGTTTTTGTTGTCGGGCACTTTACACCCGGCAACGGTTTTATCGCTTTTATCTAGTTTTAAGTTTTATCTATATGTCTAGTTTTAAGTTTTATTCTGTGTGTCGTCCCTCCACCATGTTGGCCTTTTACACCAACTTGATGGATGTGTTCTGTTCGTCTCGCCTAGCTGGCCTAGGTCGAGTGATTTTAAGCTTTTTGTCTCTAGTCATAATTTTAATTTATATGTTAATTTATTTTGTGGATGTCCGTCTTGCCTAGTTGGCATTTTACACCAACTAGGTCGAGTGATTTTATTATTTTTGTTTGTATTGTCCCTCTGTTGTCGGGCTATTTACACCCGACAGCGGTCTTATTTATATATGTTAATTTATTCTGTGTTAGTCCGTCTCGCCTAGTTGGCTTTTTACACCAACTAGGCGGGTATTATTATTATTTAGAAGCTAAATAAAAAAAAAAAAAAAGAGAGAATAGCGGCTAATGGCCCTAGCAGTCGATGCCGCTCAAAAAAAAAAAAAAAAAAAAAAAAAAAATAATAATAATAATAATAATAATAATAATAATAATAATAATAATAATAATAATAATAATAATAATAATAATAATAATAAGAATAATAATAATAATAATAATAATAATAATAATAACAATAATGGGATCGAGTGGTTCTGTCCACAGGGGGGCGTGTAGCGTCTTATAGGTGCCCTAGCCGGGGCTAGCTTGCTAGCCCTGGTTAGGTGTCACCCTAGCTTCTCCGCCCCCAAGACCGGCATGCGTACCATCATTGGTATAACCTACCTGAGGTGATCCTGTTTCTGCAGAACATGCCGGATCTAGAGGAGTAAACCTCGACTAAAAATCCGTAATCCAAGGTGTCAATCGTACCGTGCCGAGGGATGGATGGCCACGCGTCAGTTGGTCTCATACGGTGTCCTCCGGATACCTGGCGAACTCCGGTTGCATTTAGCCTTGCTGCAGTATGGGAGCACTGCTGCAGTCGACCTTTATTTCTGCCCTACTCGTGGGAATCTCATGGGAACTTCTTCTAAAAAAACTTCAGAGGAGTCAACCTCTTTAAAAAATGACGCGGCGCCTGGGAACGCGCAAAGTTCCCGAATTGTTAACGAAAGGACGCCGGCACCTTTGCCACGTTTCTTTGTTGTTAAAAGGTGTGACGGAGTGAATTTCGACAAAGTGAATCCGTTTGCTATTGCGAAGTATGTTGAGCAAAATCTAGGTAAGGTTGGATCGATTAAAAAGATTAGAGAGGGACTCATGATAGAAGTGGTTACCGATAGGCAGTCAGTCAGATTGCTAAGACTCGATAGATTTTTAGAGTATGATGTAGAAGCGGTGGTACATAAATCACTCAATTATTCAAAGGGCATTATTTACTGTCGTGATTTAATTGAATGTAGCGATGAAGAGATTTTAGAGAATCTTAAGAATCAAAATGTCATAGAAATTCGACGAATTAAGACGAAACGGGAAGGACAGCTTATCAACACGCCGTCAATTGTGTTGACTTTTAATTCAACAACTCTACCGAAAAAGGTAAATGTGGCTTTTTACCACGTTGAAGTCCGTCAATATGTACCTAGTGTACTACGCTGCTTCAGGTGTCAGAAGCTGGGACACACATCGTCCAGATGTGAAAGCCCAGCAATCTGCTCCTGTGGCAAACCGGTACATGAAGGTGTAGATTGTACTGAGCCCTTCGAATGCGTAAACTGCGGAGGTAACCACTCCGCAAGATATAAAAATTGTCCGTCCTTAGTATTTGAAAGGTCCGTACAGGAGCTAAGGACCAAAGAAAAAATCAGCTACTTTGAAGCCAAGAAGAAACTTACCCTTCCTAAATCTCCCGTGGATAATGTCTCCTATGCGCAAGCTACAATGAAAAGGTCAAGCGCAGAGCAAGTCATATCCGAACTTACCCCTCTAATCTCTAAACTAGTCGAGGAAACAATTAAGAAAAGTCTAGAAAATCTAGTTATTAACAGAAGCGACTTGAAGCAGATTAAGAATAGAGATGTAACTCCACCTACCAAATCAGCAACGCAGTCGACGATTGCGTCTGTAGCTTCGTCTTCTGAAGCTACTTCTCTCTTTTCCTATGTGGAAAAGAGAAACACCATCCCAGCGTCCGAAAATGTGGACGCTGAAAATAAATTCAAAACTCCCTTGGAGGAAGGGAGAACACCTGCTATTAAAAGGCAGCAATCACTCTCCGAGTCGGAGAGTGACAAACAAATTATAGCCCAACAGGCAAAACGACCTGTTGGGTGGCCCAAAGGAAAGGCTAGAAAACCAAAAGCCAAAACCTTTGAGTCAGACGCTAATTCGGCTTCCGGTTCTCAACACCGGAAAATGTCTTTTTAGTTTGTTAGTGAAGTCCCTGTGATGTCTATAATTTATTCTTATTTGTCGTAGTGTTGTCTTTGTTATAATTTTTAATTAATTTAAAAGAGTTGGAACAAATGGCCCAATGGAATTGCCGTGGTTGCATATCGCATATCGGTGAACTGAAGATCATTCTGCGAGAATACAATCCTTTCTGTGTATGCCTACAGGAAACCCTCTTTAGACCTGATCAACAGTTTTCATTAAGGGGCTACAGCATCCTTAGGGAAGACGTAGCCCCACGCCATCGGTCAAGAGGGGGAGTAGGTATACTCATACGGGAAGGATGTATTTACTCGCAATTAAATCTCAGAACGGATCTTCAGACCGTAGCCTGTGTGATCAAAGCGCCGATAGAAGTCACGATATGCAACATTTACCTCCCAGATGGCAACTGGGAGAGTAACCAGATAGTCAATCTGATTAGGCAATTACCCGGACCATATCTATTGCTGGGAGACTTTAATGCACATAGTCCGTTATGGGGTTCCCCCCGTCTCGATATTAGAGGCTCGTATATCGAAGACGTGCTTGATATCACGGGAGGGATTCTCTTAAATAACAAACTACCAACGCATTTCAACGTTTTCAGCGGTGCATTCTCAGCAATAGATTTAGCAATATCTTCGCCCACTCTTGCCACGCGTCTTCAGTGGCAGGCCCTCGAGGATCTACATGGAAGCGATCACTTCCCGATCGTCTTATCCACAAACATTCCGAGGGCCATACAACGCAGACCCAGGCGCTGGCGCCTGGATCTAGCAGAGTAGGAAGAGTTTCGTAACGATGTCACGTTAGCAGACAACTCCGAAGATATTGGTTCCACTCTAGATACAATAAATCTCAGCATTACTCAAGCAGCAGAAAAGTTTATACCACGTACCTCTGGCTCGACTAGTAAATCCTCCGTTCCATGGTGGAACGTTGAGGTTAGTCGAGTTATCGCAGAGAAGAAACGGGCGTTTAACATTTACAAAAGAAATCCCACGCAAGAAAACCTTATCGTTTTTAAACGAAAGCGGGCAGTCGCCCGCCGCAAGATTTTGGAATCTAAAAACGATGCTTGGAAGAACTACGTGAACTCAATGAAGAGTGACACGCCAGTCACGGAAGTTTGGAGAAAGGTACATGCTATCCGCGGGCAAAGGCTACCGTCCATCATAGGCCTTTGTGATGGAGGCAACACAATCACGGAGCCTCGTGATGTAGCGGAGGCATTAGCTCTACATTTCTCCAGCGCCAGTAGTTCTTCCAATTATAATCCCGAATTCTTGCGTAGGAAAGGTGAACTAGAAGCTCCACTAGACTTTAACACAGATTCGGATCTTAATTACAATCATCCATTTTCAATGGATGAGTTCGAGGAGGCACTTAGGTGTAGCAGTGACTCCTCTCCTGGCCCGGATAATATCCCCTACAAAATGATAGAAAATCTGCCACACGAATCAAAAACCCATATCCTGTCTCTGTTTAATTGGATATGGGAGAAAGGGGAATATCCGGAGCAATGGAGAGAAGCAATTATTGTGCCTCTTCTCAAAACTGGAAAAGATCCGAATCGTGCTTCTAGTTATCGCCCGGTTTCGTTGACTTGCTGCTTGAGTAAAATTCTTGAAAAAATGGTCAATAGCCGACTGGTATGGATTCTCGAGTCGCGAGAACTGATCGTACCCTACCAGTCAGGATTTAGGAAACGTCATTCCACTATTGACCATCTGGTCCGTTTAGAGAATGCCATTCAAAACGCTTTTCTCGAGAGAAAACACCTAGTCGCGGTGTTTTTCGATCTAGAAAAAGCTTATGATATGACATAGCGTCATGGCATTCTTGGGAAGTTGCATCGGTGGGGACTGAGAGGCCGTCTGCCTTTATTCATCCAGTCCTTCTTATCGCACCGAAGTTTTCGAGTACGTGTAGGAGATTTTGTCTCCTCTCTCCACGTACAAGAAAACGGTATACCGCAGGGCTCTACCATTAGCGTAACCCTTTTCTCTATTGCGGTAAATGATATTGCAACTTCCGTTAGTACCCCAGTGAATACGTGCCTGTATGTCGACGACCTCGCAATCTACATGGCCGGAGATACCATCCCGGCTATATGTAGAGAGCTGCAGAGGAACATTGATAACATCGTTCGAGACGCTGGCTCGTGTGGTTTTCGGTTTTCAGAGACAAAGATGGCATGCGTCCATTTTTGTCGTCTGAGAAAGCCACACAGGGAGCCTAGTCTAAATATTAATGGTTCTGTTATTCAATGTGTCGACAGTTATCGATTTCTAGGACTAATTTTCGACAGGACTCTGTCATTCCGTCCCCACATTAATGACCTTGCTACAAGGTGTAAGAAGGCACTTAATCTAATTAGGTGCCTTTCTAACATTAATTGGGGTGCGAGCAGAGAGGTTTTGCTGCGGCTGTATCAGGCTCTGGTTCTGTCCAGGCTTGATTACGGGTGCGCAGTATATTCCGCTGCTCGTAATTCGTGGTTGCAAGTCCTAGATTCGATACATTATGCAGGCATTAGATACGCTACAGGAGCTTTTAGGACCACACCAGTGAATAGTCTCTGCTGTGATGCCGGGTTACTACCGCTGAGGTACAGACGTCTTCGGTTCGCTTTGCGATACGAAGCGTCTGTACGTAGTAACCCGAAACACATAAATTTCAATTGTTTTAACAGAGCAGAGACTTATCGTAAATACGCCTTGAGACCGTCAGTCACAAGGCCGGTGTGTGTCCGAGCGCGCGAGTTCCGCAAGAGTCTTGAGTTCCATTTACCCGAAATACAGCCGGTGGGTGTGTGTGAGGTACCGCCATGGGTGATACCCACACCACACATAGTTCTGTCGTTGCTAGACGATCAAAAGCACGAAACGACGCCGGCAATTTTTCGGGTGAAACTAATGGAACTCCTTAACAAATATACAGACTCTTGCTGCATATATACGGATGGATCTAAGACCGACATTGGAGTAGGAGCAGCCTTTGTGGTTGACTCCACTCCACACTCGTGGTCGTTGGATCCTCTGTCCTCCGTATATACTGCCGAACTATTCGCAATATTGAAAGCGCTCAACTACTGCAATAGGTCTAGCAGTAGTACATTCCTCGTAATTTCAGATTCCCTCTCTTCCCTACAAAGTATAGCCGACAGCCAAAATAATGATCCGTTTGTACAGAACATCCTCTGTCTTTTGTACAACCTGCATCTCGCTGACAAGAATGTTGTCTTCATATGGGTGCCATCACACGTCGGCATTGAAGGCAACGAGATTGCAGACAGAGCTGCCCGTCAGGCAGCTCTCGCGGATCATGTTGACTACGCCATGTGTCGGCCTGACGATGTCAAGGTCGGCGTTACGGCGTTAGTCAACAAAGCTTGGCAAAGGGAATGGGAGAGCCTCGAGAGTAAGCTAAAAGCTGTAAAACTCTCTGTGACAGCATGGAAGTCACCGGTCGCACTGAGTAGGAGACAGGAGGTCGCTCTGACCCGCCTACGAATGGGTCATACCAACATGACCCATTCTCATCTCCTAACCGGTGACGAAGCACCCACATGCGGCACGTGTCACAGCCCTCTAACGGTGAGGCATATAATCGAGGAATGTGCAGCCTACACAGGTCAACGTGTACGGCTGAAGCTCCGAGGTAATGTAGCGTACGATTTGAGTAATTCTGTTTTGTCGGTAGAAACTGTCGTTGCTTTTATGCAAGCGACAGAACTTCTACGCAGAATTTAGGGGTACTCTAAGGACCAGTTTACTGTGCTGAGCAGTTTTTAATTTGTTGTGCATCGTCTATTCATGTTAATTTATTATCTTTGTTAATTTATTCTGTGAACGTCCGTCTCGCCTAGTTGGCACTTTACACCAACTAGGTCAAGTGATTTTATCGTTTTCGTTTTGTACTGTTTTTGTTGTCGGGCACTTTACACCCGACAACGGTTTTATCCCTTTTATTTAGCTTTAAGTTTTATCTTTGTGTCTAGCTTTAAGTTTTAATCTGTGTGTCGTCCCTCCACCATGTTGGCCTTTTACACCAACTTGGTGGAGTTGATTTTTATCACTGATGTTTGTATCGTATACATCTCGCCTAGTTGGATTTTTACACCAACTAGGTCGAGTGATTTTATCGTACTCGTTTGTATTGTTTTTGATGTCGGGCGTAAACCCGGCAACGGTTTTATCGCTTTTATCTAGTTTTAAGTTTTATCTATATGTCTAGTTTTAAGTTTTTATTCTGTGTGTCGTCCCTCCACCATGTTGGCCTTTTACACCAACTTGGTGGATGTGTTCTGTTCGTCTCGCCTAGCTGGCCTAGGTCGGTGATTTTAAGCTTTTTGTCTCTAGTCAAAATTTTAAATTATATGTTAATTTATTTTGTGAATGTCCGTCTCGCCTAGTTGGCATTTTACACTAACTAGGTCGAGTGATTTTAATATTTTTGTGTGTATTACCGCTCTGC
The DNA here is from genome assembly GCA_963969525.1 of Ontholestes murinus. Classification (NCBI taxonomy): domain Eukaryota; kingdom Metazoa; phylum Arthropoda; class Insecta; order Coleoptera; family Staphylinidae; genus Ontholestes; species Ontholestes murinus. Next base: position 28,650,715 of record OZ018399.1, read on the forward strand.
TGTCGGGCTATTTACACCCGACAGCGGTTTTATTTATATTTGTTAATTTATTCTGTGTTCGTCTGTCTCGCCTAGATGGCATTTTACACCAACTGGGTGGAGTGATTTTAGTATTTTTGTTTGAATTGTTTCTCTGGTGTCAGGCCATTTACACCCGACATTGGTTTTATTTCTATGTGTTAATTTATCTTGTGTTCGTCCGTCTCGCCTGGTTGGCGTTTAACACCAACTAGGCGAGTATTATTATTATAACTAAACATGAAAAAAAAAAATAAAGAGAATAGCGGCTAATGGCCCTAGCAGTCGATGCCGCTCAAAAAAAAAAAAAAAAAAAAAAAAATAATAATAATAATAATAATAATAATAATAATAATAATAATAATAATAATAATAATAATAATAATAATAATGGGATCGAGTGGTTCTGTCCACAGGGGGGCGTGTAGCGTCTTATAGGTGCCCTAGCCGGGGCTAGCTTGCTAGCCCTGGTTAGGTGTCACCCTAGCTTCTCCGCCCCCAAGACCGGCATGCGTACCATCATTGGTATTACCTACCTGAGGTGATCCTGTTTCTGCAGAACATGCCGGATCTAGAGGAGTAAACCTCGACTAAAAATCCGTAATCCAAGGTGTCAATCGTACCGTGCCGAGGGATGGATGGCCACGCGTTAGTTGGTCTCATACGGTGTCCTCCGGATACCTGGCGAACTCCGGTTGCATTTAGCCTTGCTGCAGTATGGGAGCACTGCTGCAGTCGACCTTTATTTCTGCCCTACTCGTGGGAACCGCATGGCAACCTCTCTAAAAAAACCTTCTGAGGAATCAACCTCACTAAAAAATGATGCGGCGCCTGGGAGCGCGCAAAGATCCCAATTTGTTAATGAAAAAGTGTCGGCTCACATGCCACGCTTTTTCATTGTAAAGAGATGTGACGGAACAAACTTTGATAAAGTTAATCCTTTTGGGATATCTAAATTTGTTCAACAAGTGATTGGAAATACGGGAGTAATAAAAAAAATTAAGGACGGTCTTATGGTTGAGACCACCACAGATAAACAGTCTCTGAAACTGTTAAAAATGAAAAGATTTTTAGAATATGATGTCGAGGTAATAGTCCATAAGTCGTTAAACTATTCAAAAGGGATCATATATTGCAGAGATCTGGTAGAATGTAGCGACGAAGAAATTTTGGAAGACTTGAGAGGACAGAATGTTATTGAAATTAGGAGAATAAAAACGAAACGCGATGGTTGCCTTAACAACACACCATCAATCGTTTTAACTTTTAATTCAACGGTCTTACCACGAAAAATAAAAATTGCTTTCTACCAGGTTGAGGTTCGACAATATGTTCCTAGCGTTCTACGCTGTTTTAGATGTCAGAAGCTGGGACATACATCAGCGAGATGTGATAATCCAGCTACTTGCTCGTGTGGAAAGCCAGCTCACGAAGGAACGGAATGTACAGAACCGTTTACCTGTGTAAATTGCGGGGGTAACCATTCTGCTCGATATTCAAATTGCCCTTCTCTGATCTTTGAAAAATCTGTGCAAGAGCTTAGAGCCAAAGAGAAGCTTACCTACTTTGAAGCAAAAAGACGTCTAACCCTGCCAAAACTTCCAGTAGCGAACATATCCTACGCTCAGGCATCTGTGAAACAAGCAAACACAGAAAACATCATATCAGAACTTACACCAATCATCACAAAACTGGTAGGTGAAACAATTAAAAAGACGTTTAGTGAATTGTTTGGAAAGGTACAAAATACTAATGTTATGGCAGGTGCACAATCAGCTGTTAAACATATCAGTGACTTAGATAGAGCGTCGACGTTTGACGCTCAAACCCTCTTCCCCCAAGCGGAGAAGAGGGAAACAAATCCAACGTCCGCTAGATCGGACGATGGAACCACATTCAAAACTCCCCAAGAAATGGGGAGGACAGCAGCCGTTAAACGGCAAAACTCTCTCTCCGATTCGGAGAGAGAAAAACAAAAACTACAAAAAAGACCAGTGGGCTGGCAGAAAGGAAGGCCCCGTAAATACAAACCTCCGGAATCGGGTTCAGAATCCGACAAAAATCAGTACGATCCCGGGGCAGAATCAAATAGAAAAATGTCTATTTAATGTGTGTATCTATTCAATGTAAACATTATTTGTCTGTACCTAATTTATGATCTTTGTTTTTGTCTTCGTTTATATCATTTTATTGTTATCAAAAGAGCTGGAACAAATGGTTCAATGGAACTGTAATGGTTGCATAACGCATTATGGAGAGCTGAAGGTCATCCTTCAGAGATATAAGCCCTTTTGCATTTGTCTCCAAGAGACTCACTTTCACCCCCACGAAACGTTTACCCTTCGAGGATATAATATACTCAGAAATGATGTTATACCACATCATCGTGCTAGGGGTGGAGTGGCCATAGCCTTGAAAGAGGGGACAAATTTCAGAGAGCTTGCAATTAGGACTGATCTTCAAGCAATAGCATGTACAATAACATCTCCAATTCCCATGACAATATGCAACCTGTACCTCCCAGATAGAAACTGGGAGGTAAACGAAATTATCGACATTATATTGCAGTTACCAAGACCATATTTATTGCTGGGCGACTTTAATGCACATAATCCGTTATGGGGCTCCTCTAGGGTAGATACCAGAGGTAGAAAAATAGAAGACATACTCGATATCATAGGAGGAGTACTCCTAAACACCGGTCAACCAACACATTTTAATGCCTCTAACGGATTATGCTCAGCAATAGATTTAACGATATCATCACCCACTCTTGCTACACGTCTCCGGTGGCAAACTCTCGGTGACCTTTATGGAAGTGATCATTTCCCGATCCTAATTTCGACCAACGTCCCGAGAGTAGAGCAACGAAGACCTAGGCGATGGCGCCTAGACATTGCAGAGTGGGAGAAGTTCCGTCAGAGCGTTACATTTCCTGAACATTTTGATGATATTGGTTCCGCTCTTCATATTATAAATCTCAGCATAACTCAAGCAGCAGAAAAGTGTATACCGCGTACCTCTGGCTCGACTAGTAAATCCTCCGTTCCATGGTGGAACGTAGAGGTCAGTCGAGTTATCGCAGAGAAGAAGCGAGCATTCAACGTCTTTAAAAGAACCCCTACGCAAGAGAATCTTATTAAATTTAAGCAGAAGCGGGCCGTCGCCCGCCGTAAAATCCTGCAGTCGAAAAATGAGTCATGGAAGAACTACGTCAACTCGATGTCAAACGATACGCCCATAACGGACGTATGGAAAAAGGTGCATGCTATCCGCGGACAAAGATCATCGCCAGTAATTACACTTGGCGATGAAATGCGCATTGTACGTGACCCTTGTCAGGTTGCGGAAGCACTAGCGCGGCATTTTTCTGGCACTTGTAGTTCTTCCAATTATTCAAATGAATTCTTGCGTAGGAGAGGCGAGTTAGAAATTCCACTAGACTTCACTACGCACTCGGATCCAGACTATAATGTTCCATTTACAATGGAAGAATTTGAAGAGGCGTTGAGTTCTAGTAGTGACTCTTCACCTGGTCCGGATAACATCCCTTATAAATTAATTCAAAATTTAACACCGGCCTGTAAAGCCAGTGTACTAAATTTATATAATTTAATATGGGAAAGAGGGGAATATCCGGATGTCTGGAGAGAAGCTACTATAGTGCCTCTTCTCAAACCAGGAAAGGATCCGAGTCTAGCGTCTAGTTATCGCCCAGTGTCTTTAACGTGCTGCTTGAGTAAGGTCTTCGAAAAAATGGTCAACAACCTGCTGGTATGGATTCTCGAGTCGCGAGAACTTATCGTACCCTACCAGTCCGGTTTTAGGAAACGTCATTCCAGTGTTGACCATCTGGTCCGTTTAGAGAATGCCATTCATAACGCCTTTCTAGAGAGAAAACACGTCGTCGCTGTGTTCTTCGATCTGGAAAAGGCTTATGATATAACATGGCGATATAATATTCTCAGGAAGTTGCATCGGTGGGGACTGAGAGGCCGTCTGCCTTTATTCATCCAGTCCTTTTTGTCGCACCGGAGTTTTCGCGTACGAGTAGGCGATTCACTATCCTCTCTACACGTACAAGAAAACGGTATACCGCAGGGCTCTACCATTAGCGTAACCCTCTTTTCTATAGCGGTAAATGATATTGCAACTTCCGTCAGTACCCCCGTAAATACATGCCTGTATGTCGACGACCTCGCAATCTACATGGCCGGAGATACCATCCCGGCTATATGTAGAGAGCTACAGAGGAGCATTGATAACATCGTCCGAGACGCTGGCTCGTGTGGTTTTCGCTTTTCAGAGACAAAGATGGCTTGTGTTCATTTTTGTCGTCTGAGAAAACCACACAGGGAGCCTAGTCTGCAAATTAATGGTTCTGTTATTCAATGCGTCGACTCATATAGATTTCTAGGACTAATCTTTGACAGGTCTCTGTCGTTCCGTCCCCACATTGATGATCTCGCCGTAAGGTGTAAGAAGGCACTTAATTTGATTAGGTGCCTCTCTAACATTAATTGGGGTGCGAGCAGAGAGGTTTTGCTGCGGCTGTATCAGGCGCTGGTTCTGTCCAGACTTGATTACGGGTGCGCAGTATATTCCGCTGCTCGTAAATCGTGGTTAAGGGTCCTAGATTCTATACATTATACAGGCATTCGATACGCTACAGGAGCTTTTAGAACCACACCAGTAAACAGTCTCTGCTGCGAGGCCGGGTTGCAACCGTTGAAATATAGGCGTCTTCGGTTTGCTTTGCGATACGAAGCGTCTATTCGTAGCAACCCAAGGCATATTAACTACTCGCAATTTAGGAGAGCAGAGACATATCGTAAATATGCCTTGAGACCGTCTGTCTCTAGGCCGGTGTGTGTTCGAGCGCGCGAGTTCCGCAAGAGTTCGAATTTCAATTTACCCGAAGTATATCAGGTCGGAGTCGGAGAAATACCACCATGGTTGGCCCCGACAACAAACGTTGTTTTAGACCTGATAAGGTTTCCGAAAACGGAAACCTCGACAACAATTCTTCGGGTGAATCTGAACGAAATTATTAACCGTTATGGGAACTCTTGCTGCATATATACGGATGGATCCAAAACTGAGAATGGAGTCGGAGCAGCCATTGCGGTTGATCAAACTCCACACTCTTGGACACTCGACCAACTAACCTCCGTATATACTGCTGAACTCTATGCAATCTATCAAGCGCTCAAGTACTGCGACCTTTCTAGCAGTAAAACATTCCTCATTTTATCCGATTCACTCTCATCCCTGCAAAGTATATCTGACCGCCTAAGTAATGATCCGCTAGTACAGAATATTCTGTCGTCACTGTACCATCTGCATCTCTCCGAAAAATTTGTTGCCTTCATATGGGTGCCATCACATGTATTTATAGAAGGTAACGAGATTGCAGACAGAGCTGCCCGTCAGGCAGCTCTCGCGGATCGTGTTGACTATGCCATGTGCCGGCCTGACGATGTCAAGGCCGGCGTAACGGCATTAGTCAACAAAGTATGGCAAAGGGAATGGGAGAGCCTCGAGAGTAAGCTGAAAGCTGTAAAACTCTCTGTGACAGCATGGAAGTCACCGGTCGCGCTTAGTAGGAGACAGGAGGTCGCTTTGACCCGCCTACGAATGGGTCATACTAACCTGACCCATTCTTATCTCCTGACCGGTGACGAAGCACCCACATGCGATACGTGTCACAGCCCTCTAACGGTGAGGCATATAATTGAGGAATGTGCAGCCTACACAGGTCAACGTGTACGGCTGAAGCTCCAAGGAAATGTAGCGAACGATTTAAACAATTCTGTTTTGTCGGTGGAAACTGTCGTTGCTTTTCTGCAAGCGACAGAACTTCTACGCAGAATTTAGGGGTACTGTAAGGACCAGTTTACTGTGCTGAGCAGTTTTTAATTTGTTGTGCATCGTCTTTTTATATTAATTTATTATCTTTGTTAATTTATTCTGTGAACGTCCGTCTCGTCTAGCTGGCCCTTTACACCAACTAAGTCGAGCGATTTTATCGTTTTCGTTTTGTACTGTTTCTGTTGTCACCCGACAACGGTTTTATCGATTTTAACTAGCTTTAAGTTTTGTGTGTCGTCCCTCCACCATGTTGGCTCTATACATCAACTTGATGGAGTTGATTTTATCATTGATTTTATCGCATTCGTTTGTATTGTTTTTGTTGTCGGGCACTTTACACCCGACAACGGTTTTATCGCTTTTATCTAGTTTTAAGTTTTATCTATGTGTCTAGTTTTAAGTTTTAATCTGTGAGTCGTCCCTCCACCATGTTGACCTTTTACACCAACGTGGTGGACGTGTTCAGTCCGTCTCGCCTAGCTGGCCTATGTCGAGTGATTTAAAATTTTTTTGTATCTAGTCATTATTTTAATTTATATGTTAATTTATTTTGTGAATGTCCGTCTCGCCTTGTTGGCATTTTACACCAACTAGGTAGAGTGATTTTAATATTTTTGTCGGTATTGTCCATCTGGTGTCAGGCCATTTACACCCGACATTGGTTTTATTTCTATGTGTAGTTAAGTCAATTGCAGCGATGAAGAAATTTTGGATGATCTAAAATCTCAAAACGTGATCGAAATCAGAAGAATTAAGACCAAACGTGAGGGACAACTTGTAAACACTCCTTCGATCGTACTGACATTTAACACAACTGTCCTGCCTAAAAAGATTAACGTCGCATTTTATCATATTGAGGTCCGACAATATATACCTAGTGTGTTGCGTTGCTTCCGCTGCCAGAAGATAGGACACACCTCAGCAAGGTGTACTAGTCAGGCAATATGCTCATGTGGCAAATCACTTCATGAGGGAACGGACTGTGTAGAACCGTTCACGTGCGTAAACTGTGGTGGAAATCACTCTGCCAGGTTTAGAAGCTGTCCATCTCTAATGTTGGAACAATCAATTCAGGAGTTAAAAACAAAAGAGAAAATCAGCTATTTTGAAGCGAAAAAGAGATTAGCAGTTCCTAAACCACCAGTAGCAACAGTGTCATATGCACAAGCAGCAACAAAAGACATAAAATTAGACAACATAATATCAGAACTGACACCACTATTAAAAGAGATTGTTAGTCAAACAGTCAAAAATACTATAGGAGAAATATTAGGTAATACAGGAGGTAAATCTCAACTAAGAGAAGGAAGCGTGACTGCAGGTTTACAAACATCTGCAAAACAAACCTCCATCTCACAAGGAATTCCCGTATCAGGAGTTCCAATTTCCAACTCCCAACCGGAGGTGGAAATTAAGACTCTGGCGACTGCACCGTCGGGCGCCAGAGCAACTTTCAAAGCGCCCTTGGAGGAAGGGAGACTCCCTTCCGTCAAGAGGCAACAATCACTCTCCGAGTCGGAGAGTGAAAAACAAGCAACATCCCAGCAGGCAAAAAGACCTGTTGGATGGCCCAAAGGTAAACCCAGAAAAGTTAAGGCCAACACCTCTGGGTCTGATAACAGACAACTAGATCCGGTGGCCGGTTCTCAGCACCGGAAAATGTCGTTTTAATCTGTCTGTGAAGTCTACGCATTGTCTAATTTTTTAAATGTATTGTCCTTATCGTTGTCTTTGTCTTAATTTTTAATTATTTTAAAAGAGTTGGAACAAATAGTCCAGTGGAATTGCCGTGGTTGCATATCGCATATAGGGGAATTGAAGATCATTCTGAGAGAATACAATCCTTTCTGCGTATGCCTACAAGAAACCCTATTCAAACCCGAACAAGAGTTCTCATTAAGGGGCTACAACATCCTTAGGGAAGATGTAGCCCCACGCCATCGATCAAGGGGGGGTGTAGGCATACTAATACGGGAAGGATGTATTTATACGCAAATATCAGTAAGAACTGATCTTCAAGCCATAGCATGTATAATCAAATCCCCTATATTTCTTACGATATGCAACGTTTACCTCCCAGATGGCAACTGGGAGCGTAATCAGATAGTCGATCTGATCAGGCAATTACCTGGACCATATCTATTGCTGGGAGATTTTAATGCACACAGTCCGTTATGGGGGTCATCTCGTCTCGATATCCGAGGTAAATATATCGAGGAAGTGCTCGATATCACGGGAGGGACACTCCTAAATAACGGACTGCCAACGCATTTTAACGCTTCAAACGGTGCATTCTCAGCAATAGATTTAGCAATATCTTCGCCCACTCTCGCCACGCGTCTTCAGTGGCAGGCCCTCGACGATCTACACGGAAGTGATCACTTTCCGATCATCTTGTCGACTAATATACCGAGGGCCATACAACGCAGACCCAGGCGCTGGCGCCTGGATCTTGCAGAGTGGGAAAAGTTTCGTAACGACGTCACGTTAACAGACAACTTCGAAGATATTGGTTCCACTCTAGATAATATAAATCTCAGCATTACTCAAGCAGCAGAAAAGTTTATACCACGTACCTCTGGCTCGACTAGTAAATCCTCCGTCCCGTGGTGGAACGTTGAGGTTAGTCGAGTTATCGCAGAGAAGAAACGGGCGTTTAATATTTATAAACGAAATCCTACGCAAGAAAATCTTGTCGTTTTTAAACGAAAGCGGGCCGTCGCCCGCCGCATGATTTTAGAGTCGAAAAACGACTCTTGGAAGAACTATGTGAACCTAATGAAGAGTGACACGTCAGTCACGGAAGTCTGGAGAAAAGTACATGCGATCCGCGGGCAAAGGCTACCGTCCATCATAAGCATTTGTGATGGAGCTAACACGATAACAGAGCCTTATGATGTAGCGGAAGTCCTAGCAGTACAATTCTCCAGCACTAGTAGTTCTTCCAATTATCAACCTGAATTCTTGCGTAGGAAAATGGAACTAGAAGGCCCACTAGACTTTCGCACAGATTCGGATCTTAATTATAATCAACCATTTTCAATGGAAGAGTTTGAGGAGGCACTCAGGTCTAGCAATGACTCCTCTCCTGGTCCGGATAATACCCCCTACAAAATGATACAAAATCTATCATATGAATCCAAATCCCATATCCTGTCACTTTTTAATGTGATATGGGAGAAAGGGGAATATCCGGAGCTATGGAGAGAAGCAATTATTGTGCCTCTTCTTAAAACAGGAAAAGATCCGAATCTTGCTTCTAGTTATCGCCCGGTTTCTTTGACTTGCTGCTTGAGTAAAATTTTTGAAAAAATGGTCAATAGCCGACTGGTATGGATTCTCGAGTCACGAGAACTGATCGTACCCTACCAGTCTGGATTTAGGAAACGTCATTCCACTATTGACCATCTGGTCCGTTTAGAGAATGCCATTCAAAACGCTTTTCTGGAGAGAAAACACCTAGTCGCGGTGTTTTTCGATCTGGAAAAAGCGTATGATATGACATGGCGTCATGGCATTCTGAGGAAGTTGCACCGGTGGGGACTGAGAGGCCGTCTGCCTTTATTTATCCAGTCCTTTTTGTCGCACCGGAGTTTTCGAGTACGTGTTGGAGATTCTGTCTCCTCTCTCCACGTACAAGAAAACGGTATACCGCAGGGCTCTACAATTAGTGTAACCCTATTTTCCATTGCGGTAAATGATATAGCAACTTCCGTAAGTACCCCCGTGAATACGTGCCTGTATGTCGACGACCTCGCAATCTACATGGCCGGAGATACCATCCCGGCTATATGTACGCAATTGCAGAGGAGCATTGATAACATCGTTCGAGACGCTGGCTCGTGTGGTTTTCGTTTTTCAGAGACAAAGATGGCTTGTGTCCATTTTTGTCGTCTGAGAAAGCCACACAGGGAGCCTAGTCTACGCATCAATGGTTCTGTTATTCAATGTGTCGACAGTTATCGATTTCTAGGACTGATTTTCGACAGGACTCTGTCTTTCCGTCCCCATATTAATGACCTTGAAACGAGGTGTAAAAAGGCACTTAATTTAATTAGGTGCCTTTCAAACATTAATTGGGGTGCGAGCAGAGAGGTTTTGCTGCGGCTGTATCAGGCTCTGGTTCTGTCCAGGCTTGACTACGGGTGCGCAGTATACTCCGCTGCTCGTAATTCGTGGCTACAAGTCCTAGATTCGATACATTATGCAGGCATTAGATACGCTACAGGAGCTTTTAGGACCACACCAAGGAATAGTCTCTGCTGTGATTCCGGGTTACTACCGCTAAAGTACAGGCGTCTTCGGTTCGCCTTGCGATATGAAGCGTCTGTACGTAGTAACCCGAAACACATAAACTTTGATTCCTTTAACAGAGCAGAGACTTATCGTAAATACGCCTTGCGACCGTCAGTCACAAGGCCGGTGTGTGTCCGAGCGCGCGAGTTCCGCAAGAGTCTTGAGTTCCATTTGCCCGAAATACAGCCGGTAGGTGTGTGCGAGGTACCGCCATGGACGATACCTGCACCACATAGAGTTCTGACGTTGCTGGAAGATCTAAAGCACGAAATGCCGCCGGCAATTTTTCGGGTGAAACTAATGGAACTCGTTAACCAATACACAGACTCTTGCTGCATATATACGGATGGATCTAAGACCGACATTGGGGTTGGAGCAGCCTTTGTGGTTGACTCCACTCCCCACTCGTGGTCGTTGGATCCTCTGTCCTCCGTATATACTGCCGAACTATTCGCAATATTGAAAGCGCTCAACTACTGCATAAGGTCTAGCAGTAGTACATTCCTCGTTATTTCAGATTCACTCTCTTCCCTAGAAAGTATAGCCGACCGCCAAAGTAACGATCCGCTCGTACAGAACATCCTTTCTGTTCTGTACAATCTGCGTCTTACTAGTAAGCGTGTTGTCTTCATATGGGTGCCATCACACGTCGGCATTGAAGGCAACGAGATTGCAGACAGAGCTGCCCGTCAGGCAGCTCTCGCGGATCATGTTGACTACGCCATGTGTCGGCCTGACGATGTCAAGGTCGGCGTTACGGCGTTAGTCAACAAAGCTTGGCAAAGGGAATGGGAGAGCCTCGAGAGTAAGCTGAAAGCTGTAAAACTCTCTGTGACAGCATGGAAGTCACCGGTCGCGCTTAGTAGGAGACAGGAGGTCGCTTTGACCCGCCTACGAATGGGTCATACGAACTTGACCCATTCTCATCTCCTGACCGGTGACGAAGCACCCACATGCGACACTTGTCACAGCCCTCTAACGGTGAGGCATATAATCGAGGAATGTGCAGCCTACACAGGTCAACGTGTACGGCTGAAGCTCCGAGGTAATGTAGCGTACGATTTGAGCAATTCTGTTTTGTCGGTAGAAACTGTCGTTGCTTTTCTGCAAGCGACAGAACTTCTACGCAGAATTTAGGGGTACTGTAAGGACCAGTTTACTGTGCTGAGCAGTTTTTAATTTGTTGTGCATCGTCTTTTTTTATGTTAATTTATTATCTTTGTTAATTTATTCTGTGAACGTCCGTCTCGTCTAGTTGGCCCTTTACACCAACTAGGTCGAGTGATTGTATTGTTTTCATTTTGTATTGTTTTTGTTGTCGGGCACTTTACACCCGACAACGGTTTTATCGATTTTATCTAGCTTTAAGTTTTATCTTAGTGTTTAATTATAAGTTTTTACCTGTGTGTCGTCCCTTCACCATGTTGGCTCTTTACACCAACTTGGTGGAGTTGTTTTTATCATTGATTTTATCGCATTCGGTTGTATTGTTTTTGTTGTCGGGCACTTTACACCCGGCAACGGTTTTATCGCTTTTATCTAGTTTTAAGTTTTATCTATATGTCTAGTTTTAAGTTTTATTCTGTGTGTCGTCCCTCCAACATGTTGGCCTTTTACACCAACTTGATGGATGTGTTCTGTTCGTCTCGCCTAGCTGGCCTAGGTCAAGTGATTTTAAGCTTTTTGTCTCTAGTCATAATTTTAATTTATATGTTAATTTATTTTGTGGATGTCCATCTTGCCTAGTTGGCATTTTACACCAACTAGGTCGAGTGATTTTATTATTTTTGTTTGTATTGTCCCTCTGTTGTCGGGCTATTTACACCCGACAGCGGTCTTATTTATATATGTTAATTTATTCTGTGTCAGTCCGTCTCGCCTAGTTGGCTTTTTACACCAACTAGGCGGGTATTATTATTATTTAGAAGCTAAATAAAAAAAAAAAAAGAGAGAATAGCGGCTAATGGCCCTAGCAGTCGATGCCGCTCAAAAAAAAAAAAAAAAAAAAAAAAAAAATAATAATAATAATAATAATAATAATAATAATAATAATAATAATAATAATAATAATAATAATAATAATAATAATAATAATAATAATAATAATAATAATAATAATAATAATAATAATAATAATATGCACCAACCGATAACCACTGAGGAGGTTCGAAGTGCCTTTACTGGTTCTAAGAACTTTGCTGCTCCAGGTCCCGATGGGATTAATAGCTACTGGTGGAAAAAATTTACCTCTACCCACCAGCATCTGGCTAGAATTTTTAATTCATGGCTGGATGGAGAGCCGCAAATTCCGGCGTGGTTTGTCGAGGGTAGAACAGTGCTTATCCCTAAATCAGGAAATTTGTCCGAGCCCAAAAACTACCGCCCTATAACCTGCCTGAACGCGTGCTACAAGGCTTTCACGCGAATACTGTACTCCCGTATACTCCTATCAATCGATGGGGTGTATCAACAGATATGTGAGCAACGTGGGTCAAAGATAGGCGTAGCTGGCTGCAGGGAAAACCTGTTGATTGATCGCTGTATCACGCAGGACTCCATGCAGTTTAAGCGAAACCTATCAATGGCCTGGATCGATTACCGCAAGGCATTTGACACAACATCCCACGAGCTACTGCTTCATTTGCTCGAATGCCTTGCGGTGCCAGATCCAATAGTGAGATGCATCCAAAGTCTCATGCCACTCTGGAAGACCCGGTTCATTATAAGAACTGGCGAAGAACAGGTCAGAACAGAGTTGGTCGCGTATAAGAGAGGAGTGTTCCAGGGGGACTCTCTTAGCCCTCTCTTATTCTGCATCTCACTATTGCCACTATCTGTTGCAATCCGCAACACCCGTGGATATTATTGCGGTCCACCTGGCAACCGGAGGCACAAGGTCACCCATTTGTTATACATGGATGACCTGAAGCTATATGCCGCCGGAGAACGGGATCTACATCAATCCCTTAAAGCGGTACAGGAGTATACGAGTGCAATAGGCATGGAATTTGGGCTCGACAAATGTGCACTGATCCACCTGAAGAGAGGACGATGCGGGGAATTTGGAGAGGACGCGCAACTTGTAGATGGAAGCATTATGCACCACCTTAATGCCGGAGAGACATACGTCTACCTAGGCGTGCCACAGCACCATGTGCATGATGTGGCAGCCGTTAAAAACGCTCTTCGCGGCAGGTATGGGCACCTTGTCAGACAGATCTGGTCATCAGAGCTGTCTGGTAATAACAAGGTGCTAGCCACAAATATGCTTGCCGTTCCAATTATTATGTACTCGTTTGGGGTAATTAAGTGGACGAGAGAAGAGTTGCGCGCCCTTGACATTGTCACCCGAAAACGGATGCATCTTTTTAGAAGCTTGCATCCTAAATCGTCGGTCCCACGGTTATACCTCCCGCGTCATCTGGGAGGACGTGGTCTCTTGAGCTTGGAGTGTCTCCACGATAGAGTGGTACTAGATACGGCCTGCAAAATCATCAACAGTCCTGATCCCCTGCTCCGCATGGTGCGAGAGCATGAACAGACCGGGACCGGAGCATTTATCCTGAAGGCAGCACAAAAGGCAGCAGAAGGCCTCGGTTTGGACTTCAATAACGGTCTGGGTCACCTCATTACCCTAAACCCTGACCAATTAAGAGTCCAGCTCAAAAACGCAGAAACGGAAGCGCTACTTCAGCGCCATATGGACAAGCCGATGCATTCAGCCTTCTTTAAAAACATAGAAGATCTCGGCTTGTCTAAGAAGCTTTCATTCAGCTTTCTGCGAGCGGCTGGACTGAAGTCAGAAACCGAGGGCTTTATCATAGCATGCCAAGATGGTGTACATAATACCCTAGTCTACCGTAGCCGCATAATGGGTGTAGAAGTTCCCGACATAAACTGTAGGGCATGTCATGGGGCGCCGGAGACAATAATGCATCTGCTGTCATCTTGCAGGGCATATGCGTCTTCGGCCTACATCCAGAGACATAATGCGGCATTACGAGTGCTATATTACCACCTTAGGCACTCGTACGGTATCGACGAGACACCTGTGCTGCCATATGCTCCGGACGATATTGAGTCCGTGGTGGAGAATGAGAGGTGCCGAATTTATTGGAACTTCTCATTCCCAACGCTCAGGCAGATCCGTGCTAACAAGCCTGACGTAGTCCTCCTCGACCACCAGCTAAAAACGATGTTTGTGGTCGAATTCTCGGCTCCCGCTGAAACAAACATCGTCATTAAAGAGGAGGAAAAACGGATAAAATATCAGGAGCTGTTGTTTGATCTGGGCAGGCTGTATCCGGGGTACACTATAAAATTAGTGGTTCTGATTATCGGTGCGTTAGGTGGCATACATAGCTCATATCTGAGGAACCTGAGGATCATACCAGAATGCCGTCATAAAGCATACTCGCTAACCGCATGCATGCAGAAAGCTGTTATCCTAGGGTCACTACGTCTGCTCAGGACACATAGCAATAGGCACCTCTAGTTGCCCTACCTCCAGGCTTGGAGGAGGCGACTGGGGGATACAAGTGGCACCCTCTCCGCGTGAAATCGGAGGCGCGTGGGTAAAGTGGGCGACCACATTAAAAAAAAAAAAAAAAAAAAAAAATAATAATAATATCTCCACCTGTCGTAAAAGGCGACTATCGGAGCAGCTGTCTGCTGTCCCTCCCCCTTTACCTAATTTTCCTGTATTCCATTATCCTCCTCTTAGTAATCCTACGGTGCAATGGTATACCCGTGCCAACAGGATGCATGGCTCTTAGGAGTCCTTAACGGTTTTACCCTCCAGTATACAGGGGGAACTACTGGAGTATAATTCCCTAGCTCTGACACAACCATGGAATTATCATGGTTCGGCGTGGCTCTGTCAGTGTGGTCCTTTATACACCTCGCAGTGGTGGCAGTTTCCCAATAAAAACTGCAGAATATGTATTATTCGGAAAAAGGATAAAGCCTCGGATGCATCACGAGAACGGGCTGCTCGGGATGCGGTTGTCAAGCCCAATAACGACCCAGCTATGGAAACGGATGAGGAGTCCACCTCATTAAAAAGAGACAAGGTTGGAGGACCTTCCCGAAAAACCCAAAACATGGTGAGTCATGAGACGGAATCTCTACCCCGGTTCTTGATCATTAAAAATAGAGAAGGGGATTTCTCCAAGACGAGCCCCTTCCTAATAAATCGTTTGCTCTATAGTAATTTTGGTGAACTAAAATCAATAAAGAAGACAAAAGAAGGCATACTACTTGAAACACGAACTAGAGAACAATCTAAAAAAATATTGCAAAGCCAGAGACTGGGCGATTTTAATGTGGAAACCTACCCACACAAAAGCCTAAATATATCAAAAGGCATTATCTACTGTCCCGACCTATTAAATACGACTCTCGAAGAGATTAAGGAAGAATTGTTGACCCAGGGCGTTGTTGATGTAAAACGAATGAAATCAAGAAGAGAAGGAGTATTGGTAGATACTCCCAACCATATACTTACATTTAACACTCCCAATCTACCAAAAAATGTACGAGTAGCATTCTACACACCCAATGTTCGTTTGTATATCCCTCCGCCTATACGTTGTTACAAATGCCAGAAGTTTGGACATACTTCAATGCAATGCATTAATACTCAGGTCTGCGTATGTGGTAAAGTACTACATGAGGGAAATCCCTGTGAACTTCCCATTCAATGCCTAAACTGCGGAGGAAATCACTCTGCTAGGGCAAATAACTGCCCCAGATATAAGGAAGAAATGGCAATACAGGAGCTTAAAACAAAAGAACGAATAACATACTACGAAGCAAGGAAAAGAGTCGCAATATCCACACCAACTCCTGGTGTATCATATGCAGCGGCATCCGGACAGGCATCTACCCTAGCCAAAGAATTGCTCCCGTTACTTGTAGAAGCAGTTAAGACTGCGTTAATGCCCCCGCCAGGAGTAACCGGCACAGTAAATAAAAACACGAACGACGAATTAATGGGAATTTCAGTACAGAGACTTACCGAACACTTCGAAGAAGCACAAGAAAAAAGGAAAAGATCTCTCGAAGCAGCATGTAGCTCTTCACTCTCTCAGAAGTCTAATAACTCAGGCAGAGTGAAAAAGAGAAAACCAGGGTGGCAAAAAGGCCGATCAAGAAAAGAACACAGAACACAAACAAAGGATACTGATGTATCAAAACCCACCACCGATGCTGAATCAAACCTAACCGATGAAAGAAAAGACACCTCAGATATAGACTCTCTCATAGATGATGAGAGAAGTTTGAATCAGCAAGGAGAAGAAGCTACGGGTGCGAGCCCGACCACTCAAGAGGGAATAATTAATGACCCATCAGAAGATGTGGGTTATATGTAAATAATTCTATCTATTTAGTTAAATTTTAACTTTTTAATTATACTTAGTATTATTTTATTGACTTTAAGTATATTATTTATCTATTTTATTTATTTATCTATTTATTATTTTTAGACAATATAGTTAGTTAATTAATTGTATTTCTTAATTAATTGAAAAGTAAACACCAGAATGTTTATATCATAAACTCAGAAGAACTAAATAATAAAAATTTAATACAGTGGAACTGCAATGGATGTGTACACCATTACACGGAATTGAAGAAGTTACTGGTGGAATATAGCCCAGTATGTGTGTGCCTCCAGGAGACGCACTTTACACCAAATACTTTCTTTACACTAAGAGGATATAATTGTATCCGAAAGGATATGGATCCAGGTCAGCGTACTCACGGCGGAGTTGCAATTTTTTTAAAAGATAACATACAATATAAAGAGGTGCGTTTAAATACAGAAATTCAGGCTATTGCGATCAGGGTAACTCATCCAATACAACTCACTATATGTAACATATATCTGCCGGACAGTAACTGGACTGTGGTAGATCTGGAAAATATCGCTGCACAACTACCTGGACCCATCTTATGGATGGGGGACTTTAATGCACACAGTCCACTGTGGGGTTCTAACGCATTAGACAGAAAAGGAAGCGCAGTAGAAACACTTCTTGAAAATGCTGACCTCTTTCTCATGAACGATGGCAGAAATACCCACTTAAGTGCGAGATCGGGTAACTTTTCAGCAATCGATTTATCTTTCTGTTCTCCTCAATTAGCTCCTAAACTTTCTTGGAACGTTGCAGATGAACTCTATTACAGTGATCATTTCCCAATTGTTATAACCTTCGATACAAATGGAAGCACCAATAGCAGAACACCACGATGGAAACTAGAAAAAGCAAACTGGACTAAATTTAGAAACAGGATGATAATTCCCACAACCACTGATGATGTAGACATAATGACACAAGAATTTACGCGTTCTATATTACTAGCTGCGGAAACCACTATTCCCCAAACGTCGGGAAAGCCACAAAAGGCCACAGTTCCCTGGTGGGACGATGAATTAGAAAATGCTACCAAAAATAAAAAGGCCGCGCTACGACTTTTCCAACGATCCCCCACGGAACAAAACAAGATAAATTTTAAAAAACTTCGAGCTCTCTGCCGTAGGTTGGTGCTACAAAAAAAGAGAAAAAGCTGGGAAAATTATGTCGCGGAAATGAAGCCACAAACATCTATCATTGAAATCTGGAAAAAGATTCGAGCGGTACAAGGTACTAAAAAGCCTGATCCAACTCCATGTATAGTAGTAGATAATAGATCCATAAATGACGTACAGGAAATAGCAGATTGTTTTGGTAGACATTTTTCCAGCATAAGTAGCAACAGTAATTATAGTGAGGTATTTAGAAGTTCTAAGGAAACCCGTGAAGTCCCCATAGACTTTACTGCAGATGAGGCACTAGACTACAATCTCCCTATTACACTAGAGGAAATGGAAAAAGCCATTTACTCGATGAGGAATACATCACCTGGACCAGATAATATCCCATACGAGATGATTAGACAACTCCCCCAAAGTGCCAAAAGATACCTGTTAAAACTTTATAACACTATATGGGCAACAGGTCGCCATCCTGTAAAATGGAAGGAATCCATTATCGTACCCATACACAAGGAAGGAAAGTCCCCGTCATCCGTTGAAAATTACCGTCCCATTTCTTTAACATGCTGTATGAGCAAAATCCTGGAAAAAATTGCCAATGCCAGACTAATGTGGATACTAGAAACCCAACAACTACTGTCGCCCAATCAAGCTGGTTTTCGACAAAATCACTCGACGATGGACCAATTAGTTCATATAGAAAACGCTATCCAAAACAGCTTCGCCAGAGGAGAACACTTAACCGCTGTGTTCTTTGATTTGGAAAAAGCTTTCGACACTACGTGGAGGTATGGTATACTGGATATGATGTCAAAATGGGAAATAAAGGGAAACCTACCAAATTTTATCACATCCTTTCTGGAAAACAGAAGTTTTCGTGTCAAAATTGCTGACAAATTCTCTACACTTCATCATCAGGAAAACGGCATCCCGCAGGGATCAGTGCTGAGTGTTACTTTATTCGGCATTGCAATAAACGAAATCATATCAGGCGTTGACAGGTCTATCGGCCAGTCACTATATGTGGATGATTTGGCCATTTTCCTCAGTACACCCCTAGGAACGCCATCAAATAACCGAATGCAACTTGCAATAGATCGCATTTTTTCTAACGCAGAGAGTAGAGGTTTCAAATTCTCACAGACAAAGACCGTATGTGTTCATTTCTGTCGGAAGCGTATTCCCCATCGACTGCCTAGGTTAAACGTAAATGGTACACCTATCAACATCAGGGACTCGGCTAAATCTCTTGGTGTCATCCTGGATGATAAGCTCCGGTGGGACCAACACATCCAGGCACTACTTACAGGCTGTAAGAAGCGGCTAAACATGATGCGATGCATATCAAGCATAAACTGGGGAGCTGACAGGGAAATACTACTCCGTATGTATAAAGCGTTAATTCTAACTAAACTTGATTACGGGAGTATTGTGTACGGAGGAGCCCGTGAGAGCACTCTCCAAACCCTAGATCCACTTCAGAATAGCGCACTCAGAATGGCAATCGGAGCATTTAGAACTAGCCCCATCACAAGCATATCGTGTGATGCTGGAGTACCACCACTAAAATATCGGCGCATGCGGAATTTAACAAATTATTTCGTTAATCTAAAATCCAAACGCTCGCACTTTCTATTAAACGAGCTTCCTGACCACCACACCCAAGAGCTATATAGAAGAAGACCAACTATCACCAAACCAGCAACTATTAGAGTGAGTCAATTGATGAATTATTTAAATGAAACTCTCCCCGATGTATTATCAATAGGAATCCCGGAAACTCCACCTTGGACCACAAAAACAATAACATTCCGCTTAGAGATAAGCGAATATCAAAAGCATGTTACGCATCCAACCCTTCTAAAAAGCATGTTTCTGGATTTAATGGAGGAATATAAAAACTCCAGAATCTTGTACACGGATGGCTCAAAATCCATGCAAGGTGTTGGATGTGGCGTGAGTACATCTGACACAACAATTTTAGGTACCCTACACCCAATATCCAGCATCTATATAGCAGAATTAACTGCAATACTAATAGCGTTAAGACACTGCCAACAACACCCTGACAACCGAAATATCACAATTTGTTCGGATTCATTGAGCGGCCTACAAGCAATAAAACGCTCATCCGGTAAGGACCCCGTTGTTCAGTTAATTTATAATATTCTGCGTATCATCCCAAACAAAATTACCATGGTATGGTGTCCCTCTCATATAGGAATAGCCGGTAACGAGACTGCAGATAAAGCTGCATATAGAGCTTCTACGCTACCAGTAGTTTCGCCCTGCCTACCAATCTCGCATCTCGACCTAACAGCAAGAATAAAAAAGAAAATCTACCAAAAATGGCAAATACACTGGACAAACAACGGCGGCAAGATGAGAGACATTAAACCGTCGGTTAAACCTTGGACCTATCCAAACTCCTTATCCCGAAGAGAACAGGCAGTACTCACAAGAATGAGAATAGGTCATACACACCTCACATCATTATACCTACTTAGAGGGGATGACCAACCACAATGTGCAACATGCTCAGTACCGCAAACGATCAAACACATATTCGAAGAATGTATTGATTACGCTGCTACTAGAAACCAATTAGCAATCCCTGAAACCATCGGAGAGGCCCTAGCAAACACATATGCAAATATTTCCAAATCTCTCGAATATGTTAGAAGTATCGGACTTTTTATGAAATTCTAGACCCTGAATTGTTATTTAGACAAAGGCGACATGACCCTAGCCGTCGAAGCCTATATATATAAAAAAAAAAAAAAAAAAAATAATAATAATAATAATAATAATAATAATAATAATAATAATAATAATAATAATAATAATAATAATAATAATAATAATAATAATAATAATAATAATAATAATAATAATAATAATAATAATAATAATAATAATAATAAAAATAATAATAATAATAATAATAATAATAATAATAATAATAATAATAATAATAATAATAATAATAATAATAATAATAATGGGATCGAGTGGTTCTGTCCACAGGGGGGCGTGTAGCGTCTTATAGGTGCCCTAGCCGGGGCTAGCTTGCTAGCCCTGGTTAGGTGTCACCCTAGCTTCTCCGCCCCCAAGACCGGCATGCGTACCATCATTGGTATAACCTACCTGAGGTGATCCTGTTTCTGCAGAACATGCCGGATCTAGAGGAGTAAACCTCGACTAAAAATCCGTAATCCAAGGTGTCAATCGTACCGTGCCGAGGGATGGATGGCCACGCGTCAGTTGGTCTCATACGGTGTCCTCCGGATACCTGGCGAACTCCGGTTGCATATAGCCTTCTTACGGTAAGGGAGCACTGCCGTAAGCGACTTATAGTTCTTCCCTTCTCGTGGGATTTGCATGGGAACTTTTAATGAAAAAATTGCAGAGGAGTCAACCTCTCAAAAAAATGACGCGGCGTCTGGGGACGCGCAAAGTCCCCAAACTTATAATAGAGAAGCGTCGGCACCTGTGCCGCGTTTTTTTGTGGTGAAAAGACGCAACGGTGGTTATTTCGATAAAGTTAACCCGTTTGCAATATCAAAGTTCGTCGAGCAAACCTTGGGTAAGGTTAGCTCAATTAAAAAAATTAAGGATGGCCTGATGATTCATGTATTGAATGATAAGCAGTCTTTGAAGCTATTAAAGTTGAGTAAGTTTTTAGATTTTGATGTGGAAGTGACTATACACAAATCCTTAAATTATTCGAAAGGAGTTATTTACTGTCGCGATTTGGTCTATTGTACTGATGAAGAAATACTAAGTGATGTAAGTAAACAAAATGTTATCGAAATCCGACGTATTAAAACGAAACGTGAAGGTCTACTTGTTAACACACCGACAATTGTGCTAACATTTAACTGTAGCGTTTTACCAAAAAAAATTAATATAGCATTTTATCAAGTGGAGGTACGACAATATATACCTAGCATTCTGCGTTGCTTTAGATGTCAGAAGCTAGGGCACACATCTTCCTCTTGCGAAAACGCAGCCATTTGCCCATGTGGCAAGCCAGTTCACGAAGGGTCAGAATGTGTGGAACCTTTCGTGTGCGTTAACTGCGGAGGTGACCATTCCGCTAGAAATAAAAACTGTCCCTCCGTAATATTTGAAAAGTCAGTCCAAGAACTACGAACGAGGGAAAAAATATCGTACTTTGAAGCCAAAAAGAAGCTAAGCACACCTAAACCACCAGTAGAAAACACATCATATGCACAAGCAATAAGAAAGGAATCAAAAGTGGAAAGTATGATATCGGAACTGATCCCACTAATTACTAAGCTAGTAGGAGACACGGTTAAGAAGACATTCGGTGAATTAGTTGGTCAATTAGGGGAAATTAGTGATTTAAGGAAAAGTAATATCCACGCAGTTGTGGAAAGAACTGCGAAGGAATCCGTAAACTTGCCTCGGGCCTCAACGTCTGAAGCCCCTACATTTTTCTCTTCTGTGGAGAAAAATGTTAACACTCCAGCGGTCGTGATATCAGACCCTGGAACAAATTTCAAGACTCCCTTGGAGGAAAGGAGAATACCTGCCGTTAAAAGGCAACCATCGCTCTCGGAATCGGAGAGCGATAAACAGTACCCAGTACAGCAGGCAAAAAGACCCGTCGGTTGGCCCAAAGGAAAGGCTAGAAAACCGAAAACAAATAACTCGGGACCTGATAATGGGCAAGAAAAGGTAGACTCCGCCAATCAACGGCGGAAAATGTCATTTTAATATTTAAGTGTGTGTTGCCTAATTTTTATCTTTGAATATTATTGTTTTTTAATTATTTTTACATTTTATTAATCGTATTATTGTTATCTTGTTTTCTTGTCTTACTCTATTATCTCCTTCAAAAAGCTGGAACAAATAATTCAGTGGAATTGCCGTGGTTGCATATCGCACATAGGTGAAATGAAGATCGTTCTCAGAAAATATCATCCTTTCTGTGTTTGCCTTCAAGAAACCCACTTCAGACCCGATCAGCAATTTAGCCTCAAAGGCTACAATATTCTTAGGACCGATGTGCCTCCGCACCATCGGTCAAGGGGTGGAGTGGGTATACTAATTCGGGAAGGATGTGTCTTTGAGAAGCTAACACTGAGAACCGATCTTCAGGTCATAGCTTGCAAAATTAAGTCACCAATATCTGTTACAATATGCAACGTTTACCTCCCAGATGGTAACTGGGAGCGTAATCAAATAATTGATATTATACGGCAATTACCTGGACCCTATCTTTTGCTGGGAGACCTTAATGCGCACAATCCGTTGTGGGGCTCATCCCGCCTCGATATTAGAGGAAAATATATCGAAGAAATCTTAGATATCACTGGCGGGATAATACTAAACAACGGACGCCCGACGCATTTTAATGCATCTAACGGGTCATTCTCAGCAATCGATCTAACTATATCTTCGCCCACTCTTGCCACACGTTTCCAGTGGCAGGCCCTCGAAGATCTCTATGGCAGCGATCATTTTCCGATCGTCTTATCAACGAACGTTACGAGGGCCATACAACGCAGACCCAGACGCTGGCGTCTGGATCTAGCAGAGTGGGATAGGTTTCGGAACGACGTCATATTACCCGAAAATTCCGAAGATATAGGTTCCGCTTTATCTAATATAAATCTCAGCATTACTCAAGCAGCAAGAAACTCAATACCATGTACCTCTGGCTCGACTAATAAACCCTCCGTTCCGTGGTGGAACGTAGAGGTTAGTCGAGTTATCGCAGAGAAGAAACGGGCATTTAATATCTACAAACGAAATCCTACGCAAGAAAATCTTGTCGTTTTTAAACGAAAGCGGGCCGTAGCCCGCCGCAAGATTTTGGAGTCCAAAAACGATTCCTGGAAGAACTACGTAAATTCATTAAAAAGTGACACGTCAGTTACAGAAGTGTGGAGAAAAGTGCATTCTATCCGCGGACAAAGGCTACCGTCCATTATAAACCTCTGTAATGGAAACAACACGATCACGGAGCCTAGTGACGTAGCGGAAGCATTAGCAATACATTTCTCCACCTCCAGTAGTTCTTCCAATTATCAACCCGAATTCTTGCGTAGGAAAGGAGAACTAGAAGCTCAAGTAGACTTTAACACAGATTCGGATCTAAATTACAATAATCCTTTCACTATGAAAGAATTTGAGGAGGCACTGAGGAGTTGTAATGACTCATCTCCTGGCCCGGATAATATCCCCTATAAAATGATACAGAATGTCCCATTCGCCTTTAAAGCTCATATCCTGGCGACATTCAACATAATATGGGAAAAAGGGGAATATCCGGAGCTATGGAGAGAAGCAATTATTGTGCCTCTTCTTAAGACAGGAAAAGATCCGAATCATGCTTCTAGTTATCGCCCGGTTTCTTTGACTTGCTGCTTGAGTAAAGTTTTTGAAAAAATGGTCAATAGCCGACTGGTATGGATTCTCGAGTCGCGAGAACTTATAGTACCCTACCAGTCTGGATTTAGGAAACGTCATTCCACTATTGACCATCTGGTCCGTTTAGAGAATGCCATTCAAGACGCTTTTCTGGAGAGAAAGCACCTAGTAGCGGTGTTTTTCGATCTGGAAAAAGCGTATGATATGACATAGCGTCATGGCATTCTGAGGAAGTTGCATCGGTGGGGACTGAGAGGCCGTCTGCCTTTATTTATCCAGTCCTTTTTGTCGCACCGGAGTTTTCGAGTACGTGTAGGAGATTCTGTTTCCTCTCTCCACGTACAAGAAAACGGTATACCGCAGGGCTCTACCATCAGCGTAACCCTTTTCTCTATTGCGGTAAATGATATTGCAACTTCCGTATGTACCCCCGTAAAAACGTGCCTGTATGTCGACGACCTCGCAATCTACATGGCCGGAGATACCATCCCGGCTATATGTACGCAATTGCAGAGGAGCATTGATAACATCGTTCGAGACGCTGGCTCGTGTGGTTTTCGATTTTCAGAGACAAAGATGGCGTGTGTCCATTTTTGTCGTCTGAGAAAGCCACACAGGGAGCCTAGTCTACGCATCAATGGTTCTGTTATTCAATGTGTCGACAGTTATCGATTTCTAGGACTAATTTTCGACAGGACTCTGTCTTTCCGTCCCCATATTAATGACCTTGAAACGAGGTGTAAAAAGGCACTTAATTTAATTAGGTGCCTTTCAAACATTAATTGGGGTGCGAGCAGAGAGGTTTTGCTGCGGCTGTATCAGGCTCTGGTTCTGTCCAGGCTTGATTACGGGTGCGCAGTATATTCCGCTGCTCGTAATTCGTGGTTGCAAGTCCTAGATTCGATACATTTTGCAGGTATACGTTACGCTACAGGAGCTTTTAGGACCACACCAAGGAATAGTCTCTGCTGTGATTCCGGGTTACTACCGCTAAAGTACTGACGTCTTCGGTTCGCTTTGCGATACGAAGCGTCTGTACGTAGTAACCCGAAACACATAAACTTTGAATCTTTTAACAAAGCAGAGACATATCGAAAATACGCCTTGCGACCGTCTGTCACAAGGCCGGTGTGTGTCCGAGCGCGCGAGTTCCGCAAGAGTCTAGAGTTCCATTTGCCCGAAATACAGCCGGTGGGTGTGTGCGAGGTACCGCCATGGGCGATACCTGCACCACACATAATTCTGACGTTGCTAGAAGACCAGAAGCAGGAAACGGCACCGGCAATTTTTCGGGTAAAATTAATGGAACTCCTGAATAAATTCACAGACTCTTGCTGCATATATACAGATGGATCTAAGACCAACATTGGAGTGGGAGCAGCCTTTGTGGTTGATTCCACTCCTCACTGCTGGTCGTTGGATCCCCTGTCCTCTGTATATACTGCTGAACTCTATTCAATCTTGCAAGCGCTCAACTACTGCAATATGTCTAGCAGTAGTACATTCCTCATTCTATCTGATTCACTCTCTTCCCTACAAAGTATCGCCGACAGCCAAAATAATGATCCGCTCGTACAGAACATCCTTTCTGTTCTGTACAATCTGCATCTCACTAGCAAGCATGTTGTCTTCGTCTGGGTGCCATCACACGTCGGCATTGAAGGCAACGAGATTGCAGACAGAGCTGCCCGTCAGGCAGCTCTCGCGGATCATGTTGACTACGCCATGTGTCGGCCTGACGATGTTAAGGTCGGCGTTACGGCGTTAGTCAACAACGCATGGCAAAGGGAATGGGAGAGCCTCGAGAGTAAGCTTAAAGCTGTAAAACTCTCTGTGACAGCATGGAAGTCACCGGTTAAACTCAACAGGAGAGAGGAGGTCGCTCTGACCCGCCTACGAATGGGTCATACTAACCTGACCCATTCTCATCTCCTAACCGGTGACGAAGCACCCACATGCGACACGTGTCACAGCCCTCTAACGGTGAGGCATATAATCGAGGAATGTGCAGCCTACACAGGTCAACGTGTACGGCTGAAGCTCCGAAGCAATGTAGCGTACGATTTGAGCAATTCTGTTTTGTCGGTAGAAACTGTCGTTGCTTTTCTGCAAGCGACAGAACTTCTACGCAGAATTTAGGGGTACTGTAAGGACCAGTTTACTGTGCTGAGCAGTTTTTAATTTGTTGTGCATCGTCTTTTTTTATGTTAATTTATTATCTTTGTTAATTTATTCTGTGAACGTCCGTCTCGTCTAGTTGGCCCTTTACACCAACTAGGTCGAGTGATTTTATTGTTTTCGTTTTGTATTGTTTTTGTTGTCGGGCACTTTACACCCGACAACGGTTTTATCGATTTTATCTAGCTTTAAGTTTTATCTTAGTGTTTAGTTATAAGTTTTTACCTGTGTGTCGTCCCTTCACCATGTTGGCTCTTTACACCAACTTGGTGGAGTTGTTTTTGTCATTGATTTTATCGCATTCGTTTGTATTGTTTTTGTTGTCGGGCACTTTACACCCGGCAACGGTTTTATCGCTTTTATCTAGTTTTAAGTTTTATCTATATGTCTAGTTTTAAGTTTTCATTCTGTGTGTCGTCCCTCCACCATGTTGGCCTTTTACACCAACTTGGTGGATGTGTTCTGTTCGTCTCGCCTAGCTGGTCTAGGTCGAGTGATTTTAAGCTTTTTGTCTCTAGTCATAATTTTAATTTATATGTTAATTTATTTTGTGAATGTCCGTCTCGCCTAGTTGGCATTTTACACCAACTAGGTCGAGTGATTTTAATATTTTTGTTTGTATTACCGCTCTGCTGTCGGGCTATTTACACCCGACAGCGGTTTTATTTATATTTGTTAATTTATTCTGTGTTCGTCTGTCTCGCCTAGTTGGCATTTTACACCAACTGGGTAGAGTGATTTTAGTATTTTTTGTTTGAATTGTTTCTCTGGTGTCAGGCCATTTACACCCGACATTGGCTTTATTTCTATGTGTTAATTTATTTTGTATTCGTCCGTCTCGCCTAGTTGGCATTTTACACCAACTAGGCGAGTATTATTATTATAACTAAACCTGAAAAAAAAAAAAAAAAAGAGAATAGCGGCTAATGGCCCTAGCAGTCGATGCCGCTCAAAAAAAAAAAAAAAAAAAAAAAAAAAAAAATAATAATAATAATAATAATAATAATAATAATAATAATAATAATAATAATAATAATAATAATAATAATAATAATAATAATAATAATAATAATAATAATAATAATAATAATAATAATAATAATAATAATAATAATAATAATAATAATAATAATAATAATAATAATAATAATAATAATAATAATAATAATAATAATAATAATAAATAATAATAATAATAATAATAATAATAATAATAATAATGGGATCGAGTGGTTCTGTCCACAGGGGGGCGTGTAGCGTCTTATAGGTGCCCTAGCCGGGGCTAGCTTGCTAGCCCTGGTTAGGTGTCACCCTAGCTTCTCCGCCCCCAAGACCGGCATGCGTACCATCATTGGTATAACCTACCTGAGGTGATCCTGTTTCTGCAGAACATGCCGGATCTAGAGGAGTAAACCTCGACTAAAAATCCGTAATCCAAGGTGTCAATCGTACCGTGCCGAGGGATGGATGGCCACGCGTCAGTTGGTCTCATACGGTGTCCTCCGGATACCTGGCGAACTCCGGTTGCATTTAGCCTTGCTGCAGTATGGGAGCACTGCTGCAGTCGACCTTTATTTCTGCCCTACTCGTGGGAACCGCATGGCAACCTCATTTCAAAAAACCCTTGAGGAATCAACCTCACTAAAAAATGATGCGGCGTCTGGGAACACGCAAAGTTCCCAAACCTTTAAAGAAAAATCAGTGGCTCATATGCCTCGATTTTTCGTAGTGAAAAGAAACGATGGACTTAACTTTGATAAAGTTAATCCATTTGCTATTTCAAAGTTTGTTGAGCAAGCGATAGGTAAAGTTTGTAGCATTAAGAAAATCAAGGATGGGCTCATGATCGAAGCACAGACAGACAAACAGTCCATTAAGCTATTAAAACTAAACAAATTTTTGCATTTTGACGTCGAGGTAATTGTACATAAAACATTAAATTATGTGAAAGGAATTGTTTACTGCCGAGATCTGGTATCGTGCAGTGACGAGGAGATTCTAGAAGATTTAAAAAAACATAACGTAATTGAAATAAGACGAATCAAGACCAAACGTGATGACCAGTTGATCAATACTCCGTCAATAGTATTAACTTTTAATACAACAGTGTTGCCAAAAAAAGTCAACATAGCTTTTTACAGCTTAGAGGTCAGAATGTATATACCTAGTGTTCTGCAATGCTTCAGGTGTCAGAAGTTAGGGCACACATCTACTAGATGTGAAAGCCCAGCACTATGCGCCTGTGGTAAAGCAGTCCACGACGGAACAGAGTGTGTTGAGCCATTAAAATGCGTAAACTGCGGAGGTAACCACTCCGCCAGATACAAGAACTGTCCGTCTCTTATTTTTGAAAAGTCGGTTCAAGAACTAAGAACTAGAGAGAGAATCAGTTACTTTGATGCTAAGAAGAAGCTAACCTTACCGAAAGCTCCAGTAGAGAATACTTCGTATGCACAAGCTGCGAATAAACGTTTAAACACAGAACAATTGCTCTCCGAACTAACACCAATAATTGCCAAATTAGTAGGAGATTCAATTAAAAAGACATTGGGAGATATGATAAGCGACAAAGGTGAAACTACAAAGCAGAAACTAATTGAACAAGCCGCAGTTTTGGAAAAAACTGCAAAACAAATGCTACGTGCATCTGTAGCTTCATCGTCTGAAGCTACAACCCTCTTCCCCCAAGCGGAGAAGAGCATTATCACTCCAGCGACCGTAACATCGGACGCTGGAAACCATTTCAAAACCCCTTCAGATGAAGGGAGGTTACCAGCCTGCAAGAGACAGCAATCACTCTCTGAATCAGAGAGTGAGAAACAATGCTCAGGCCAGCAGGCGAAACGGCCAGTTGGCTGGCCGAAAGGAAAGGCCAGAAAGCCAAAGGCCACAAATCCTGAGCCAAATACCGGTCAGGACAAGACGGCTTCCGGTTCTCAACACCGGAAAATGTCTTTTTAATTTATCTGTTAAGTGCACGTGTTGTTTAATTTATTTCATTGTCCGTCCTCGTTCTTGTCTTGGTCTTTATCTTTTATTTTAATTCAAAGAGTTGGAACAAATGGTCCAATGGAACTGCAATGGTTGCATATCGCATTTTGGTGAGCTGAAGATTATCCTTAAAAAATATAGTCCCTTCTGTATATGTCTTCAAGAGACCCACTTCCATCCTCAGGAATTATTTAGCCTGCGAGATTATAACATCCTAAGGAAGGATGTTATACCCCGTCAACGTGTTAGAGGAGGAGTGGGCATATTTTTAAAAAGGGGGACTATTTTTAAAGAGATATCATTAAGGACTGATCTTCAAGCAATAGCGTGCAAAATAGAGTCACCATTAACTGTAACCATATGCAACTTGTACCTCCCAGATCCAAACTGGGAGGTCCGTCAAGTTGTTGACCTAATCGAGCAGTTACCTAGACCATATCTATTGCTGGGAGATTTTAATGCGCATAACCCATTATGGGGCTCGTCGGCTGTCGATACCAGAGGTGCACATATTGAAGACCTTCTGGATATTGCAGGAGCAGTACTTCTTAACACCGGACAGCCGACACACTTTAATGCCGCAAATGGGACACTCTCAGCAATAGATCTGACAATATCTTCCCCCACTCTCGCCACACGTCTTCAGTGGCAGGCCCTCGAAGATCTACACGGTAGTGATCACTTTCCGATCGTCGTGTCGACTAATATTCCGAGGGCCGTAGAACGCAGACCCAGGCGCTGGCGCCTGGATCTAGCAGAGTGGGAAAAGTTTCGGAACGAGGTCTCGTTTTCCGCTAACTTAGAAGATATTAGTTCCACTCTTTCTAGTATTAATCTCAGCATTACTCAAGCAGCAGAAAAGACCATACCACGTACCTCTGGCTCGACTAGTAAACCCTCCGTCCCATGGTGGAACGTTGAGGTTAGTCGAGTTATCGCAGAGAAGAAACGAGCATTTAATGTCTATAAAAAATACCCTACGCAAGAAAATCTAATCAATTTCAAACGAAAGCGGGCCATAGCCCGCCGTATAATCGTACAATCAAAAAACGATTCATGGAAGAACTACGTCAACACCATGTCAAGTGATGCTTCTATCACGGAAGTCTGGAGAAAAGTGCATTCTATCCGCGGACAAAGGCTACCGTCCATTATAAACCTCTGTAATGGAAACAACACGATCACGGAGCCTAGTGACGTAGCGGAAGCATTAGCAATACATTTCTCCACCTCCAGTAGTTCTTCCAATTATCAACCCGAATTCTTGCGTAGGAAAGGAGAACTAGAAGCTCAAGTAGACTTTAACACAGATTCGGATCTAAATTACAATAAACCTTTCACTATGAAAGAATTTGAGGAGGCACTGAGGAGTTGTAATGACTCATCTCCTGGCCCGGATAATATCCCCTATAAAATGATACAGAATGTCCCATTCGCCTTTAAAGCTCATATCCTGGCGACATTCAACATAATATGGGAAAAAGGGGAATATCCGGAGCTATGGAGAGAAGCAATTATTGTGCCTCTTCTTAAGACAGGAAAAGATCCGAATCATGCTTCTAGTTATCGCCCGGTTTCTTTGACTTGCTGCTAGAGTAAAGTTTTTGAAAAAATGGTCAATAGCCGACTGGTATGGATTCTCGAGTCGCGAGAACTTATAGTACCCTACCAGTCTGGATTTAGGAAACGTCATTCCACTATTGACCATCTGGTCCGTTTAGAGAATGCCATTCAAGACGCTTTTCTGGAAAAAAAGCACCTAGTAGCGGTGTTTTTCGATCTGGAAAAAGCGTATGATATGACATAGCGTCATGGCATTCTGAGGAAGTTGCATCGGTGGGGACTGAGAGGCCGTCTGCCTTTATTTATCCAGTCCTTTTTGTCGCACCGGAGTTTTCGAGTACGTGTAGGAGATTCTGTTTCCTCTCTCCACGTACAAGAAAACGGTATACCGCAGGGCTCTACCATCAGCGTAACCCTTTTCTCTATTGCGGTAAATGATATTGCAACTTCCGTATGTACCCCCGTAAAAATGTGCCTGTATGTCGACGACCTCGCAATCTACATGGCCGGAGATACCATCCCGGCTATATGTACGCAATTGCAGAGGAGCATTGATAACATCGTTCGAGACGCTGGCTCGTGTGGTTTTCGATTTTCAGAGACAAAGATGGCGTGTGTCCATTTTTGTCGTCTGAGAAAGCCACACAGGGAGCCTAGTCTACGCATCAATGGTTCTGTTATTCAATGTGTGGACAGTTATCGATTTCTAGGACTAATTTTCGACAGGACTCTGTCTTTCCGTCCCCATATTAATGACCTTGAAACGAGGTGTAAAAAGGCACTTAATTTAATTAGGTGCCTTTCAAACATTAATTGGGGTGCGAGCAGAGAGGTTTTGCTGCGGCTGTATCAGGCTCTGGTTCTGTCCAGGCTTGATTACGGGTGCGCAGTATATTCCGCTGCTCGTAATTCGTGGTTGCAAGTCCTAGATTCGATACATTTTGCAGGTATACGTTACGCTACAGGAGCTTTTAGGACCACACCAAGGAATAGTCTCTGCTGTGATTCCGGGTTACTACCGCTAAAGTACAGACGTCTTCGGTTCGCTTTGCGATACGAAGCGTCTGTACGTAGTAACCCGAAACACATAAACTTTGAATCTTTTAACAAAGCAGAGACATATCGAAAATACGCCTTGCGACCGTCTGTCACAAGGCCGGTGTGTGTCCGAGCGCGCGAGTTCCGCAAGAGTCTAGAGTTCCATTTGCCCGAAATACAGCCGGTGGGTGTGTGCGAGGTACCGCCATGGGCGATACCTGCACCACACATAATTCTGACGTTGCTAGAAGACCAGAAGCAGGAAACGGCACCGGCAATTTTTCGGGTAAAATTAATGGAACTCCTGAATAAATTCACAAACTCTTGCTGCATATATACAGATGGATCTAAGACCAACATTGGAGTGGGAGCAGCCTTTGTGGTTGATTCCACTCCTCACTGCTGGTCGTTGGATCCCCTGTCCTCTGTATATACTGCTGAACTCTATTCAATCTTGCAAGCGCTCAACTACTGCAATATGTCTAGCAGTAGTACATTCCTCATTCTATCTGATTCACTCTCTTCCCTACAAAGTATCGCCGACAGCCAAAATAATGATCCGCTCGTACAGAACATCCTTTCTGTTCTGTACAATCTGCATCTCACTAGCAAGCATGTTGTCTTCGTCTGGGTGCCATCACACGTCGGCATTGAAGGCAACGAGATTGCAGACAGAGCTGCCCGTCAGGCAGCTCTCGCGGATCATGTTGACTACGCCATGTGTCGGCCTGACGATGTTAAGGTCGGCGTTACGGCGTTAGTCAACAACGCATGGCAAAGGGAATGGGAGAGCCTCGAGAGTAAGCTTAAAGCTGTAAAACTCTCTGTGACAGCATGGAAGTCACCGGTTAAACTCAACAGGAGAGAGGAGGTCGCTCTGACCCGCCTACGAATGGGTCATACTAACCTGACCCATTCTCATCTCCTAACCGGTGACGAAGCACCCACATGCGACACGTGTCACAGCCCTCTAACGGTGAGGCATATAATCGAGGAATGTGCAGCCTACACAGGTCAACGTGTACGGCTGAAGCTCCGAAGCAATGTAGCGTACGATTTGAGCAATTCTGTTTTGTCGGTAGAAACTGTCGTTGCTTTTCTGCAAGCGACAGAACTTCTACGCAGAATTTAGGGGTACTGTAAGGACCAGTTTACTGTGCTGAGCAGTTTTTAATTTGTTGTGCATCGTCTTTTTTTATGTTAATTTATTATCTTTGTTAATTTATTCTGTGAACGTCCGTCTCGTCTAGTTGGCCCTTTACACCAACTAGGTCGAGTGATTTTATCGTTTTTGTTTTGTATTGTTTTTGTTGTCGGGCACTTTACACCCGACAACGGTTTTATCGATTTTATCTAGCTTTAAGTTTTACCTGTGCGTCGTCCCTTCACCATGTTGGCTCTTTACACCAACTTGGTGGAGTTGTTTTTATCATTGATTTTACCGCATTCGTTTGTATTGTTTTTGTTGTCGGTCACTTTACACCCGGCAACGGTTTTATTTGCCACTTTTTGGTGTTTTATCATATTTTTTAACTTATTCTGTGAACGTCCGTCTCACCTAGTTGGCTTTTTACACCAACTAGGTAGAGTGATTTTATTGTATTCGTTTGTATCGTTTTTGTTGTCGGGCACTTTACACCCGACAACGGTTTTATAGTTTTTATCTAGTTTTAAGTTTTATCTTTGTGTCTAGTTTTAAGTGTTAATCTGTGTGTCGTCCCTCCACCATGTTGGCCTTTTACACCAACTTGGTGGATGTGTTCTGTCCGTCTCGCCTAGCTGGCCTAGGTCGAGTGATTTTAAATTTTTTGTATCTAGTCATTATTTTAATTTATATGTTAATTTATTTTGTGAATGTTCGTCTCGCCTAGTTGGCATTTTACACCAACTAGGTTGAGTGATTTTAATATTTTTGTTTGTATTATCGCTCTGCTGTCGGGCTATTTACACCCGACAGCGGTTTTTTTTTTTTTTTTTTTTTTTTATATATATTTGTTAATTTATTCTGTGTCTGTCCGTCTCGCCTAGTTGGCTTTTTACACCACCTAGGCGAATATTATTATTATTGAAAAATATATAATAAACAAAAAAAAAAAAAGGGGATAGCGGCTAATGGCCCTGGTAGTCGATGCCGGTCTACAAAAAAAAAAAAAAAAAAAAAAAAAAAATAATAATAATAATAATAATGGGATCGAGTGGTTCTGTCCACAGGGGGGCGTGTAGCGTCTTATAGGTGCCCTAGCCGGGGCTAGCTTGCTAGCCCTGGTTAGGTGTCACCCTAGCTTCGCCGTCCCCAAGACCGGCATGCGTACCATCATTGGTATAACCTACCTGAGGTGATCCTGTCTCTGCAGAACATGCCGGATCTAGAGGAGTAAACCTCGACTAAAAATCCGTAATCCAAGGTGTCAATCGTACCGTGCCGAGGGATGGATGGCCACGCGTCAGTTGGTCTCATACGGTGTCCTCCGGATACCTGGCGAACTCCGGTTGCATTTAGCCTTGCTGCAGTATGGGAGCACTGCTGCAGTCGACCTTTATTTCTGCCCTACTCGTGGGAACCGCATGGCAACCTCTTTAAAAAAACCTTCTGAGGAATCAACCTCACTAAAAAATGATGCGGCGCCTGGGAGCGCGCAAAGATCCCAATTTGTTAATGAAAAAGTGTCGGCTCACATGCCACGCTTTTTCATTGTAAAGAGATGTGACGGAACAAACTTTGATAAAGTTAATCCTTTTGGGATATCTAAATTTGTTCAACAAGTGATTGGAAATACGGGAGTAATAAAAAAAATTAAGGACGGTCTTATGGTTGAGACCACCACAGATAAACAGTCTCTGAAACTGTTAAAAATGAAAAGATTTTTAGAATATGATGTCGAGGTAATAGTCCATAAGTCGTTAAACTATTCAAAAGGGATCATATATTGCAGAGATCTGGTAGAATGTAGCGACGAAGAAATTTTGGAAGACTTGAGAGGACAGAATGTTATTGAAATTAGGAGAATAAAAACGAAACGCGATGGTTGCCTTATCAACACACCATCGATCGTTTTAACTTTTAATTCAACGGTCTTACCACGAAAAATAAAAATTGCTTTCTACCAGGTTGAGGTTCGACAATATGTTCCTAGCGTTCTACGCTGTTTTAGATGTCAGAAGCTGGGACATACATCAGCGAGATGTGATAATCCAGCTACTTGCTCGTGTGGAAAGCCAGCTCACGAAGGAACGGAATGTACAGAACCGTTTACCTGTGTAAATTGCGGGGGTAACCTTTCTGCTCGATATTCAAATTGCCCTTCTCTGATCTTTGAAAAATCTGTGCAAGAGCTTAGAACCAAAGAGAAGCTTACCTACTTTGAAGCAAAAAGACGTCTAACCCTGCCAAAACTTCCAGTTGCAAACATATCCTACGCTCAGGCATCTGTGAAACAAGCAAACACAGAAAACATCATATCAGAACTTACACCAATCATCACAAAACTGGTAGGTGAAACAATTAAAAAGACGTTTAGTGAATTGTTTGGAAAGGTACAAAATACTAATGTTATGGCAGGTGCACAATCAGCTGTTAAACATATCAGTGACTTAGATAGAGCGTCGACGTTTGACGCTCAAACCCTCTTCCCCCAAGCGGAGAAGAGGGAAACAAATCCAACGTCCGCTAGATCGGACGATGGAACCACATTCAAAACTCCCCAAGAAATGGGAAGGACAGCAGCCGTTAAACGGCAAAACTCTCTCTCCGATTCGGAGAGAGAAAAACAAAAACTACAAAAAAGACCAGTGGGCTGGCAGAAAGGAAGGCCCCGTAAATACAAACCTCCGGAATCGGGTTCTGAATCCGACAAAAATCAGTACGATCCCGGGGCAGAATCAAATAGAAAAATGTCTATTTAATGTGTGTATCTATTCAATGTAAACATTATTTGTCTGTACCTAATTTATGATCTTCGTTTTTGTCTTCTTTTATATCATTTTATTGTTATCAAAAGAGCTGGAACAAATGGTTCAATGGAACTGTAATGGTTGCATAACGCATTACGGAGAGCTGAAGATCATCCTTCAGAGATATAAGCCCTTTTGCATTTGTCTCCAAGAGACTCACTTTCACCCCCACGAAACGTTTACCCTTCGAGGATATAATATACTCAGAAATGATGTTATACCACATCATCGTGCTAGGGGTGGAGTGGCCATAGCCTTGAAAGAGGGGACAAATTTCAGAGAGCTTGCAATTAGGACTGATCTTCAAGCAATAGCATGTACAATAACATCTCCAATTCCCATGACAATATGCAACCTGTACCTCCCAGATAGAAACTGGGAGGTAAACGAAATTATCGACATTATATTGCAGTTACCAAGACCATATTTATTGCTGGGCGACTTTAATGCACATAATCCGTTATGGGGCTCCTCTAGGGTAGATACCAGAGGTAGAAAAATAGAAGACATACTCGATATCATAGGAGGAGTACTCCTAAACACCGGTCAACCAACACATTTTAATGCCTCTAACGGATTATGCTCAGCAATAGATTTAACGATATCATCACCCACTCTTGCTACACGTCTCCGGTGGCAAACTCTCGGTGACCTTTATGGAAGTGATCATTTCCCGATCCTAATTTCGACCAACGTCCCGAGAGTAGAGCAACGAAGACCTAGGCGATGGCGCCTAGACATTGCAGAGTGGGAGAAGTTCCGTCAGAACGTTACATTTCCTGAACATTTTGATGATATTGGTTCCGCTCTTCATATTATAAATCTCAGCATAACTCAAGCAGCAGAAAAGTATATACCGTGTACCTCTGGCTCGACTAGTAAATCCTCCGTTCCATGGTGGAACGTAGAGGTCAGTCGAGTTATCGCAGAGAAGAAGCGAGCATTCAACGTCTTTAAAAGAACCCCTACGCAAGAGAATCTTATTAAATTTAAGCAGAAGCGGGCCGTCGCCCGCCGTAAAATCCTGCAGTCGAAAAATGAGTCATGGAAGAACTACGTCAACTCGATGTCAAACGATACGCCCATAACGGACGTATGGAAAAAGGTGCATGCTATCCGCGGACAAAGATCATCGCCAGTAATTACACTTGGCGATGAAATGCGCATTGTACGTGACCCTTGTCAGGTTGCGGAAGCACTAGCGCGGCATTTTTCTGGCACCTGTAGTTCTTCCAATTAGTCAAATGAATTCTTGCGTAGGAGAGGCGAGTTAGAAATTCCACTAGACTTCACTACACACTCGGATCCAGACTATAATGTTCCATTTACAATGGAAGAATTTGAAGAGGCGTTGAGTTCTAGTAGTGACTCTTCACCTGGTCCGGATAACATCCCTTATAAATTAATTCAAAATTTAACACCGGCCTGTAAAGCCAGTATACTAAATTTATATAATTTAATATGGGAAAGAGGGGAATATCCGGATGTCTGGAGAGAAGCTACTATAGTGCCTCTTCTCAAACCAGGAAAGGATCCGAGTCTAGCGTCTAGTTATCGCCCAGTGTCTTTAACGTGCTGCTTGAGTAAGGTCTTCGAAAAAATGGTCAACAACCGGCTGGTATGGATTCTCGAGTCGCGAGAACTTATCGTACCCTACCAGTCCGGTTTTAGGAAACGTCATTCCAGTGTTGACCATCTGGTCCGTTTAGAGAATGCCATTCATAATGCCTTTCTAGAGAGAAAACACGTCGTCGCTGTGTTCTTCGATCTGGAAAAGGCTTATGATATAACATGGCGATATAATATTCTCAGGAAGTTGCATCGGTGGGGACTGAGAGGCCGTCTGCCTTTATTCATCCAGTCCTTTTTGTCGCACCGGAGTTTTCGCGTACGAGTAGGCGATTCACTATCCTCTCTACACGTACAAGAAAACGGTATACCGCAGGGCTCTACCATTAGCGTAACCCTCTTTTCTATAGCGGTAAATGATATTGCAACTTCCGTCAGTACCCCCGTAAATACATGCCTGTATGTCGACGACCTCGCAATCTACATGGCCGGAGATACCATCCCGGCTATATGTAGAGAGCTACAGAGGAGCATTGATAACATCGTCCGAGACGCTGGCTCGTGTGGTTTTCGCTTTTCAGAGACAAAGATGGCTTGTGTTCATTATTGTCGTCTGAGAAAACCACACAGGGAGCCTAGTCTGCAAATTAATGGTTCTGTTATTCAATGCGTCGACTCATATAGATTTCTAGGACTAATCTTTGACAGGTCTCTGTCGTTCCGTCCCCACATTGATGATCTCGCCGTAAGGTGTAAGAAGGCACTTAATTTGATTAGGTGCCTCTCTAACATTAATTGGGGTGCGAGCAGAGAGGTTTTGCTGCGGCTGTATCAGGCGCTGGTTCTGTCCAGACTTGATTACGGGTGCGCAGTATATTCCGCTGCTCGTAAATCGTGGTTAAGGGTCCTAGATTCTATACATTATACAGGCATTCGATACGCTACAGGAGCTTTTAGAACCACACCAGTAAACAGTCTCTGCTGCGAGGCCGGGTTGCAACCGTTGAAATATAGGCGTCTTCGGTTCGCTTTGCGATACGAAGCGTCTATTCGTAGCAACCCAAGGCATATTAACTACTCGCAATTTAGGAGAGCAGAGACATATCGTAAATATGCCTTGAGACCGTCTGTCTCTAGGCCGGTGTGTGTTCGAGCGCGCGAGTTCCGCAAGAGTTCGAATTTCAATTTACCCGAAGTATATCAGGTCGGAGTCGGAGAAATACCACCATGGTTGGCCCCGACAACAAACGTTGTTTTAGACCTGCTAAGGTTTCCGAAAACGGAAACCTCGACAACAATTCTTTGGGTGAATCTGAACGAAATTATTAACCGTTATGGGAACTCTTGCTGCATATATACGGATGGATCCAAAACTGAGAATGGAGTCGGAGCAGCCATTGCGGTTGATCAAACTCCACACTCTTGGACACTCGACCAACTAACCTCCGTATATACTGCTGAACTCTATGCAATCTATCAAGCGCTCAAGTACTGCGACCTTCCTAGCAGTAAAACATTCCTCATTTTATCCGATTCACTCTCATCCCTGCAAAGTATATCTGACCGCCTAAGTAATGATCCGCTAGTACAGAATATTCTGTCGTCACTGTACCATCTGCATCTCTCCGAAAAATTTGTTGCCTTCATATGGGTGCCATCACATGTATTTATAGAAGGCAACGAGATTGCAGACAGAGCTGCCCGT
>OZ018399.1:28694836-28755835 GCA_963969525.1 Ontholestes murinus
AAATATATAATAACATCTGGACTTCGGGTTTATTCCCCACAATATGGAAAGAGGCAATAGTTATCCCAATCCCCAAAGAAGGCAAAAACCTATTAAAACCGGAGAATTACCGGCCAATCTTCCTAACTAGCTGCCTTAGCAAAATACTAGAATCAATGATAAATACCCGGCTAACATGGTTCCTGGAGTCAAATAACGTGCTAAGCGCATACCAAGCAGGATTTCGGAAAGGCTTCTCAACTGTAGACCACCTTGTAGCCCTGGACTCAGCGGCTAGGGAATCGTTTGTAAAACATGAACACTTAACCGCTGTATTCTTCGACATGATGAAAGCCTATGACACCATATGGCGAAGGGCAATAATAAAACGACTTCATGAATGGGGAATACGAGGAAATCTAATTAAGACAGTCGAAGACTTCCTAAAAGATAGAACATATAGAGTCAGAGTAGGAAACAGCTTCTCCGAAACATTTGTACAAGAAAATGGGATCCCACAAGGCTCGGTACTTAGCGTAACGCTGTTCTCAGTAGGAATAAATGGCATAGCAGACCCCCTGGACAACCAGATTCAAAAAGCACTGTACGTTGATGACTTCGCTATATATATATCAGGCAAACACAACCAAAACACCGACGAAATCTTACAAAGAAACATAAACATACTATCACAACAAGCGGAAGAGCGAGGGCTAACATTCTCTCCAACAAAAACTGCCACGGTGCACTTCTGTCGACTCCGATCTGAACACACCTTACCTAAACTAACCCTAAACGGTATCGATATTCCAGTCAGTACAAAACACAAATTCTTAGGAATTATCTTCGACCAAAAACTCAAATACTGTGATCATATTAGGGAAATGGAACAAAAAATAAAGAAGACCATAAACTTTTTAAAAGTTATAAGCAACCACACATGGGGTTCAGATAGCAATACGCTAATGTGCTTAATAAATTCTCTAATTAGATCACGTATTGAATACGGTGCCCCAGCATTTGCACTAATGATTGCCAAATCAACCCTCAGGCCCATTCAAACACTTTGGAATACTGCCCTACGAATCGCCACTGGAGCTTATCGCACATCTCCTACCATATGCCTTTCCCGAGAGGCAAATACAATCCCATTAGAACTGAGGCTAGAGCAAATTGCAGCAAATTACGGAGTCAAAAGAATTGCAAACACAAAACACCCGATGAGTGCCCCGATAAGAACACCAACCATGAGAGCAGAATATGAATGGCAACAAACAAAGTCCATACCAAGCACAGTAAAAATTAACAAAATTATCGATAAACTTGACCTTAGCACCAATATCTACGAAGACACTCTGTTGGCGCCCTGGAACCTCAAAAAAATCAATATAAACGTAACCCTGCTGAACGTAGAAAAGTCCGATCCCCAGCGACCACATATTATATCCAAATATATAAGGGAAACATATCAAGAATGGGAACATATATATACAGATGGATCTGTAACTTCTACTGGTGCTGGATGTGCAGTGATAACGAGAGTGTATAATCAATCGTGGAGACTAAATAAAATAGCGTCTGTACTAAGTACCGAACTCAGCGCTATCCTTAAAGCACTTGAAACTATTGAAAAGCTCAACTTTATGAAGACGGTCATCTTTACAGACTCTGCAGTCTCAATTCAAAACCTTGAGACTGTATTTCCAAAAAATGAACTTAGTAAGAAGATATTGACCAGGTATAATAAACTCGCTGACGATGGTAAACGAATAGAAATTATATGGATTCCATCCCACCAAGGAATCAAGGGAAATGAAACTGCCGACGAACTAGCAAAAAAAGCCGCTGCAAATAATCCTACAGAACCTGAAATACTCCCCCACCTGTTAAGAGACAGTATTGACCAATGTAAAACCAAAATTAGGAGCCTATGGAACGATAGATGGCAACACTACGATGGCCCACTAAAGCAAATAAAACCAACGATCTACACAAACACCGACCACACCGATATACGTGTATAAAGAACAAATAGTGCTAACCAGAATATCCATTGGGCATACGAGACTAACACACAATCACATACTACGAAATCTACCACCGCCGAGATGCCCCCAATGCAAGTGCGCGCTGACAATAAAGCATATACTAGAAGAATGTGTCCGACTACATTTGTATAGACAACGACATCAACTTCTAACTCAGAGCTATATCTCACTCTTAAAAAACCGACAAAACGATCACAAAATACTAAATTACCTGAAAGATATAAATATATTTAACGAATTATAATACCCAACTACAGCGATCCTAACTCAACTCCAACGGAAATAACAATCTTTAAAGATAACTGCATACCTGGAAATAAAGGAAACAAATTAAGAATAGCTCACACAAGATTATAATATATACTTACCAAATCCAATATATATGATATATACTCCCCTCTTTATACTAACATCATAAATGACCAACTTCACTTATATAGTCACATTCTATTGCAGGAAGCCAATGATCTTAGCAATTGACGCTTCCTAGCAAAATACCAGAAACAAAGAGAGGGAGGAAAAAAAAAAAAAAAAAATAATAATAATAATAATAATAATAATAATAATAATAATGTGCCAATCACTATACTGGAAAATGATTCATATAAACTGTACTATGACATAACAATACATACAGATAAAACTATCACTTGCAATAGACCAGACATCACATTTCAGGACAAAATAAATAAAACTATCTATATAATTGACATTGCCATACCAACAGACAATAACACTACAAATAAATACGGTGAAAAAATTGAGAAATATACACCCCTAGCTATCGAAGTAGAAAGAATTTGGAAACAAGAACGCTCCATTATACTTCCATTCATTATATCTACCACCGGAATCACTCACAAACAATTCAAACCCAACTTACAAAAATTAAATATCGAACCGTTTCTTCACACCATCATTCAAAAAGCTATCCTTATAAAAACTTGCACTATTACAAGGAAATTCTTACGATAGGTAACTGCTATACCTGGTGTAACCCGTTTAGCAATGAGTAACCGGCTGATTAATCGCCGAGAAATAAATAGATAATAATAATAATAATAATAATAATAATAATAATAATAATAATAATAATAATAATAAAAATAATAATAATAATAATAATAATAATAATAATAATAATAATAATAATAATAATAATAATAATAATAATAATAATAATAATAATAATAATAATAATAATAATAATAATAATAATAATAATAATAATAATAATAATAATAATAATAATAATAATAATAATAATAATAATAATAATAATAATAATAATAAAATCGGGATCGAGTGGTTCTGTCCACAGGGGGGCGTGTAGCGTCTTATAGGTGCCCTAGCCGGGGCTAGCTTGCTAGCCCTGGTTAGGTGTCACCCTAGCTTCTCCGCCCCCAAGACCGGCATGCGTACCATCATTGGTATAACCTACCTGAGGTGATCCTGTTTCTGCAGAACATGCCGGATCTAGAGGAGTAAACCTCGACTAAAAATCCGTAATCCAAGGTGTCAATCGTACCGTGCCGAGGGATGGATGGCCACGCGTCAGTTGGTCTCATACGGTGTCCTCCGGATACCTGGCGACCTCCGGTTGCATATAGCCTTCTTACGGTAAGGGAGCACTGCCGTAAGCGACTTATAGTTCTTCCCTTCTCGTGGGATTTGCATGGGAACTTTTAATGAAAAAATTACAGAGGAGTCAACCTCTCAAAAAAATGACGCGGCGTCTGGGGACGCGCAAAGTCCCCAAACTTATAATAGAGAAGCGTCGGCACCTATGCCGCGTTTTTTGTGGTGAAAAGACGCAACGGTGTTAATTTCGATAAAGTTAACCCGTTTGCAATATCAAAG
Organism: Ontholestes murinus; assembly: GCA_963969525.1. NCBI lineage: Eukaryota > Metazoa > Arthropoda > Insecta > Coleoptera > Staphylinidae > Ontholestes > Ontholestes murinus. The sequence continues at coordinate 28,698,724 of OZ018399.1, forward strand.
TTTGTCGAGCAAACCTTGGGTAAGGTTAGCTCAATTAAAAAAATTAAGGATGGCCTGATGATTCATGTATTGAATGATAAGCAGTCTTTGAAGCTATTAAAGTTGAGTAAGTTTTTAGATTTTGATGTGGAAGTGACTATACACAAATCCTTAAATTATTCGAAAGGAGTTATTTACTGTCGCGATTTGGTCTATTGTACTGATGAAGAAATACTAAGTGATGTAAGTAAACAAAATGTTATCGAAATCCGACGTATTAAAACGAAACGTGAAGGTCTACTTGTTAACACACCGACAATTGTGCTAACATTTAACTGTAGCGTTTTACCAAAAAAAAATTAATATAGCATTTTATCAAGTGGAGGTACGACAATATATACCTAGCATTCTGCGTTGCTTTAGATGTCAGAAGCTAGGGCACACATCTTCCTCTTGCGAAAACGCAGCCATTTGCCCATGTGGCAAGCCAGTTCACGAAGGGTCAGAATGTGTGGAACCTTTCGTGTGCGTTAACTGCGGAGGCGACCATTCCGCTAGAAATAAAAACTGTCCCTCCGTAATATTTGAAAAGTCAGTCCAAGAACTACGAACGAGGGAAAAAATATCGTACTTTGAAGCCAAAAAGAAGCTAAGCACACCTAAACCACCAGTAGAAAACACATCATATGCACAAGCAATAAGAAAGGAATCAAAAGTGGAAAGTATGATATCGGAACTGATCCCACTAATTACTAAGCTAGTAGGAGACACGGTTAAGAAGACATTCGGTGAATTAGTTGGTCAATTAGGGGAAATTAGTGATTTAAGGAAAAGTAATATCCACGCAGTTATGGAAAGAACTGCGAAGGAATCCGTAAACTTGCCTCGGGCCTCAACGTCTGAAGCCCCTACATTTTTCTCTTCTGTAGAGAAAAATGTTAACACTCCAGCGGTCGTGATATCAGACCCTGGAACAAATTTCAAGACTCCCTTGGAGGAAAGGAGAATACCTGCCGTTAAAAGGCAACCATCGCTCTCGGAATCGGAGAGCGATAAACAGTACCCAGTACAGCAGGCAAAAAGACCCGTCGGTTGGCCCAAAGGAAAGGCTAGAAAACCGAAAACAAATAACTCGGGACCTGATAATGGGCAAGAAAAGGTAGACTCCGCCAATCAACGGCGGAAAATGTCATTCTAATATTTAAGTGTGTGTTGCCTAATTTTTATCTTTGAATATTATTGTTTTTTTTAATTATTTTTACATTTTATTAATCGTATTATTGTTATCTTGTTTTCTTGTCTTACTCTATTATCTCCTTCAAAAAGCTGGAACAAATAATTCAGTGGAATTGCCGTGGTTGCATATCGCACATAGGTGAAATGAAGATCGTTCTCAGAAAATATCATCCTTTCTGTGTTTGCCTTCAAGAAACCCACTTCAGACCCGATCAGCAATTTAGCCTCAAAGGCTACAATATTCTTAGGACCGATGTGCCTCCGCACCATCGGTCAAGGGGTGGAGTGGGTATACTAATTCGGGAAGGATGTGTCTTTGAGAAGCTAACACTGAGAACCGATCTTCAGGTCATAGCTTGCAAAATTAAGTCACCAATATCTGTTACAATATGCAACGTTTACCTCCCAGATGGTAACTGGGAGCGTAATCAAATAATTGATATTATACGGCAATTACCTGGACCCTATCTTTTGCTGGGAGACCTTAATGCGCACAATCCGTTGTGGGGCTCATCCCGCCTCGATATTAGAGGAAAGTATATCGAAGAAATCTTAGATATCACTGGCGGGATAATACTAAACAACGGACGCCCGACGCATTTTAATGCATCTAACGGGTCATTCTCAGCAATTGATCTAACTATATCTTCGCCCACTCTTGCCACACGTTTCCAGTGGCAGGCCCTCGAAGATCTCTATGGCAGCGATCATTTTCCGATCGTCTTGTCAACGAACGTTACGAGGGCCATACAACGCAGACCCAGACGGTGGCGTCTGGATCTAGCAGAGTGGGATAGGTTTCGGAACGACGTCATATTACCCGAAAATTCCGAAGATATAGGTTCCGCTTTATCTAATATAAATCTCAGCATTACTCAAGCAGCAAGAAACTCAATACCATGTACCTCTGGCTCGACTAATAAACCCTCCGTTCCGTGGTGGAACGTAGAGGTTAGTCGAGTTATCGCAGAGAAGAAACGGGCATTTAATATCTACAAAAGAAATCCTACGCAAGAAAATCTTGTCGTTTTTAAACGAAAGCGGGCCGTAGCCCGCCGCAAGATTTTGGAGTCCAAAAACGATTCCTGGAAGAACTACGTAAATTCATTAAAAAGTGACACGTCAGTTACAGAAGTGTGGAGAAAAGTGCATTCTATCCGCGGACAAAGGCTACCGTCCATTATAAACCTCTGTAATGGAAACAACACGATCACGGAGCCTAGTGACGTAGCGGAAGCATTAGCAATACATTTCTCCACCTCCAGTAGTTCTTCCAATTATCAACCCGAATTCTTGCGTAGGAAAGGAGAACTAGAAGCTCAAGTAGACTTTAACACAGATTCGGATCTAAATTACAATAATCCTTTCACTATGAAAGAATTTGAGGAGGCACTGAGGAGTTGTAATGACTCATCTCCTGGCCCGGATAATATCCCCTATAAAATGATACAGAATGTCCCATTCGCCTTTAAAGCTCATATCCTGGCGACATTCAACATAATATGGGAAAAAGGGGAATATCCGGAGCTATGGAGAGAAGCAATTATTGTGCCTCTTCTTAAGACAGGAAAAGATCCGAATCATGCTTCTAGTTATCGCCCGGTTTCTTTGACTTGCTGCTTGAGTAAAGTGTTTGAAAAAATGGTCAATAGCCGACTGGTATGGATTCTCGAGTCGCGAGAACTTATCGTACCCTACCAGTCTGGATTTAGGAAACGTCATTCCACTATTGACCATCTGGTCCGTTTAGAGAATGCCATTCAAAACGCTTTTCTGGAGAGAAAACACCTAGTCGCGGTGTTTTTCGATCTGGAAAAGGCGTATGATATGACATGGCGTCATGGCATTCTGAGGAAGTTGCATCGGTGGGGACTGAGAGGCCGTCTGCCTTTATTCATCCAGTCCTTCTTGTCGCACCGGAGTTTTCGAGTACGTGTAGGAGATTCTGTCTCCTCTCTCCACGTACAAGAAAACGGTATACCGCAGGGCTCTACAATTAGTGTAACCCTATTTTCCATTGCGGTAAATGATATTGCAACTTCCGTATGTACCCCCGTAAAAACGTGCCTGTATGTCGACGACCTCGCAATCTACATGGCCGGAGATACCATCCCGGCTATATGTACGCAATTGCAGAGGAGCATTGATAACATCGTTCGAGACGCTGGCTCGTGTGGTTTTCGATTTTCAGAGACAAAGATGGCGTGTGTCCATTTTTGTCGTCTGAGAAAGCCACACAGGGAGCCTAGTCTACGCATCAATGGTTCTGTTATTCAATGTGTCGACAGTTATCGATTTCTAGGACTAATTTTCGACAGGACTCTGTCTTTCCGTCCCCATATTAATGACCTTGAAACGAGGTGTAAAAAGGCACTTAATTTAATTAGGTGCCTTTCAAACATTAATTGGGGTGCGAGCAGAGAGGTTTTGCTGCGGCTGTATCAGGCTCTGGTTCTGTCCAGGCTTGATTACGGGTGCGCAGTATATTCTGCTGCTCGTAATTCGTGGTTGCAAGTCCTAGATTCGATACATTTTGCAGGTATACGTTACGCTACAGGAGCTTTTAGGACCACACCAAGGAATAGTCTCTGCTGTGATTCCGGGTTACTACCGCTAAAGTACAGACGTCTTCGGTTCGCTTTGCGATACGAAGCGTCTGTACGTAGTAACCCGAAACACATAAACTTTGAATCTTTTAACAAAGCAGAGACATATCGAAAATACGCCTTGCGACCGTCTGTCACAAGGCCGGTGTGTGTCCGAGCGCGCGAGTTCCGCAAGAGTCTAGAGTTCCATTTGCCCGAAATACAGCCGGTGGGTGTGTGCGAGGTACCGCCATGGGCGATACCTGCACCACACATAATTCTGACGTTGCTAGAAGACCAGAAGCAGGAAACGGCACCGGCACTTTTTCGGGTAAAATTAATGGAACTCCTGAATAAATTCACAGACTCTTGCTGCATATATACAGATGGATCTAAGACCAGCATTGGAGTGGGAGCAGCCTTTGTGGTTGATTCCACTCCTCACTGCTGGTCGTTGGATCCCCTGTCCTCTGTATATACTGCTGAACTCTATTCAATCTTGCAAGCGCTCAACTACTGCAATATGTCTAGCAGTAGTACATTCCTCATTCTATCTGATTCACTCTCTTCCCTACAAAGTATCGCCGACAGCCAAAATAATGATCCGCTCGTACAGAACATCCTTTCTGTTCTGTACAATCTGCATCTCACTAGCAAGCATGTTGTCTTCGTCTGGGTGCCATCACACGTCGGCATTGAAGGCAACGAGATTGCAGACAGAGCTGCCCGTCAGGCAGCTCTCGCGGATCATGTTGACTACGCTATGTGTCGGCCTGACGATGTTAAGGTCGGCGTTACGGCGTTAGTCAACAACGCATGGCAAAGGGAATGGGAGAGCCTCGAGAGTAAGCTTAAAGCTGTAAAACTCTCTGTGACAGCATGGAAGTCACCGGTTAAACTCAACAGGAGAGAGGAGGTCGCTCTGACCCGCCTACGAATGGGTCATACTAACCTGACCCATTCTCATCTCCTAACCGGTGACGAAGCACCCACATGCGACACGTGTCACAGCCCTCTAACGGTGAGGCATATAATCGAGGAATGTGCAGCCTACACAGGTCAACGTGTACGGCTAAAGCTCCGAAGTAATGTAGCGTACGATTTGAGCAATTCTGTTTTGTCGGTAGAAACTGTCGTTGCTTTTCTGCAAGCGACAGAACTTCTACGCAGAATTTAGGGGTACTGTAAGGACCAGTTTACTGTGCTGAGCAGTTTTTAATTTGTTGTGCATCGTCTTTTTTATGTTAATTTATTATCTTTGTTAATTTATTCTGTGAACGTCCGTCTCGTCTTGTTGGCCCTTTACACCAACTAGGTCGAGTGATTTTATTGTTTTCGTTTTGTATTGTTTTTGTTGTCGGGCACTTTGCACCCGACAACGGTTTTATCGATTTTATCTAGCTTTAAGTTTTATCTTAGTGTTTAGTTATAAGTTTTTACCTGTGTGTCGTCCCTTCACCATGTTGGCTCTTTACACCAACTTGGTGGAGTTGTTTTTATCATTGATTTTATCGCATTCGTTTGTATTGTTTTTGTTGTCGGGCACTTTACACCCGGCAACGGTTTTATCGCTTTTATCTAGTTTTAAGTTTTATCTATATGTCTAGTTTTAAGTTTTTATTCTGTGTGTCGTCCCTCCACCATGTTGGCCTTTTACACCAACTTGTTGGATGTGTTCTGTTCGTCTCGCCTAGCTGGCCTAGGTCGAGTGATTTTAAGCTTTTTGTCTCTAGTCATAATTTTAATTTATATGTTAATTTATTTTGTGAATGTCCGTCTCGCCTAGTTGGCATTTTACACCAACTAGGTCGAGTGATTTTAATATTTTTGTTTGTATTACCGCTCTGCTGTCGGGCTATTTACACTCGACAGCGGTTTTATTTATACTTGTTAATTTATTGTGTTCGTCTGTCTCGCCTAGTTGGCATTTTACACCAACTGGGTAGAGTGATTTTAGTATTTTTGTTTGAATTGTTTCTCTGGTGTCAGGCCATTTACACCCGACATTGGTTTTATTTCTATGTGTTAATTTATTTTGTGTTCGTCCGTCTCGCCTAGTTGGCATTTTACACCAACTAGGCGAGTATTATTATTATAACTAAACCTGAAAAAAAAAAAAAAAAAAGAGAATAGCGGCTAATGGCCCTAGCAGTCGATGCCGCTCAAAAAAAAAAAAAAAAAAAAAAAAAAAAAAAAAAAATAATAAAATCCCTATAGGTTCGGGAAAAAGAATAGGCCTAAGGTAATCTCTGCCCGTCGTAAAAGGCGACCAAAAGAGAAAACCATTTGTAGGGTTAACCTCCCGCAAATGTGACCATGGGTTACGACTAAACCTAATCAAGCCTCGGACGAACGACGACATGGCCAAGGTCGTCGGGGAATCAATGTGCTTGGCCGAGAAGATGACAATATTGCAAACTCAAACGGACAACCCGAACAAGCAGCCGAACGTGTTTTGCCGGTAGATCAACCGACAACCACCAAAGCTGGAAAACTTAGACAACGCATGTGTTGGTCAAATGAAATGAATGAACACGTCATGCGTTGCTTTTACCTTGCCACACACCTAGATACAAATATGATCGGATATAGATCAGAACTACTTACTAGATTTATAGAGAAATACCCACAATACAACCATGTAACTGAGCAGAGAATAGCTGACCAGAAAAGAGTGATATTAAAAAATAAAAAAATACCCCAAATTAGATTAGAACAAATTAAACTGGAAGTAGCCCAGCAACTACGGAATGGAAATGTAAATAATCTAATAAACGAAACAGAAACCATGCAGCAAAGCCAACAAGAAGAAGAAATACAATACGACGACCATATACAGATGACAAAAAATAATACACACACCATTCCTCTAAAGACCAACACGAGGCAAAATAATTTCGTCCTCGCAAATGATGAAGACACAAGAATAATTACACAAAAATTAAAGGACCAAATGGAGACGGAGAAAATTAAATGGGAAGGAACTAACCCTCTACAAAGAATTAAATTACCGAAATTAGTTTTTAAAGCTGACACCATAAAATTAATAAACATCATGAACAGTGAAATAATAGAAAACTACATAACAGGGGAAGACAGCTTGGAAGATATCCATACAATAGTCTACATCGCAGTGTCAGCAATACTTACATGCAATAAACAAAAGGTAGAAACAAAAACCAATAGAAAGGAAAGGAAGAAGACAACGCCAAAATGGGAAGCTAGACTCGACAAAAAGATATCAAAACTCCGCCAGGATATAGGTAGAATAACTCAGTCTGCAAATGGAAATAAATCTAAGAAAGTACTCAGACATGTAAGCCAAATAATGCAAAACCAAACAGAAAACATAACAGAACTCTTAGACACACTAAAGCAAAAGTTAGCAGTATATTCAGCACGTCTGCGAAGATATAAAGAATCAAATGAAAGAAAAACTGTCAATAGGGCTTTCAAGACAAACCAAAGAAAATTCTATAAACAAATCAACAATAAACAAGAAACACACATAAACCCTTCAACTAAAGAGGAAATAACTGATTACTGGCGAAATATATGGTCCAGCCCTATACAGCACAAAGAGGATTCAACATGGCTCCAAAAAGAGGAAAATAAACAAACCCACGTTAAAGAACAAAGCGAATACAAAATTTCAAAAGAAGAACTCACACAGGCCATAAAGAAGACACACAACTGGAAATGCCCAGGTGCAGACGGTATTCACAATTTCTGGTATAAGAGACTTAATTCACTCCACTCATACATATCCAATCAAATTAATAACATAATCGAGCATCCTGAAAACTTCCCAAGCTTTTTAACACAAGGAACAACATTCATCCAACCCAAAAATACAAACACAAAAAACCCAGCAAATTACAGACCTATCACCTGTCTACCAACGCTTTACAAAATCATTACAGCATGCGTTGCAGAAAAAATAGAAACACACTTAATACGATACAACATAGTCACAGAAGAGCAAAAAGGTTGCAAGAAAAATAGCAAGGGGTGTAAAGAACAACTTATAATAGACTCTGTAATAATGAAGCAAGCGGAAAAGGAACAGCGCAATCTGACTACCTGCTACATTGATTACAAGAAAGCTTTTGACTCTGTACCTCACAGTTGGTTAATAAGATCCTTAGAAATATACAAGATCCATCCACAAATACGAGCATTTCTAGAAGTAATAATGAAAATGTGGCGTACTAAAATATGTGTAAATACAGAGACAGAACGCATAGAAACAGACAACATATCCATTAAACGAGGTATGTTCCAAGGCGACTCCCTAAGTGCGTTATGGTTTTGTCTATGTCTAAACCCTATATCAAACGCATTGAATGACACCGAGTATGGTTTTAACATAAAGAACGTGAAAACTACTTACCATAAAATGAACCACCTAATGTATGTGGACGACATTAAGCTATACACATCCACTAAGGTACAAATGAAACAACTATTGAACATTGTAGAAGTGATTACAACCGATATCAGAATGGAATTTGGAATCGATAAATGTAAACTACTGCACATAGAAAGAGGGAAATGGAGAGAGGGAGAAGCAAATGAGACGCTTAATAAGGAAATACTGAAGTACATGGAAAAGCATGAAAAGTATAAATATTTAGGGTTTGAACAAAATATAAAAAACCAACATGGTGACATCAAGAAAATACTAAAAGACGAATACAAAAAAAGGCTAAATGCAATATTAAAAACAAAATTAAATTCCGCTAATATTTTTAAGGCTATCAACACATACGCGGTCCCAGTACTTACTTATTCGTTTGGCGTAATCAAATGGTCAACAACCGAACTAGAAGAGCTAAATACAGTGAACAGAGTTCAATTGACAAAACATCGAAACCTACATCCAAACTCATGTAAAGAGAGAGTAACAATAAGTAGAAAGGAAGGAGGAAGAGGACTCATAGATACTAAAGATCTACACGATAACCAAATCGAAACACTATGCGAATATTTTTATAACAATAACACAAAAATACACAAGGCAGTAATAAACTCCCAATGGAATTGCCATGGTTGCGTATCGCACATAGGTGAATTGAAGATCGTTCTCCGAAAATATCATCCTTTCTGTGTTTGCCTACAAGAAACCCACTTTAGACCCGATGACCAATTTACTCTTAAAGGTTATAACATCCTAAGAGCCGATGTGATTCCGCGTCATCGGTCCAGAGGTGGAGTGGGTATTCTTATTCGGGAAGGATGTGTTTTCAAGCAAATAACACTGAGAACGGATCTTCAAGCTATAGCCTGTACAATAGAATCACCTATACGTGTAACGATATGCAACCTTTACCTTCCAGACGGTAACTGGGAGCGAAACCAAATAATAGATATTATACGGCAATTACCAGGATCTTATCTATTGCTGGGTGACCTAAATGCGCACAGTCCGTTGTGGGGATCGCCCCGCCTCGATATAAGAGGAAAATATATCGAGGAAGTCCTAGATATCACAGGCGGAATAATATTAAACAACGGACAGCCCACGCATTTTAATGCATCTAATGGGTCACTCTCAGCAATAGATATAACTATATCTTCACCCACTCTCGCCACGCGTCTTCAGTGGCAGGCCCTCGACGACCTTTACGGAAGCGATCACTTCCCGATCGCCATAACAACAAATATTTCGAGGGCCATACAACGCAGACCTAGGCGCTGGCGCCTAGATCTCGCAGAGTGGGATAAGTTTAGAAACGACGTCACGTTATCAGACGACTATGAAGATATAGCTTCCGCTCTATATAATACAAATCTCAGCATTACTCCAGCAGCAGATAAGTTTATACCACGTACCTCTGGCTCGACTAGTAAATCCTCCGTTCCATGGTGGAACGTTGAGGTTAGTCGAGTTATCGCAGAGAAGAAACGGGCGTTTAACATCTATAAACGAAATCCTACGCAAGAAAATCTTATCGTTTTTAAACGAAAGCGGGCCGTCGCCCGCCGCAAGATTTTAGAGTCGAAAAACGACTCTTGGAAGAACTACGTAAATTCAATGAAGAGTGACACGTCAGTCACGGAAGTCTGGAGAAAGGTACATGCTATCCGCGGACAAAGGCTACCGTCCATCATTAGCCTTTGTGATGGAGGCAACACAATCACGGAGCCTCGTGATGTAGCGGAAGCATTAGCTGTACATTTCTCCAGCTCCAGTAGTTCTTCCAATTATCAACCCGAATTCTTGCGTAGGAAAGGTGAACTAGAAGCTCCAATAGACTTTAACACAGATTCGGATCTTAATTATAATCATCCTTTCACAATGAAAGAATTTGAGGAGGCACTGAGGAGTTGTAACGACTCATCTCCTGGCCCGGATAATATCCCCTATAAAATGATTGAAAATCTGTCAAACGAATCGAAAACCCATATCCTGACTCTGTTTAATCGGATATGGGAGAAAGGGGAATATCCGGAGCAATGGAGAGAAGCAATTATTGTGCCTCTTCTTAAAACAGGAAAAGATCCGAATCTTGCTTCTAGTTATCGCCCAGTTTCGTTAACCTGCTGCTTGAGTAAAGTCTTTGAAAAAATGGTCAATAGCCGACTGGTATGGATTCTCGAGTCGCGAGAACTGATCGTACCCTACCAGTCTGGATTTAGGAAACGTCATTCCACTATTGACCATCTGGTCCGTTTAGAGAATGCCATTCAAAACGCTTTTCTGGAGAGAAAACACCTAGTCGCGGTGTTTTTCGATTTGGAAAAAGCCTATGATATGACATGGCGTCATGGCATTCTGAGGAAGTTGCATCGGTGGGGACTGAGAGGCCGTCTGCCTTTAGTCATCCAGTCCTTCTTGTCGCACCGAAGTTTTCGAGTACGTGTAGGAGATTCTCTCTCCTCTCTCTACGTACAAGAAAACGGTATACCGCAGGGCTCTACGATCAGCGTAACCCTATTTTCTATAGCGGTAAACCATATTGCAACTTCCGTTAGTACCCCCGTAAATACGTGCCTGTATGTCGACGACCTAGCAATCTACATGACCGGAGATACCATCCCGGCTATATGTAGAGAGCTGCAGAGGAGCATTGATGACATCGTGCGAGACGCTGGCTCGTGTGGTTTTCGTTTTTCAGAGACAAAGATGGCATGTGTCCATTTTTGTAATCTGAGAAAGCCACACAGGGAGCCTAGTCTACATATCAATGGTTCTGTCATTCAATGTGTCGACAGTTATCGTTTTCTAGGACTAATATTCGACAGGTCTCTGTCATTCCGTCCCCATATTAATGACCTTGCTACAAGGTGTAAGAAGGCACTTAATCTTATTAGGTGCCTTTCTAACATTAATTGGGGTGCGAGCAGAGAGGTTTTGCTGCGGCTGTATCAGGCTCTGGTTCTGTCCAGGCTTGACTACGGGTGCGCAGTATATTCCGCTGCTCGTAATTCGTGGTTACAAGTCCTAGATTCGATACATTATGCAGGTATACGTTACGCTACAGGAGCTTTTAGGACCACACCAAGGAATAGTCTCTGCTGTGATGCCGGGTTACTACCGCTAAAGTACAGACGTCTTCGATTCGCTTTGCGATATGAAGCGTCTGTACGTAGTAACCCAAAGCACATCAATTTCAATGGTTTTAACAGAGCAGAGACTTATCGTAAATACGTCTTGCGACCGTCAGTCACAAGGCCGGTGTGTGTCCGAGCGCGCGAGTTCCGCAAGAGTCTTGAGTTCCATTTGCCCGAAATACAGCCGGTGGGTGTGTGTGAGGTACCGCCATGGGTGATACCCACACCACACATAGTTCTGTCGTTGCTAAACGATCAAAAGCACGAAACGACGCCGGCAATTTTTCGGGTGAAACTAATGGAACTTGTTAACAAATACACAGACTCTTGCTGCATATATACGGATGGATCTAAGACCGACATTGGGGTTGGAGCAGCCTTTGTGGTTGACTCCGCTCCCCACTCGTGGTCGTTGGATCCTCTGTCCTCCGTATATACTGCCGAACTATTCGCAATATTGAAAGCGCTCAACTACTGCATAAGGTCTAGCAGTAGTACATTCCTCGTTATTTCAGATTCACTCTCTTCCCTACAAAGTATCGCCGACAGCCAAAATAATGATCCGCTCGTACAGAACATCCTTTGTGTTCTGTACAACCTGCGTCTCATTAACAAGCATGTTGTCTTCATCTGGGTACCATCACACGTCGGCATTGAAGGCAACGAGATTGCAGACAGAGCTGCCCGTCAGGCAGCTCTCGCGGATCATGTTGACTACGCCATGTGTCGGCCTGACGATGTCAAGGTCGGCGTTAAGGCGTTAGTCAACAAAGCGTGGCAAAGGGAATGGGAGAGCCTCGAGAGTAAGCTTAAAGCTGTAAAACTCTCTGTGACAGCATGGAAGTCACCGGTCGCACTTAGTAGGAGAGAATGGGTCATACTAACTTGACCCATTCCCATCTCCTGACCGGTGACGAAGCACCCACATGCGACACTTGTCACAGCCCTCTAACGGTGAGGCATATAATCGAGGAATGTGTAGCCTACACAGGTCAACGTGTACGGCTGAAGCTCCGAGGTAATGTAGCGTTTGATTTGAGCAATTCTGTTTTGTCGGTAGAAACTGTCGTTGCTTTTCTGCAAGCGACAGAACTTCTACGCAGAATTTAGGGGTACTGTAAGGACCAGTTTACTGTGCTGAGCAGTTTTTAATTTGTTGTGCATCGTCTTTTTATGTTAATTTATTATATTTTTATCTTTGTTAATTTATTCTGTGAACGTCCGTCTCGTCTAGTTGGCCCTTTACACCAACTAGGTCGAGTGATTTTATCGTTTTCGTTTTGTATTGTTTTTGTTGTCGGGCACTTTACACCCGACAACGGTTTTATCGTTTTTATCTAGTTTTAAGTTTTATCTCTATGTCTAGTTATAAGTTTTATTCTGTGTGTCGTCCCTTCATCATTTTGGCCATTTACACCAACTTGGTGGATGTGTTTTGTCCGTCTCGCCTAGCTGGCCTAGTTCGAGTGATTTTAAACTTTTTGTGTCTAGTCATTATTTTAATAATATATGTTAATTTATTTTGTGATTGTCCGTCTCGCCTAGTTGGCATTTTACACCAACTAGGTCGAGTGATTTTATTATTTTTGTTTGTATTGTCCCTCTGCTGTCGGACTATTTACACCCAACAGCGGTTTTATTTATATTTGTTAAATTATTCTGTGTTCGTCCGTCTCGCCTAGTTGGCATTTTACACCAACTAGGCGAGTATTATTATTATTTAACAAAGCTTAAAAAAAAAAAAGGAGAATAGCGGCTAATGGTCCTAGCAGTCGATGCCGCTCACAAAAAAAAAAAAAAAATAATAATAATAATAATAATAATAATAATAATAATAATAATAATAATAATAATAATAATAATAATAATAATAATAATAATAATAATAATAATAATAATAATAATAATAATAATAATAATAATAATAATAATAATAATAATAATAATAATAATAATAATAATAATAATAATAATAATAATGGGATCGAGTGGTTCTGTCCACAGGGGGGCGTGTAGCGTCTTATAGGTGCCCTAGCCGGGGCTAGCTTGCTAGCCCTGGTTAGGTGTCACCCTAGCTTCTCCGCCCCCAAGACCGGCATGCGTACCATCATTGGTATAACCTACCTGAGGTGATCCTGTTTCTGCAGAACATGCCGGATCTAGAGGAGTAAACCTCGACTAAAAATCCGTAATCCAAGGTGTCAATCGTACCGTGCCGAGGGATGGATGGCCACGCGTCAGTTGGTCTCATACGGTGTCCTCCGGATACCTGGCGAACTCCGGTTGCATTTAGCCTTGCTGCAGTATGGGAGCACTGCTGCAGTCGACCTTTATTTCTGCCCTATTCGTGGGAACCGCATGGGAACTCTAAACAAAAACTCTTTAGAGGAGTCAACCTCTCTAAAAAATGACGCGGCGTCTGGGAACACGCGAAGTTCCCAACCAATTAATAGAGAAGCGTCGGCACCTCTGCCTCGCTTCTTTATTGTTAAGAGGAGCGAAGAAAACAATTTTGATAAGGTGAACCCGTTCGCCATATCAAAATATATCCAGCAAGTTCTTGGAAAGACTGGAGTAGTGAAAAAAATTAGAGAAGGATTGATGATTGAGGTTCTAACGGATAAGCAATCTTGTAGAATGCTCAAAATGGACAAATTCTTACATTATGATGTAGAAGTTAGTGTTCATAAATCGTTGAATTACTCGAAAGGGATAATTTATTGTCGAGACTTAGTCAATTGCAGCGATGAAGAAATTTTGGATGATCTAAAATCTCAAAACGTGATCGAAATCAGAAGAATTAAGACCAAACGTGAGGGACAACTTGTAAACACTCCTTCGATCGTACTGACATTCAACACAACTGTCCTGCCTAAAAAGATTAACGTCGCATTTTATCATATTGAGGTCCGACAATATATACCTAGTGTGTTGCGTTGCTTCCGCTGCCAGAAGATAGGACACACCTCAGCAAGGTGTAGTAGTCAGGCAATATGCTCATGTGGCAAATCACTTCATGAGGGAACGGACTGTGTAGAACCGTTCACGTGCATAAACTGTGGTGGAAATCACTCTGCCAGGTTTAGGAGCTGTCCATCTCTAATGTTGGAACAATCAATTCAGGAGTTAAAAACAAAAGAGAAAATCAGCTATTTTGAAGCGAAAAAGAGATTAGCAGTTCCTAAACCACCAGTAGCAACAGTGTCATATGCACAAGCAGCAACAAAAGACATAAAATTAGACAACATAATATCAGAACTGACACCACCATTAAAAGAGATTGTTAGTCAAACAGTCAAAAATACTATAGGAGAGATATTAGGTAGTACAGGAGGTAAATCTCAACTAAGAGAAGAAAGCGTGACTGCAGGTTTACAAACATCTGCAAAACAAACCTCCATCTCACAAGGAATTCCCGTATCAGGAGTTCCAATTTCCAACTCCCAACCGGAGGTGGAAATTAAGACTCTGGCGACTGCACCGTCGGGCGCCAGAGCAACTTTCAAAGCGCCCTTGGAGGAAGGGAGACTCCCTTCCGTCAAGAGGCAACAATCACTCTCCGAGTCGGAGAGTGAAAAACAAGCAACATCCCAGCAGGCAAAAAGACCTGTTGGATGGCCCAAAGGTAAACCCAGAAAAGTTAAGGCCAACACCTCTGGGTCTGATAACAGACAACTAGATCCGGTGGCCGGTTCTCAGCACCGGAAAATGTCGTTTTAATCTGTCTGTGAAGTCTACGCATTGTCTAATTTTTTAAATGTATTGTCCTTATCGTTGTCTTTGTCTTAATTTTTAATTATTTTAAAAGAGTTGGAACAAATAGTCCAGTGGAATTGCCGTGGTTGCATATCGCATATAGGGGAATTGAAGATCATTCTGAGAGAATACAATCCTTTCTGCGTATGCCTACAAGAAACCCTATTCAAACCCGAACAAGAGTTCTCATTAAGGGGCTACAACATCCTTAGGGAAGATGTAGCCCCACGCCATCGATCAAGGGGGGGTGTAGGCATACTAATACGGGAAGGATGTATTTATACGCAAATATCAGTAAGAACTGATCTTCAAGCCATAGCATGTATAATCAAATCCCCTATATTTCTTACGATATGCAACGTTTACCTCCCAGATGGCAACTGGGAGCGTAATCAGATAGTCGATCTGATCAGGCAATTACCTGGAGCATATCTATTGCTGGGAGATTTTAATGCACACAGTCCGTTCTGGGGGTCATCTCGTCTCGATATCCGAGGTAAATATATCGAGGAAGTGCTCGATATCACGGGAGGGGACACTCCTAAATAACGGACTGCCAACGCATTTTAACGCTTCAAACGGTGCATTCTCAGCAATAGATTTAGCAATATCTTCGCCCACTCTCGCCACGCGTCTTCAGTGGCAGGTCCTCGACGATCTACACGGAAGTGATCACTTTCCGATCATCTTGTCGACTAATATACCAAGGGCCATACAACGCAGACCCAGGCGCTGGCGCCTGGATCTGGCAGAGTGGGAACGTTTCATAACGACGTCACGGTAACAGACAACTTCGAAGATATTGGTTCCACTCTAGATAATATAATCTCAGCATTACTCAAGCAGCAGAAAAGTTTATACCACGTACCTCTGGCTCGACTAGTAAATCCTCCGTCCCGTGGTGGAACGTTGAGGTTAGTCGAGTTATCGCAGGAAGAAACGGGCGTTTAATATTTATAAACGAAATCCTACGCAAGAAAATCTTGTCGTTTTTAAACGAAAGCGGGCCGTCGCCCGCCGCAAAGATTTAGAGTCGAAAAACGACTCTTGGAAGAACTACGTGAACCTAATGAGAGTGACACGTCAGTCACGGAAGTCTGGAGAAAAGTACATGCGATCCGCGGGCAAAGGCTACCGGTCCATCATAAGCATTTGTGATGGAGCTAACACGATAACAGAGCCTTATGATGTAGCGGAAGTCCTAGCAGTACAATTCTCCAGCACTAGTAGTTCTTCAATTATCAAACTGAATTCTTGCGTAGGAAAATGGAACTAGAAGGCCCACTAGACTTTCGCACAGATTCGGATCTTAATTATAATCAACCATTTTCAATGGAAGAGTTTGAGGAGGCACTCAGGTCTAGCAATGACTCCTCTCCTGGTCCGGATAATATATCCCTACAAAAATGATACAAAATCTATCATATGAATCCAAATCCCATATCCTGGTCACTTTTTAATGTGATATGGGAGAAAGGGGATATCCGGAGCTATGGAGAGAAGCATTATTGTGCCTCTTCTTAAAACAGGAAAAGATCCGAATCTTGCTTCTAGTTATCGCCCGGTTTCTTTGACTTGCTGCTTGAGTAAAATTTTTGAAAAAATGGTCAATAGCCGACTGGTAGGATTCTCGAGTCACGAGAACTGATCGTACCCTACCAGTCTGGATTTAGGAAACGTCATTCCACTATTGACCATCTGGTCCGTTTAGAGAATGCCATTCAAAACGCTTTTCTGGAGAGAAAACACCTAGTCGCGGTGTTTTTTCGATCTGGAAAAAGCGTATGATATGACATGGCGTCATGGCATTCTGAGAAAGTTGCACCGGTGGGGACTGAGAGGCCGTCTGCCTTTATTTATCCAGTCCTTTTTGTCGCACCGGAGTTTTCGAGTACGTGTTGGAGATTCTGTCTCCTCTCTCCACGTACAAGAAAAACGGTATACCGCAGGGCTCTACAATTAGTGTAACCCTATTTCCATTGCGGTAAATGATATAGCAACTTCCGCAAGTACCCCCGTGAATACGTGCCTGTATGTCGACGACCTCGCAATCTACATGGCCGGAGATACCATCCCGGCTATATGTACGCAATTGCAGAGGAGCATTGATAACATCGTTCGAGACGCTGGCTCGTGTGGTTTTCGTTTTCAGAGACAAAGATGGCTTGTGTCCATTTTTGTCGTCTGAGAAAGCCACACAGGGAGCCTAGTCTACGCATCAATGGTTCTGTTATTTCAATGTGTCGACAGTTATCGATTTCTAGGACTGATTTTCGACAGGACTCTGTCTTTCCGTCCCCCATATTAATGACCTTGAAACGAGGTGTAAAAAGGCACTTAATTTAATTCGGTGCCTTTCAAACATAATTGGGGTGCGAGCAGAGAGGTTTTGCTGCGGCTGTATCAGGCTCTGGTTCTGTCCAGGCTTGACTACGGGTGCGCAGTATACTCCGCTGCTCGTAATTCGTGGTTACAAGTCCTAGATTCGATACATTATGCAGGCATTAGATACGCTACAGGAGCTTTTAGGACCACACCAAGGGAATAGTCTCTGCTGTGATTCCGGGTTACTACCGCTAAAGTACAGGCGTCTTCGGTTCGCCTTGCGATATGAAGCGTCTGTACGTAGTAACCCGAAACACATAAACTTTGATTCCTTTAACAGAGCAGAGACTTATCGTAATACGCCTTGCGACCGTCAGTCACAAGGCCGGTGTGTGTCCGAGCGCGCGAGTTCCGCAAGAGTCTTGAGTTCCATTTGCCCGAAATACAGCCGGTAGGTGTGTACGAGGTACCGCCATGGACGATACCTGCACCACATATAGTTCTGACGTTGCTGGAAGATCTAAAGCACGAAACGCCGCCGGCAATTTTTCGGGTGAAACTAATGGAACTCGTTAACCAATACACAGACTCTTGCTGCATATATACGGATGGATCTAAGACCGACATTGGGGTTGGAGCAGCCTTTGTGGTTGACTCCACTCCCCACTCGTGGTCGTTGGATCCTCTGTCCTCCGTATATTACTGCCGAACTATTCGCAATATTGAAAGCGCTCAACTACTGCATAAGGTCTAGCAGTAGTACATTCCTCGTTATTTCAGATTCACTCTCTTCCCTACAAAGTATAGCCGACCGCCAAAGTAATGATCCGCTCGTACAGAACATCCTTTCTGTTCTGTACAATCTGCGTCTTACTAGTAAGCGTGTTTGTCTTCATATGGGTGCCATCACACGTCGGCATTGAAGGCAACGAGATTGCAGACAGAGCTGCCCGTCAGGCAGCTCTCGCGGATCATGTTGACTACGCCATGTGTCGGCCTGACGATGTCAAGGCTGGCGTTACGGCGTTAGTCAACAAAGCATGGCAAAGGGAATGGGAGAGCCTCGAGAGTAAGCTTAAAGCTGTAAAACTCTCTGTGACAGCATGGAAGTCACCGGTTAAACTCAACAGGAGACAGGAGGTCGCTCTGACCCGCCTTAGAATGGGTCACACCAACTTGACCCATTCATATCTCCTAACCGGTGACGAAGCACCCACATGCGATACGTGTCACAGCCCTCTAACGGTGAGGCATATAATCGAGGAATGTGCAGCCTACACAGGTCAGCGTGTACGGCTGAAGCTCCGAGGTAATGTAGCGTACGATTTGAGCAATTCTGTTTTGTCGGTAGAAACTGTCGTTGCTTTTCTGCAAGCGACAGAACTTCTACGCAGAATTTAGGGGTACTGTAAGGACCAGTTTACTGTGCTGAGCAGTTTTTATTTGTTGTGCATCGTATTTTTATGTTAATTTATTATCTTTGTTAATTTATTCTGTGAACGGCCGTCTCGTCTAGTTGGCCCTTTACACCAACTAGGTCGAGTGATTTTATCGTTTTCGTTTTGTATTGTTTTTGTTGTCGGGCACTTTACACCCGACAACGGTTTTATCGATTTTATCTATATGTCTAGTTTCAAGTTTTAATCTGTGTGTCGTTCCTCCACCATGTTGGCTTTTTACACCAACTTGGTGGATGTGTTCTGTCCGTCTCTCCTAGCTGGCCTAGGTCGAGTGATTTTAAACTTTTTGTCTCTAGTCATTATTTTAATTTATATGTTAATTTATTTTGTGAATGTCCGTCTTGTCTAGTTGGCATTTTACACCAACTAGGTCGAGTGATTTTATTATTTTGTTGTTATTGTTCCTCTGCTGTCGGGCTATTTACCCCGACAGCGGTTTTATTTATATATGTTAATTTATTATGTGTTCGTCCGTCTCGCCAAGTTGGCATTTTACACCAACTAGGTAGAGTGATTTTAGTATTTTTGTTTGTATTGTTCCTTCGGTGTCAGGCCCATTTACACCCGACATTGGTTTTATTTCTATGTGTTAATTTATTTTGTGTTCGTCCGTCTCGCCTAGTTGGCATTTTACACCAACTAGGCGAGTATTATTATTATAACTAAACCTGAAAAAAAAAAAAGAGAATAGCGGCTAATGGCCCTACTTGTCGATGCCGCTCAAAAAAAAAAAAAAAAAAAAAAAAAAATAATAATAATAATAATAATAATAATAATAATAATAATAATAATAATAATAATAATAATAATAATAATAATAATAATAATAATAATAATGGGATCGAGTGGTTCTGTCCACAGGGGGGCGTGTAGCGTCTTATAGGTGCCCTAGATAGCTAGCTTCTAGCCCTGGTTAGGTGTCACCCTAGCTTCTCCGCCCCCAAGACCGGCATGCGTACCATCATT
Source organism: Ontholestes murinus (assembly GCA_963969525.1). Taxonomy (NCBI): domain Eukaryota; kingdom Metazoa; phylum Arthropoda; class Insecta; order Coleoptera; family Staphylinidae; genus Ontholestes; species Ontholestes murinus. Next base: position 28,718,588 of record OZ018399.1, read on the forward strand.
GGTATAACCTACCTGAGGTGATCCTGTTTCTGCAGAACATGCCGGATCTAGAGGAGTAAACCTCGACTAAAAATCCGTAATCCAAGGTGTCAATCGTACCGTGCCGAGGGATGGATGGCCACGCGTCAGTTGGTCTCATACGGTGTCCTCCGGATACCTGGCGAACTCCGGTTGCATTTAGCCTTGCTGCAGTATGGGAGCACTGCTGCAGTCGACCTTTATTTCTGCCCTACTCGTGGGAACCACATGGTATCTTCTAACAAAAAAACTTCAGAGGAGTCAACCTCTCAAAAAAATGACGCGGCGTCTCGGGGCGCGCAAAGCTCCCGAACTATTAATGAGATATCGGTGTCTCCTTTGCCCCGTTATCTCATTGTTAAGAGGTGTGATGGTTCGAACTTTGATAGGGTGAACCCCTTTGCTATATCGAAGTTTATAAATGATAGATTTGGTAAATGTGTCTCAGTCAAGAAAATTAGAGAGGGTCTAGCAAACTGTCCAAAACCAACATGTTTTTAGAATATGCAGTGGAAGTAGTACCGCATAAAACATTAAATTATACCAAGGGAGTTATCTATTGTCGTGATCTGGTTAACTGTAGCGACGAAGACATATTAGACGATTTAAAATCTAAAAATGTCACAGAAATAAGAAGGATTAGGACAAAGAAAGATGGCCTATTAATAAATACGCCATCTATAATAGTCACATTTAATTCGACGAATCTTCCCAAAACTTTGAATGTGGCATTTTACACAGTGGAAGTTCGTCCATATGTACCTAGCGTTATGCGCTGTTTCAAATGCCAGAAACTGGGGCACACGTCAATCAGATGCGAAAATCCAGCAACATGCTCTTGCGGTAAGCCAGTGCATGAAGGTTCTGAATGTATCGAACCATTTTCATGTGTAAATTGCGGGGATGCTCACTCATCCAGATTTAAAAATTGTCCAGCCTTACTTTTCGAAAAATCTATACAAGAACTGAAAACTAGGGAAAAACTTAGCTACTTTGAAGCAAAGAAAAGGTTATCTACCCCAAAAACTCCGACAGCTGGAGTATCTTATGCTCATGCAGCGTCGAAGACCGTAAACATGCAGGATATAATTGCACAATTAGCTCCGATAATGACAAATATAATAAATGAAACCATAAATAAAACGTTGACACAATTGTTAGGAAATACTGTAGTAGGATCACAACCAACTGCTGCCGTTACGCAGCAATATGTGGAGCAAAAATCATTAGCTCCAGTAACTCCTGTGTCAGGAGTTACACCATACGCCACCCCTCAAATGGCGGTGACGAATAAGGCCACCAAGGGTATCACCCCGGTGACCGAAACAAATTTTAGAATACCCATGGAGGGGGTAAAGGTGACTTCTGCTAAACGTCAGAACTCGCTCACTGACTCAGAGAGCGGGAATGACGTAGGAAATCACCAAAAAAAGCGTCCAGTAGGATGGCCCAAAGGTAGGCCGCGGAAAAAGCTGGAACGCTCTGGAAGTGTCACGGAGTGACATTCCAACTAGTCAATATCTGTGATTTTGTGTTTGTCTCTCTTTTAATTAAATTGTATTTCGACATTGGAGTAGGAGCAGCCTTTGTGGTTGACTCCACTCCCCACTCGTGGTCGCTAGATCCTCTGTCCACCGTATATACTGCCGAACTATACGCAATATTAAAAGCGCTCCACTACTGCGATATGTCTAGCAGTAGTACATTCCTCGTTCTGTCTGATTCACTCTCTTCCCTAGAAGGTATAGCCGACAGCCAAAGTAATGATCCGCTCGTACAGAACATCCTTTCTGTTCTGTACAATCTGCATCTCTCTGGCAAGAATGTTGTCTTCATCTGGGTGCCATCTCATGTCGGCATTGAAGGCAACGAGATTGCAGACAGAGCTGCCCGTCAGGCAGCTCTCGCGGATCATGTTGACTATGCCATGTGCCGGCCTGACGATGTCAAGGTCGGCGTTACGGCATTAGTCAACAAAGCATGGCAAAGGGAATGGGAGAGCCTCGAGAGTAAGCTGAAAGCTGTAAAACTCTCTGTGACAGCATGGAAGTCACCGGTCGCGCTTAGTAGGAGACAGGAGGTCGCTCTGACCCGCCTACGAATGGGTCATACCAACTTGACCCATTCTCATCTCCTGACCGGTGACGAAGCACCCACATGCGATACTTGTCACAGCCCTCTAACGGTGAGGCATATAATCGAGGAATGTGCAGCCTACACAGGTCAACGTGTACGGCTGAAGCTCCGAGGTAATGTAGCGTACGATTTGAGCAATTCTGTTTTGTCGGTAGAAACTGTCGTTGCTTTTCTGCAAGCGACAGAACTTCTACGCAGAATTTAGGGGTACTATAAGGACCAGTTTACTGTGCTGAGCAGTTTTTAATTTGTTGTGCATCGTCTTTTTTTATGTTAATTTATTATCTTTGTTAATTTATTCTGTGAACGTCCGTCTCGTCTAGTTGGCCCTTTACACCAACTAGGTCGAGTGATTTTATTGTTTTCGTTTTGTATTGTTTTTGTTGTCGGGCACTTTACACCCGACAACGGTTTTATCGATTTTATCTAGCTTTAAGTTTTATCTTAGTGTTTAATTATAAGTTTTTACCTGTGTGTCGTCCCTTCACCATGTTGGCTCTTTACACCAACTTGGTGGAGTTGTTTTTATCATTGATTTTATCGCATTCGTTTGTATTGTTTTTGTTGTCGGGCACTTTACACCCGGCAACGGTTTTATCGCTTTTATCTAGTTTTAAGTTTTATCTATATGTCTAGTTTTAAGTTTTATTCTGTGTGTCGTCTCTCCACCATGTTGGCCTTTTACACCAACTTGGTTAATGTGTTCTGTTCGTCTCGCCTAGCTGGCCTAGGTCGAGTGATTTTAAGCTTTTGTCTCTAGTCATAATTTTAATTTATATGTTAATTTATTTTGTGAATGTCCGTCTCGCCTAGTTGGCATTTTACACCAAGTAGGTCGAGTGATTTTATTATTTTTGTTTGTATTGTCCCTCTGTTGTCGGGCTATTTACACCCGACAGCGGTTTTATTTATATATGTTAATTTATTCTGTGTCAGTCCGTCTCGCCTAGTTGGCTTTTTTTTACACCAACTAGGCGGGTATTATTATTATTGAGAAGCTAAATAAAAAAAAAAAAAAAAAGAGAGAGAATAGCGGCTAATGGCCCTAGCAGTCGATGCCGCTAAAAAAAAAAAAATAAAAAAAAAAAAAAAAAAAAAAAAAAAATAATAATAATAATAATAATAATAATAATAATAATAATAATAATAATAATAATAATAATAATAATAATAATAATAATAATAATAATAATAATAATAATAATAATAATAATAATAATAATAATAATAATAATTTTTTTTTTTTTTTTTTTTTACTATGCGTAGGGGGAAATGCATTATGCACCTCAGATGAGACTTCATTCTGGTATGTGGGACTCGCACCCACTAAAACCCCCTAGTTCAGGCATGAAACCATCCAGGGACCGTCTTGTGACATTGCTTCGGGATGGATGCCTCGGTTCTGGTTCTATGAACCGCTACTATCTAAGTCTCGTTTTTTCGTTTTTAGTATGTATTCTACATAGGAGGATACTGCCTGCCACGCCTTAGTACTGGATAGCATGGTAACCATTATGGTATGTGGCGTAATTATACCCACATTTTCTTCTAGTCTTCGTCTTACGTCGTTCCACCGATTGCAGGTGAATATTGTGTGTTCTGCATCATCGCACATTGAGTCGCCATATGGACATTTTGCGGTATCCGTTTTTCTAATCTTTTCCAGATAGGAATTAAAATACCCGTGGCCAGACAGAAATTGAGTCAAGTAATAATTGACGTCTCCATGTTCTCTAGTTAACCATTTAGTTAAGTCTGGTATTAGCTTTCTAGTCCATCTCCCCCATGTTTCTCTTTGCCATTCCTCCTGCCACTTGTGTATTGATGCCTCTTTTGCCAATGCTCGTGCTCTTATTGTTCCATACGGATTTCCTCTCTGCTGCCATAATATGAATGGGTGTAACCCCTGCTATTACCAGTACTGCGGATTCGGCTACAGTTCTGTATGCGCTTGTTATTCTTATTGCACCTGTTTTCTGGATTTTAGCCATTTTCTTGATTAGCACTTTTGGGATCTTGTCTGCCCATAGTTCACATCCATACAACAAGATTGAGTGTACGACGGAAATGAGTAGTCTGCGTTTCCCGGACAAAGGTCCTCCTACGTTTGCCATTAGTCTGCTTAACATGGAAGTCACCTTAGAGGCTCGCTCACACATCATATCTATATGTGCACGGTACGTCATTCTACTGTCCAGGCGCAACCCTAAATACTTTAAATGTGTTGCTGATTTTATTGTTTCGGTTCCTACTTGAAACGGTACCTCTAATGGTATTCTCTTTCTTGTCAGTAGAACAACTTCCGTTTTTTCTGTTGCGAGGCTTAGTCCATGTTCGCTCATCCATGTACACACCCTCCGCATTACTTGGTTTAGTGTTCGCTGCATGTCCTCTAGATTTCGAGCAACGATTACGGCCGCTATGTCATCTGCATACCCTACTAGAAAGGCTTCATCCGGCATGGCCATCCTGAGAAGACCATCATATGAGACATTCCACATAATGGGTCCCAGGATAGACCCCTGTGCAGCGCCGGAGGTAAGTATTTTGACAGTTTCCCCTTTTGTTGTATCATATACTAACTTTCTATTGTTTAGGTAGCTTCTCATCATCTTCAGGAGGTATAGAGGTAAGTTAAAATTCTCTTTGAGTGCCTTTAGAATCACGTCCCATCTAGCCGAGTTAAACGCATTTTTTACGTCTAAAGTTACTAATACGACGATCGGCCTTATGTACTTGTTCTGGGCCTGTGCTGTTTCAAACACATCCACTACTTGTTTCACGGCGTTTAAAGTTGAATGACCCCTCCTAAATCCATGTTGTTTTTCTGATAAGCCGTTCGGTCCTTCGGTGAATTCTTCCAGCCGAAGTTTTAGCATACCCTCCAGAAGTTTTCCAGCCGTATCAAGCAAGCACAATGGTCTGTATGCCGATGATGACTCAGTAGACCCCTTCCCTTTCGGGATTAAGACCAACCTTTGCATCTTCCACACATCCGGGAAAATTCCTTCGCATAAGCATTTATTATACATGTCTAGTAGTACATTAGGTAGTTTCTGCGCAATTATTTTTAGGACCTCAACAGGTATACCATCTGGACCTGGGGCTTTGCGGTTCTTTAAAGCTGAGGATGCCTTTAATAATTCCTCTATTGTAAATTCCGGTACAACTGTGGTTTCCTCTAAACTTGTTGATTCCAGTGGTGGGTGTGTAGGAAATAGTTCATCAACAATTGTTTTTAACCTTTTTGGATCTAATACAGGATTGTTTAATTTTGCTCCTAGTTTCCGCATGACTAACATATATCCTAACCCCCACGGATCTCTGTTTACGTCTTCCACTAACTGTTTCCATTTTTCTCTTTTGCTTTTTTCTATTGCCATCTTTAGTTCACTTTTAGTTGATTTATATGCCTGCGACTCATTTTCTGCTATCCCATTCGTTCGTCTACGTTGTCTAGTAGCAAGTCTTCTTAAATGGAGGCACTTACGTCTGAGGCTGGCTATGTCGTTGGTCCACCAGTATACTTGTTTCCGACCTTTTCTTTTTTTTGGCATTGATTTGTTGCAGGCATATTCAATTGATGACATTGTTTTTTCAACAACGATATTAGCATGCTGCTGTCTAACTATATGAGTGCATCTTTCTGCAATGATTTTAGTTAGTATGTCATCATTAAGTTTGTCAACATTCCACCTGTTTCTTGTAGGAGTTACCACTTCTTTATCCGCTTTCCAGTTGCGAACTTCGAAAGTAATATACTGGTGATCGCTTCCAGTATATTGCTCGATAACTTGCCATTCCTTAATACTACCGGTTAGGTTTTCTGAAGCCAAAGTGATATCCGGAATTGTTTGTGAGTAACCAGTTCTTCTAAAAGTTGTAGTGTTTCCAGTGTTTATCACCAAGAGACCTACCCTAGCTGCCAAATCTAATATTCTCCGTCCACGAGAATCTGTAACATCCATTCCCCATTCGATCGCCTTTGCGTTTACATCTCCGCCCAGAATAATATTTCCGCCTTTACTAAGCATAACGTCTTCCATTTCATTTAGTTTTTCCTGGAACTCGGCAATCGACTCGTTTGGTGTCATGTAACAACTAAAGAAATATGTTTCATTAGACTTGACCCAAACAAATCCTCTGCCTCTTCCATGGGCATCAACGACGTATTTACTAGGGGCTGATATCCATATGGCTGCAGTACCTAATAGGTCACTGTACCAGTGGTCGGTGTCAATGTTGCTGTATTGTTCGCTTATTAACAGCATGTCGATCTCTAACTCCGAACAAAGTTGTCGAAGGAGATTGTTTGCTATCCTGCTTCTGTGCAGATTACATTGCATCAGTTTGCCCTCTGTAAAACTTTTCCCGTGCCTTGTGCAGTTCTGCTCTGAATACTTGGCATTTGCCTGATCCTTGTATATGATCAGTATTTCCTTCTGGACACAAGAAACATTTAGGAGTACTTTGGCATTCTTTACTCGTATGGCCTTGTCCACAACATTTGAGGCACATATTTTCTTTTTTCCTGTCTGGACCAGTACAGGTTGCTTGTTGATGACCATATCCAAAGCATTTATAGCATTTTGTTACTTCTATTCTCCGTCTAATTCTGCTATTGATCCAACCTACCTTTATTTTGGCCTTTTCTAGAAGAGTCAGAGCTTGAGCTTCGGTTACTTGGATGATAGCGGCCATTTGCTTTCTTGTGTTGGGTTTTGTTAGGCCCACCTTTATGTCAAGCGCTACCGGGCCTAAGCAAGAACTAAGTGCATCCTTTACTTCTATTTCAGTGGTAATGGGATCTAGGTCTCTTAGTTCTAAGGTGGTTACTGGTTCAATATTTTTGACGGTAGCAGATCCCTCCGTCAAGTCTTTTATTTTGTCAAAGAACAATTTATTATTCTTCGTGTTTTCTCCGATTCGTAGAAGGAGTCCGCCAGTTCTTGTTTGCCTCATTTCCCGAATTTCGACACCAAGCTCATCCGGATTTATCTTTTTTCGAATATTACCCAATATATCGGCGTAACTTTTACCTTCCCCTGGATTCACTATGATGGCGTTTGTTTTTGTGGGTTTTTCTTCTTTAGTTATTTTCTCGCTTGTCTGTCTGTTCTTATCACGTATTTCTCGTGTTTGTATCTCGTCTACTTGTCTATTCCGGGCTTTATCTTGTCTTGCTTCTTTCTTTCTGCTGATCTTGTCTTTGATCCATTCAGGCTCTGCTTGTTTAGAAGGGTCCGTTATAGTTCTGCTTTCCTTTTTCTTTTTCTCGTTACTTTGGACTGGGCTTGATGCAGCTCGCTTTTTGCCGTTCGTGTCTGAAGCTGTGTTTGAATCGTCTTCAGTAGGTGTGGTTTTCTTCTCTCTATCCGCCTTCATCCAGTTTTTCCTGCAGAAAGAAGCTACATCGATAGCTTCTTCAAGCTCTTTGAGTCCGTTTTTTACTTCCATTGCGATATTTTTTTGCCTCATAACGGCCGCTTTCATCCGTTTTATGATGGCCTTGCACCTAGTGAGCTCCATCATTTCATCGTTTTTCATTTTCTGTACGAATATCTGTTTGGGAGAGACGTACGTTTGCGAACGTATTACAACAGTCCTTTCGGCCCCCTCGGAGCTTGTTTCGCTATTATCTTCCTCCGAGGTATCAGGTATTCGATTTCTGGGCGTACTTGTAGCATGTTCCGTCGTACTTTGTTCCCTTGGTGCTGAATAACTTGTAAATATCATTCTCGTTTCGGGAGGCGTGCGAGGAATGGAGGAACGTCTCGCAAAGATCCCTTCTTCGTTATTGTAGCCGTAGTTTGAATTGTGTGATTGGCCCTCCCCAGAATCCATAGGGCCTGCACTGGCCACCGGGGCTTTCACCCGGTCGGAACCAGCGGTAGGATTATCAACCACCTGGGGTATGTCGTTAAATGAATCACACATCATGTTTTTATTTAATGATTTGGTTTGTTCGGGTGACCTTCCCTAGACTGGCTGCCTTCGCTGCGGCTCATGAGTCCAGTCTACCCCTGTCTAGTTTTGTGTCCGCCCCTGGTATTTTATTTCCCAGGTACCATCCATATCTGGAAGGCATTCCCCTATCCGCAACCCGGGGAGGCGCCCAATGGGGGACTAGAAACCCCACATGGGTTTTAATAATAATAATAATAATAATAATAATAATAATAATAATAATAATAATAATAATAATAATAATAATAATAATAATAATAATAATAATAATAATAATAATAATAATAATAATAATAATAATAATAATAATAATAATAATAATAATAATAATAATAATAATAATAATAATAATAATAATAATAATAATAATAATAATAATAATAATAATAATAATAATAATAATAATAATAATAATAATAATAATAATAATAATAATAATAATAATAATAATAATAATAATAATAATAATAATAATGGGATCGAGTGGTTCTGTCCACAGGGGGGCGTGTAGCGTCTTATAGGTGCACCTAACCGGGGCTAGCTTGCTAGCCCTGGTTAGGTGTCACCCTAGCTTCTCCGCCCCCAAGACCGGCATGCGTACCATCATTGGTATAACCTACCTGAGGTGATCCTGTTTCTGCAGAACATGCCGGATCTAGAGGAGTAAACCTCGACTAAAAATCCGCAATCCTAAGGTGTCAACCGTACCGTGCCGATGGGATGAATGGCTATGCGTTATCTAGCCCTAAACGGTGTATTCCGGATACCTCCCGACCTCCGGTCTCAGTCAGGGCTCTGTCGGTAAGGCGCACTGCCGGCAGCGACTACTATTTCGTCCATACTCGTGGGAAATACATGCGATCCAACAATAGTAACCATAATTTTATGGAGGAATCAACCTCCCAAAAAAATGAAGCGGCGTCCAGGAACACGCAAAGTTCCCAAAAGATTAATATGAACCTGGAAAAGGAGGTTTACCCCCGGTTCCTGGTCATTAAAAGAAAAGACGAGGAAAATTTCTTTAATACAAATCCGTTTTTAATTCAGAAAAGTTTATTTGGTTTGATAGGAGATGTCAAAAGTATCAAGAAAACTAGAGTAGGTCTGCTTGTAGAGACAAATAGTGCAGCACAATCGAGGCGATGCAGCAGTATTACAAAAATAGCAGATTACAGAGTCGAAGTAACACCTCACGCAACATTAAATACATCACGTGGCGTGGTATTTTGTCGTGATCTCTTAAATTGCACTGAAGTAGAAATCTTGGAAGAACTGAAAAAACAAGGTGTAATAGCAGTACGTCGGCTAAAGTCAACTAGAGAAGGTGAGGTCAAAGAATCCCCCCTACATATATTTACCTTTAACTCACCTGTCCTTCCTAAACGAATAATGGTAGCATTTCACTCATTGCCCATAAGAGAATATATTCCTTCTCCAATGAGATGTTTCCGGTGTCAAAAATTCGGACATACAGCTGAAAGATGCAAATCAGAACAAGTATGTGTGTGTGGAAAACCAATGCATGAAGGATATCCATGTGAAATGCCAATTACATGTGTTAACTGCTTAGGTCCCCATTCCGCTAGACATAGAGAATGCCCTAGATACAAGGAAGAACAAGCCATCCAAACCATTAAGGTAAAAGAAAACCTCTCATACATAGAGGCAAAAAAGAAAGTAATTATAACAACTCCTAAAGTAGGGACAAGTTACTCTAGTGCAGCGCAAAATATATCTACCCCACTCAATATAAGCACACTTTTGGAACAATTAATACCTGCTATAGTAGAAGCTGTGAAATCAACCATTAAAAGTGATACGATACCTGATGATATCTTTAAAAAACCCACAGCCACTAAAAATAAATCCGAAGCCCTATCAGAGATGAAGAGACGGGCTACCACCCACATTGAACGTTTTGCATCTGCCAATTCTAGTAGCGAGACAGAGAAGCGAAAATTTAACGCAGATGAAGACGACTCCGACGACAGCGTAGTCGTCGAACACAACAAAAAGAGAGGAAAAGGCTGGCCTAAAGGAAAACCTCGGAAAGCCTCTGTCTAACTGTGATAATTATCTAGTCATATCTTGTATATTTTTTTTTAACTGTATTTATTAACTTATTTTATTTATTAACTTATTTTTATTTACTAACTTATTTTTATTTATTAACATATTTGTATTTATCAACTTATTTATTTTATTAATACTCTATTATCTATTTATATACTCCTTCAGTGTTATGTGTACGTACTTTTCATATAATCCATGGAAGGCATAATTCAATGGAATTGCAACGGATTAGTTCACAAACTGCCATATCTACAACTTCTACTGAAGGAATTCTCTCCCTTCTGCGTTGCACTCCAAGAGACCCATCTAGTGGAACACACTCCCTTCTCACTACGTGGATACACATGTATAAGATGTGATGACACCTATAATCAACGTGCCAAAGGCGGTGTGGCACTATTAGTGAGAAACGACTGTGCCGCCAAGTCCATCGTATTAAATACCACATTACAAGCGGTAGCGACCGAACTATCCCTGCCACTTAAAATTACGATATGCTCCATCTACCTGCCTCCCAACCGATCATTCAATCCGAGTCATCTTGAATCCCTTATCTACCAGCTTCCGCGCCCTTGGATACTACTTGGTGACTTCAACGCTCATCCTCCTATGTGGGCTTCTAGTTCAACAGATACTAGGGGACGACAATTGGAGACAATTTTTGAAGTTATTTGATGCGTTCTGTTGAACAATGGAGAAATGACTCACCTTAATACTGCGTCTGGTTTTGAGTCAGTTATTGATTTGAGTATTGCGTCCGCGGGTGCAGCCCTACGTTGTACCTGGAAACCTCATCCGGAATACTCCTTCAGCGACCACTATCCCATCAGTATCAATACTCATATCCCGAAAGTTAAATTCGAAGGCTATAAAAGATGGAATCTGAAAAAAGCGAACTGGAATAAATATCAAGGATCTTTCAAAACCCCTCACATTTGCAGTGACATTAACGACTCTGTGTCCCTTCTCACTAACGAAATATTGAAGGCAGCCGAACAGAGTATACCTTATAGCTTTACATTTCCCAGAGGATTCTCTAAAACGGTCCCATGGTGGGATGATGAAGTAAAGCAGGCCATTGTGAGTAAAAAGCACGCTTATAATGTATTTAAAAATCACCCCTCAACCGATAATCTTATACTATTTAAAAAGGCTAGAGCAACAGCAAGGAAATGTGTTTTAAGTAAAAAGCGGTCCCTATGGCAGGAATATGTGTCATCTATAACGAAAGCTACACCCTCCTCAGATGTATGGCGTAAAGTAAGATCGGTTGGAGGCTACAAAACTGTAGCCCCAATTACACATCTCGCAGCAAACGGCCAGAATATCACTGACCCTAATGATCTAAGTGAAACGTTTGCTGACTATTTTAAGGCCAACAGCTCATCGGCAAACTACAGTGACGACTTTCAGGTTATCAAAGCTAGAGAAGAAAACATTAACCTAAACTTTACAGGCAGCAACGAGGAACCATATAATACCACAATCACGACGAGCGAGTTAGACAACGTTCTCTCATCTCTTAAGCAGTCAGCACCAGGAATTGACTTGGTACAATACGAGTTTCTAAAAAGGTTACCAGATGATGGGAAAAGACACCTTTTAAAACTCTTTAACACTATCTGGACCTCTAGCACTCCTCCCAACGTATGGCGCCAAGCAATTATAGTGCCTATCATCAAACCAGGAAAAGACCCTAGTAACCCTAAGAGCTACAGACCTATCTCTCTCACAAGTTGTATCAGTAAAGTATTAGAGAAAATAATTGCACAGCGTCTATTTTGGGTACTAGAAAAACAGAATCTACTAAGCCCAATTCAAACTGGTTTCCGGCGCCACCACAGTACAGAGGACGCCCTCCTATATTTCGAGAGAGCACTACAAAATGCGTTTCTAAACAGAAACCATGTTACTGCCGCATTTCTGGACCTAGAAAAAGCGTACGACATGACGTGGAGACATGGCATCCTCCAACAGCTACATACCTGGGGTATACGAGGCAGACTACCATTATTTATACAGAATTTCTTCCAAAACCGCTCATTCAGCGTACGCGTCAATGGGAAAATGTCTGCTCTACGCATTTTAGAAAACGGTGTACCACAGGGATCAACGTTAAGTGTTGTTCTCTTCGCCGTAGCAGTCAACTGTTTGGCAGAGTCAGTAAAACAAGGTAATGGAATCCTTTACGTTGATGACCTCACAGTTTTCAGCGAAGGCGACCCTCAGGCCCTACAGGAACAATTAAACACTATCCAAAGGGTAGCATCAGAACGTGGCTTTCGCATTTCCGCAGAGAAATCTACCTGCGTACACTTCTGTCGCTTACGCCTCGATCATCCTCAACCTGTGCTAACATTGGATGGAAATATTTTGCGAACGGAAAATACTGTAAAACTACTTGGGGTCACCTTTGACTCGGAACTACGCTGGAAACCGCACGTGAAAAATATAGTTCGTCAATGTCACAAGAGTATAAATATAATTAGATGCCTCTGCAACATAAACTGGGGATCAGATAGAGACGTTCTTATACGCATTTACAAATCTCTCATTTTACCGAAACTAGAGTATGGTAGTCTATTACTTATGTCGGCTAGGCCGTCCACTCTTAAGGAATTGGACAAAATACACCTCCTCGGCCTGCGTCTCTCCATGGGAGCTTTCCGTACTAGCCCTGAACTATCAATCCTATCTGAGGCCAACGTAATGCCTTTAGACATCAGACGCAGGAAAAAACTACTAATATATGGAATCCGCATGCATGCAATGCCATGGCACCTAAACGCTCCCGCGTTTAATAACACATCGCCAAGTGGGTTTGCGAGACGCCCCACTGTGACTAGACCAGCAGATGTGTTATTTAATGAACTAGCACAGTCGACAGACATAGTGAGGATGGAACCAATAAATATAAAGACCCAAGAAATACCAAATTGGCATATAGATGTCCCCAATATTAATACTTCCTTGTCCCGTTTTAAAAAACACGAAACACCCACTCAATTATTTATCCAACACTTTAACAATGAAGTGGACAAATACCAACACTACATAAAAATTTATACAGACGGTTCTAAATCAGAAGCAGGCGTATGATCTGCCTTTGTAGTCGGAAACGAAGACTACTCCTGGAAACTCCCGACATATGCGTCTGTATACACTGCAGAACTATATGCCATATGGCAGGCATTATTATACATCTCCACAAACGCGCCAGGAAAATATCTAATAATCACAGATTCCCTAAGCTCCCTGTATAATATTAGGAACACATACAATGCGAATAATTGGGCACTCCGTATTTTAACTATGCTCCACCATCAAAAATCACTTGGGAAACATGTTGCATGGTTATGGTGCCCGGGACACATAGGAATAAAAGGGAACGAAAAGGCAGACAAGGCCGCACGCTGCGCTACTACTAACAGAATAATAGACGACGGAATACCTGTCCCACTAACCGATTTGCGACAACACTTAAATAATGAAGCAATTGAATGGTGGCAGCAACGCTGGCATTATCACGATAGCCACATCAAAATAATCAAACCTCATGTAAATGAAAATATCAACTACTCATTATACACGCGAAAAGAACAAGTTATTCTGTGCCGTCTACGTATTGGTCACACAAACGCGACGCATCTTAACCTACTGAAAGGAAAGAGAAGACCACGATGTGCTTGGTGCGGCGAACGACTCTCTATAAAACATATATTTGACGAGTGTCATACAATAAAATACATCACAGAACCAACTGGTATACACTGGAATACAAGCATTCTAAGGAATCCTCCACCGATCCTATTTAAAATATTGGAAGAACTACATATAAAAATATAGGATTAGATAGACTACTTATCTTCTTACCAATAAACAGTGATCGTTTAATTAAAGCGGCTAATGGCCTCGGAAGTCGATGCCGCTTAAAAAAAAAAAAAAAAAAAAAATAATAATAATAATAATAATAATAATAATAATAATAATGGGATCGAGTGGTTCTGTCCACAGGGGGGCGTGTAGCGTCTTATAGGTGCCCTAGCCGGGGCTAGCTTGCTAGACCTGGTTAGGTGTCACCCTAGCTTCTCCGCCCCCAAGACCGGCATGCGTACCATCATTGGTATAACCTACCTGAGGTGATCCTGTTTCTGCAGAACATGCCGGATCTAGAGGAGTAAACCTCGACTAAAAATCCGTAATCCAAGGTGTCAATCGTACCGTGCCGAGGGATGGATGGCCACGCGTCAGTTGGTCTCATACGGTGTCCTCCGGATACCTGGCGACCTCCGGTTGCATATAGCCTTCTTACGGTAAGGGAGCACTGCCGTAAGCGACTTATAGTTCTTCCCTTCTCGTGGGATTTGCATGGGAACTTTTAATGAAAAAATTACAGAGGAGTCAACCTCTCAAAAAAATGACGCGGCGTCTGGGGACGCGCAAAGTCCCCAAACTTATAATAGAGAAGCGTCGGCACCTATGCCGCGTTTTTTTTGTGGTGAAAAGACGCAACGGTGTTAATTTCGATAAAGTTAACCCGTTTGCAATATCAAAGTTCGTCGAGCAAACCTTGGGTAAGGTTAGCTCAATTAAAAAAATTAAGGATGGCCTGATGATTCATGTATTGAATGATAAGCAGTCTTTGAAGCTATTAAAGTTGAGTAAGTTTTTAGATTTTGATGTGGAAGTGACTATACACAAATCCTTAAATTATTCGAAAGGAGTTATTTACTGTCGCGATTTGGTCTATTGTACTGATGAAGAAATACTAAGTGATGTAAGTAAACAAAATGTTATCGAAATCCGACGTATTAAAACGAAACGTGAAGGTCTACTTGTTAACACACCGACAATTGTGCTAACATTTAACTGTAGCGTTTTACCAAAAAAAATTAATATAGCATTTTATCAAGTGGAGGTACGACAATATATACCTAGCATTCTGCGTTGCTTTAGATGTCAGAAGCTAGGGCACACATCTTCCTCTTGCGAAAACGCAGCCATTTGCCCATGTGGCAAGCCAGTTCACGAAGGGTCAGAATGTGTGGAACCTTTCGTGTGCGTTAACTGCGGAGGTGACCATTCCGCTAGAAATAAAAACTGTCCCTCCGTAATATTTGAAAAGTCAGTCCAAGAACTGCGAACGAGGGAAAAAATATCGTACTTTGAAGCCAAAAAGAAGCTAAGCACACCTAAACCACCAGTAGAAAACACATCATATGCACAAGCAATAAGAAAGGAATCAAAAGTGGAAAGTATGATATCGGAACTGATCCCACTAATTACTAAGCTAGTAGGAGACACGGTTAAGAAGACATTCGGTGAATTAGTTGGTCAATTAGGGGAAATTAGTGATTTAAGGAAAAGTAATATCCACGCAGTTATGGAAAGAACTGCGAAGGAATCCGTAAACTTGCCTCGGGCCTCAACGTCTGATGCCCCTACATTTTTCTCTTCTGTGGAGAAAAATGTTAACACTCCAGCGGTCGTGATATCAGACCCTGGAACAAATTTCAAGACTCCCTTGGAGGAAAGGAGAATACCTGCCGTTAAAAGGCAACCATCGCTCTCGGAATCGGAGAGCGATAAACAGTACCCAGTACAGCAGGCAAAAAGACCCGTCGGTTGGCCCAAAGGAAAGGCTAGAAAACCGAAAACAAATAACTCGGGACCTGATAATGGGCAAGAAAAGGTAGACTCCGCCAATCAACGGCGGAAAATGTCATTTTAATATTTAAGTGTGTGTTGCCTAATTTTTATCTTTGAATATTATTGTTTTTTAATTATTTTTACATTTTATTAATCGTATTATTGTTATCTTGTTTTCTTGTCTTACTCTATTATCTCCTTCAAAAAGCTGGAACAAATAATTCAGTGGAATTGCCGTGGTTGCATATCGCACATAGGTGAAATGAAGATCGTTCTCAGAAAATATCATCCTTTCTGTGTTTGTCTTCAAGAAACCCACTTCAGACCCGATCAGCAATTTAGCCTCAAAGGCTACAATATTCTTAGGACCGATGTGCCTCCGCACCATCGGTCAAGGGGTGGAGTGGGTATACTAATTCGGGAAGGATGTGTCTTTGAGAAGCTAACACTGAGAACCGATCTTCAGGTCATAGCTTGCAAAATTAAGTCACCAATATCTGTTACAATATGCAACGTTTACCTCCCAGATGGTAACTGGGAGCATAATCAAATAATTGATATTATACGGCACTTACCTGGACCCTATCTTTTGCTGGGAGACCTTAATGCGCACAATCCGTTGTGGGGCTCATCCCGCCTCGATATTAGAGGAAAATATATCGAAGAAATCTTAGATATCACTGGCGGGATAATACTAAACAACGGACGCCCGACGCATTTTAATGCATCTAACGGGTCATTCTCAGCAATCGATCTAACTATATCTTCGCCCACTCTTGCCACACGTTTCCAGTGGCAGGCCCTCGAAGATCTCTATAGCAGCGATACAACGCAGACCCAGACGGTGGCGTCTGGATCTAGCAGAGTGGGATAGGTTTCGGAACGACGTCATATTACCCGAAAATTCCGAAGATATAGGTTCCGCTTTATCTAATATAAATCTCAGCATTACTCAAGCAGCAAGAAACTCAATACCATGTACCTCTGGCTCGACTGATAAACCCTCCGTTCCGTGGTGGAACGTAGAGGTTAGTCGAGTTATCGCAGAGAAGAAACGGGCATTTAATATCTACAAAAGAAATCCTACGCAAGAAAATCTTTTTTAAACGAAAGCGGGCCGTAGCCCGCCGCAAGATTTTGGAGTCCAAAAACGATTCCTGGAAGAACTACGTAAATTCATTAAAAAGTGACACGTCAGTTACAGAAGTGTGGAGAAAAGTGCATTCTATCCGCGGACAAAGGCTACCGTCCATTATAAACCTCTGTAATGGAAACAACACGATCACGGAGCCTAGTGACGTAGCGGAAGCATTAGCAATACATTTCTCCACCTCCAGTAGTTCTTCCAATTATCAACCCGAATTCTTGCGTAGGAAAGGAGAACTAGAAGCTCAAGTAGACTTTAACACAGATTCGGATCTAAATTACAATAATCCTTTCACTATGAAAGAATTTGAGGAGGCACTGAGGAGTTGTAATGACTCATCTCCTGGCCCGGATAATATCCCCTATAAAATGATACAGAATGTCCCATTCGCCTTTAAAGCTCATATCCTGGCGACATTCAACATAATATGGGAAAAAGGGGAATATCCGGAGCTATGGAGAGAAGCAATTATTGTGCCTCTTCTTAAGACAGGAAAAGATCCGAATCATGCTTCTAGTTATCGCCCGGTTTCTTTGACTTGCTGCTTGAGTAAAGTTTTTGAAAAAATGGTCAATAGCCGACTGGTATGGATTCTCGAGTCGCGAGAACTTATAGTACCCTACCAGTCTGGATTTAGGAAACGTCATTCCACTATTGACCATCTGGTCCGTTTAGAGAATGCCATTCAAAACGCTTTTCTGGAGAGAAAGCACCTAGTAGCGGTGTTTTTCGATCTGGAAAAAGCGTATGATATGACATGGCGTCATGGCATTCTGAGGAAGTTGCATCGGTGGGGACTGAGAGGCCGTCTGCCTTTATTTATCCAGTCCTTTTTGTCGCACCGGAGTTTTCGAGTACGTGTAGGAGATTCTGTTTCTTCTCTCCACGTACAAGAAAACGGTATACCGCAGGGCTCTACCATCAGCGTAACCCTTTTCTCTATTGCGGTAAATGATATTGCAACTTCCGTATGTACCCCCGTAAAAACGTGCCTGTATGTCGACGACCTCGCAATCTACATGGCCGGAGATACCATCCCGGCTATATGTACGCAATTGCAGAGGAGCATTGATAACATCGTTCGAGACGCTGGCTCGTGTGGTTTTCGATTTTCAGAGACAAAGATGGCATGTGTCCATTTTTGTCGTCTGAGAAAGCCACACAGGGAGCCTAGTCTACGCATCAATGTTTCTGTTATTCAATGTGTCGACAGTTATCGATTTCTAGGACTAATTTTCGACAGGACTCTGTCTTTCCGTCCCCATATTAATGACCTTGAAACGAGGTGTAAAAAGGCACTTAATTTAATTAGTTGCCTTTCAAACATTAATTGGGGTGCGAGCAGAGAGGTTTTGCTGCGGCTGTATCAGGCTCTGGTTCTGTCCAGGCTTGATTACGGGTGCGCAGTATATTCCGCTGCTCGTAATTCGTGGTTGCAAGTCCTAGATTCGATACATTTTGCAGGTATACGTTACGCTACAGGAGCTTTTAGGACCACACCAAGGAATAGTCTCTGCTGTGATTCCGGGTTACTACCGCTAAAGTACAGACGTCTTCGGTTCGCTTTGCGATACGAAGCGTCTGTACGTAGTAACCCGAAACACATAAACTTTGAATCTTTTAACAAAGCAGAGACATATCGAAAATACGCCTTGCGACCGTCTGTCACAAGGCCGGTGTGTGTGCGAGCGCGCGAGTTCCGCAAGAGTCTAGAGTTCCATTTGCCTGAAATACAGCCGGTGGGTGTGTGCGAGGTACCGCCATGGGCGATACCCTCACCACACATAATTCTGACGTTGCTAGAAGACCAGAAGCAGGAAACGGCACCGGCAATTTTTCGGGTAAAATTAATGGAACTCCTGAATAAATTCACAGACTCTTGCTGCATATATACAGATGGATCTAAGACCAACATTGGAGTGGGAGCAGCCTTTGTGGTTGATTCCACTCCTCACTGCTGGTCGTTGGATCCCCTGTCCTCTGTATATACTGCTGAACTCTATTCAATCTTGCAAGCGCTCAACTACTGCAATATGTCTAGGAGTAGTACATTCCTCATTCTATCTGATTCACTCTCTTCCCTACAAAGTATCGCCGACAGCCAAAATAATGATCCGCTCGTACAGAACATCCTTTCTGTTCTGTACAATCTGCATCTCACTAGCAAGCATGTTGTCTTCGTCTGGGTGCCATCACACGTCGGCATTGAAGGCAACGAGATTGCAGACAGAGCTGCCCGTCAGGCAGCTCTCGCGGATCATGTTGACTACGCCATGTGTCGGCCTGACGATGTTAAGGTCGGCGTTACGGCGTTAGTCAACAACGCATGGCAAAGGGAATGGGAGAGCCTCGAGAGTAAGCTTAAAGCTGTAAAACTCTCTGTGACAGCATGGAAGTCACCGGTTAAACTCAACAGGAGAGAGGAGGTCGCTTTGACCCGCCTACGAATGGGTCATACTAACCTGACCCATTCTCATCTCCTAACCGGTGACGAAGCACCCACATGCGACACGTGTCACAGCCCTCTAACGGTGAGGCATATAATCGAGGAATGTGCAGCCTACACAGGTCAACGTGTACGGCTGAAGCTCCGAAGTAATGTAGCGTACGATTTGAGCAATTCTGTTTTGTCGGTAGAAACTGTCGTTGCTTTTCTGCAAGCGACAGAACTTCTACGCAGAATTTAGGGGTACTGTATGGACCAGTTTACTGTGCTGAGCAGTTTTTAATTTGTTGTGCATCGTCTTTTTTATGTTAATTTATTATCTTCGTTAATTTATTCTGTGAACGTCCGTCTCGTCTAGTTGGCCCTTTACACCAACTAGGTCGAGTGATTTTATTGTTTTCGTTTTGTATTGTTTTTGTTGTCGGGCACTTTACACCCGACAACGGTTTTATCGATTTTATCTAGCTTTAAGTTTTATCTTAGTGTTTAGTTCTAAGTTTTTACCTGTGTGTCGTCCCTTCACCATGTTGGCTCTTTACACCAACTTGGTGGAGTTGTTTTTATTATTGATTTTATCGCATTCGTTTGTATTGTTTTTGTTGTCGGGCACTTTACACCCGGCAACGGTTTTATCGCTTTTATCTAGTTTTAAGTTTTATCTATATGTCTAGTTTTAAGTTTTTATTCTGTGTGTCGTCCCTCCACCATGTTGGCCTTTTACACCAACTTGGTGGATGTGTTCTGTTCGTCTCGCGAATGTTTTGTGAATGTCCGTCTCGCCTAGTTGGCATTTTACACCAACTAGGTCGAGTGATTATAATATTTTTGTTTGTATTACCGCTCTGCTGTCGGGCTATTTACACCCGACAGCGGTTTTATTTATATTTGTTAATTTATTCTGTGTTCGTCCGTCTCGCCTAGTTGGCATTTTACACCAACTAGGCGGGTATTATTATTATAACTAAACCTGAAAAAAAAGAGAATAGCGGCTAATGGCCCTAGCAGTCGATGCCGCTCAAAAAAAAAAAAAAAAAAAAAAAAAAAAAAAATAATAATAATAATAATAATAATAATAATAATAATAATAATAATAATAATAATAATAATAATAATAATAATAATAATAATAATAATAATAATAATAGGGATCGAGTGGTTCTGTCCACAGGGGGGCGTGTAGCGTCTTATAAGTGCCCTAGCCGGGGCTAGCTTGCTAGCCCTGGTTAGGTGTCACCCTAGCTTCTCCGCCCCCAAGACCGGCATGCGTACCATCATTGGTATAACCTACCTGAGGTGATCCTGTTTCTGCAGAACATGCCGGATCTAGAGGAGTAAACCTCGACTAAAAATCCGTAATCCAAGGTGTCAATCGTACCGTGCCGAGGGATGGATGGCCACGCGTCAGTTGGTCTCATACGGTGTCCTCCGGATACCTGGCAAACTCCGGTTGCATTTAGCCTTGCTGCAGTATGGGTGCACTGCTGCAGTCGACCCTTATTTCTGCCCATCTCGTGGGAACAAAATGGAAGTTGTTCAACAAAAATTTAAAGAGAAGCCCATCTCTCAAATGGGGTCGGTGGAGAGCCCGACTCAACAAAGCTCTAAATCTAATATTAAATCTGTGGCACCCTTGCCGCGATTTTTTATTGTTAAGAGGCGTGATGGAAGCAATTTTGACAGAGTAAATCCATTTGCGATATCAAAATGTATCAAGGAATTACTGGGAACTTGTGGTGTAATAAAGAAGATCAGAGATGGCTTAATGGTAGAAACAAAAACTAATAAACAGTCGCTTAAAATGTTTCAAATAGAAAAGTTTATGGAATATGCAGTAGAGGTATCAGTTCATAAATCTCTAAATTACTCTAAGGGAATCATATATTGTCGTGACCTAGTCAACTGTACCGATGAAGAAATTTTAGAAAATCTTCAAACAGAAAACGTAAGGGAAATAAGGAGAATAAAAACAAAAAAAGACGGACATCTAGTTAACACACCATCGATCGTTTTAACATTTGATTCCACTGTTCTACCAAAGAAGATAAATGTCGCGTTTTATCATATAGAAGTACGCGAATACATACCAAGTGTTTTGCGATGTTTTAGATGCCAAAAACTAGGGCACACATCCGTAAGGTGTGAAAGCGCACCAACCTGCACATGTGGAAAACCTGTTCACGAGGGAACAGAGTGTACCGAACCTTTTGCATGTGTGAATTGTGGTGGAAATCATTCGTCCAGATTTAAAAATTGTCCATCTTTGTTATTCGAACAATCGGTGCAAGAACTAAGAACTAAGGAGCGAATTACGTACTTTGAAGCGAAGAAAAGGCTAGCCATTCCGAAAACACCAACTGCAAATGTATCGTATTCTAAAGCAACTACAAGAACTAGCACCGAAAATATTATTTCAGAACTAACGCCACTTATTACAAAACTTGTAAGCGAAACAATTAAAAAGACAATTGGAGAGATTTTAGGAAGTAACACTGAGAACATAAACTTACCAGAAATAAATGCTGCAATAATGCAGCAACATATTACAAAAAATAATACACCCGAGACTTCTCGATCAGAAGTCCCAACAGGTTCCTCCCAAGCGGAGGGGACCAAGGCACCAGGGATTGTAACGAAAAGCTCTGGAGCAATATTCAAAATCCCAACGGAGGTAGAAAGAACAATCTCCATAAAAAGACAAAATTCACTCTCAGAGTCAGAGTGTGATAAACAGAGCCTAAGCCAACCTGCAAAAAGACCAGTGGGTTGGCCCAAAGGTAAATCGCGGAAACAAAAGGCTGAAAAGTCTAAAGCGGACAGAGATAGTTGTGTACAGGCCCACCGGAAAATGTCATTTTAAATTATGTGTTCTTATTTATTACTATTTATCTATATTCTATTTATTTGTTATATTTGTACCATTTTCTTTCTTCGTAATTTGTCCTTTTAACTATTTTAATCATCGCTGTCTAACTTATACCAACAGTCTAAAGAGTTCGAGCGAATAATCCAATGGAACTGCAATGGTTGCATATCGCACTACGGAGAATTAAAGATAATTATTACGAAATATGAGCCATTCTGTATATCTCTCCAAGAAACCCACTTCCACCCAGAAGAAGAATTTTCGCTCCGAGGGTATAACATACTTCGTAAAGATGTTATACCTCAATATCGCACCAAAGGAGGAGTGGGTATATTCTTGAGAGAGGGCACAATTTTCACGGAATGTCCTCTAAGGACAGATCTTCAAGCCGTGGCTTGCAAAATAATATCTCCATTAGCAGTGACAGTATGCAACCTGTACCTCCCAGACAGAAACTGGGAGCTACAGCAAATCCTCGACTTAATACAGCAGTTACCTAGGCCATACATATTGCTGGGCGATCTAAACTGTCATAATCCATTATGGGGCTCATCCTCAATCGACACTAGAGGAAGATATATTGAGAACCTCCTGGATCTGACAGGAGGAATACTTCTCAATACGGGGCAACCCACTCACTTCAATGCATCAAATGGACTATGCTCAGCAATTGACTTAACAATATCTTCGCCCACTCTGGCCACACGTCTACAGTGGCAAGCCCTCGACGATTTATACGGTAGCGATCACTTCCCTATCGTTATAACTACTTGCATTCCGAGGGCAGTTAAACGCAGGCCTAGGCGATGGCGCCTAGACTGTGCAGAGTGGGAAAATTTTTGAAACGATATCTCGTTTCCGGAAACCTGTGAAGATATTGACTCCGCTCTATATAGTATCAATCTCAGCATAACTCAAGCAGCAGAAAAGTTTATACCACGTACCTCTGGCTCGACTAAAAATTCCTCCGTCCCCTGGTGGAACGTTGAGGTAAGTCGAGTTATCGCAGAGAAGAAACGAGCTTATAACGTTTATAAAAGAAATCCTACGCAAAATAATCTAATTAGTTTTAAACAAAAGCGGGCCGTCGCCCGTCGAAAAATTATAGAAGCTAAAAAAGAATCATGGAAGAGCTACGTCAACACATTAACGGGGGATACCCCAATAAAAGATGTATGGAGAAAAGTGCAGAACATCCGCGGACAGGCCTTCTCGCCTACTTAATGGAAGTCACGTCATCAACGACCCCTACGAGGTAGCTGAATCACTAGCGGAGAACTTTTCCTGTATAAGTAGCTCTTCCAATTACTCTCCAGAATTTTTGCGTAGGAAACGCGAACTAGAAGCACCAATTGATTTTTCAATTGATTCAGATCATAAATACAACTCTTCATTCACAATAGAGGAATTAGAAGAGGCATTAAATTTAAGCAATGACTCCTCTCCTGGCCCAGATAACATTCCATATAAGATGTTACATAATCTGTCATCCGCTTGTAAAGCAAAGATCGTAACACTGTTTAATCTTATATGGGATAAAGGTGAATATCCGGCTATATGGAGGGAAGCTATAATTGTGCCTCTTCTAAAATTAGGAAAAGATCCGAATGCTGCTTCTAGTTCTCGCCCAGTTTCATTAACATGCTGCTTGAGTAAAGTCTTTGAGAAAATGGTCAATAACCGTCTGGTATGGATTCTCGAGTCACGAGAATTAATTGTACCCTACCAGTCTGGTTTTAGGAAACGTCTTTCCACGATTGACCATCTGGTCCGTCTAGAGAATGCCATTCAAAATGCTTTTCTAGAAAGAAAACACCTAGTCGCGGTGTTTTTCGATCTAGAAAAAGCATATGATATGACATGGCGTCATGGCATTCTTAGGAAGTTGCATCGGTGGGGACTGAGAGGCCGTCTGCCTTTATTCATCCAGTCCTTCCTGTCGCACCGGAGTTTTCGAGTACGTGTAGGAGATTCTGTCTCCTCTCTCTACGTACAAGAAAACGGAATACCGCAGGGCTCTACTATTAGTGTAACTCTCTTTGCAACTTCCGTTAGTACCCCCGTGAATAAATGCCTGTATGTCGACGACCTCGCAATCTACATGGCCGGAGATACCATCCCGGCTGTATGTAGAGAGCTACAGAGGAGCATTGATAACATCGTTCGAGACGCTGGCTCGTGTGGTTTTCGTTTTTCAGAATCAAAGATGGCATGCGTCCATTTTTGTCGTCTGAGAAGACCACACAGGGAGCCTAGTCTGCAAATTAATGGTTCTGTTATTCAATGTGTCGACAGTTATCGATTTCTAGGACTAATATTCGATAGGACTCTATCATTCCGTCCCCATATTAATGACCTCGCTACGAGGTGCAAGAAGGCACTTAATCTAATTAGGTGCCTATCGAACATTAATTGGGGTGCGAGCAGAGAGGTTTTGCTGCGGCTGTATCAGGCTCTGGTTCTGTCCAGGCTTGACTACGGGTGCGCAGTATATTCCGCTGCTCGTAATTCGTGGCTGCAAGTCCTAGATTCGATACACTATGCAGGCATTAGATACGCTACAGGAGCATTTAGAACCACACCAGTGAATAGTCTTTGCTGTGAAGCCGGGTTACTACCGTTGAAGTATAGACGTCTTCGATTCGCTTTGCGATACGAAGCGTCTGTACGTAGTTACCCGAAGCACATAAACTATGAGTCTTTTAGTAAGGCAGAGACATATCACAAATTTGCCTTGCGACCGTCTGTCACAAGGCCGGTGTGTGTTCGAGCGCGCGAGTTCCGCAAGAGGTCCGATTTTGACTTACCCGAAATAGAGCAGGTTGGTGTTTGCGAAGTACCACCGTGGATAATTCCACCCACAAACATAGTTCTCGATCTTCTTCGCTTTGAAAAGACTGAAACACCAACTGAACATATTAGGGTAAGTCTCTTTGAAATAATAAATCGATATGCGGACTCTTGCTGCTTATACACGGATGGTTCTAAGACGCAATTTGGTGTGGGAGCAGCCATAGTGGCTGAAAATCACCCACACTCATGGTCACTACATCCGCGTTCATCCGTGTATACTGCCGAACTCTACGCCATCTGGCAAGCGCTCAAATACTGCGATATGTCTAGCAGTAAAACATTCCTCGTACTTTCTGATTCACTCTCGTCCCTACAAAGTCTAGTAAATAGCCAGAACAATGATCCGTTAGTACAGAGAATACTATCCTCTCTGTACCATCTGCATCTCTGTGCCAAACGTGTTGTCTTCATATGGGTGCCATCACATGTTGGTATAGAAGGCAACGAGATTGCAGACAGAGCTGCCCGTCAGGCAGCTCTCACGGATCAAGTTGATCACGTCATGTGCCGGCCTGACGACGTCAAGGCCGGAGTTACGGCGTTGGTCAACACGATATGGCAAAGGGACTGGGAGAGCCTCGAGAGCAAGCTTAAAGCTGTAAAACTCTCTGTGACAGCAAGGAAGTCACCGGTTAAACTCAACAGGAGACAGGAGGTCGCTCTGACCCGCCTTAGAATGGGTCACACTAACTTGACCCATTCTTATCTCCTAACCGGTGACGCAGCACCCACATGCAATACGTGTCACAGCCCTCTAACGGTGAGGCATATAATCGAGGAATGTGCAGCCTACACAGGTCAACGTGTACGGCTGAAGCTCCAAGGAAATGTAGCGCATGATTTAAACAATTCTGTTTTGTCGGTAGAAACTGTCGTTGCTTTTTTGCAAGCGACAGAACTTCTACGCAGAATTTAGGGGTACTGTAAGGACCAGTTAACTGAGCTGAGCAGTTTTTTAATTTGTTGTGTATCGTCAATCTCTGTTAATTTATTATTTCTGTTAATTTATTCTGTGAACGTCCGTCTCGCCTAGTTGGCCCTTTACACCAACTAGGTCGAGTGATTTTATCGTTTTCGTCTAGTATTGTTTTTGTTGTCGGGCACTTTACACCCGACAACGGTTTTATCGATTTTATCTAGCTTTAAGTTTTATTTTAGTGTCTAGTTTTAAGTTTTATTCTGTGTGTCGTTCCTCCACCATGTTGGCTTTTTACACCAACTTGGTGGAGTTGTTTTTTTATCTTTGATGTTTGTATCCTGTACATCTCGCCTAGTTGGATTTTTACACCAACTAGGTCGAGTGATTTTAATTTATTTTGTGATTGTCCGTCTCACCTAGTTGGCTTTTTACACTTACTAGGTCGAGTGATTTTATCGTATTCGTTTGTATTGTTTTTGTTGTCGGACACTTTACACCCGACAACGATTTTAACGATTTTATCTAGCTTTAAGTTTTATTTTAGTGTCTAGTTTTAAGTTTGAATCTGTGTGTCGTCCCCCCACCATGTTGGTGGATGTGTTCTGTCCGTCTCGCCTAGCTGGCCTAGGTCGAGTGATTTTAATTTTTTTTTTGTATCTAGTCATTATAATAATTTATATGTTAATTTATTTTGTGAATGTCCGTCTCGCCTAGTTGGCATTTTACACCAACTAGGTCGAGTGATTTTATTATTTTTGTTTGTATTGTCCCTCTGTTGTCGGGCTATTTACACCCGACAGCGGTTTTATTTATATATGTTAATTTATTCTGTGTCAGTCCGTCTCGCCTAGTTGGCTTTTTACACCAACTAGGCGGGTATTATTATTATTGAGAAGCTAAATAAAAAAAAAGAGAGAATAGCGGCTAATGGCCCTAGTTGTCGATGCCGCTCATAAAAAAAAAAAATAAAAATAATAATAATAATAATAATAATAATAATAATAATAATAATAATAATAATAATAATAATAATAATAATAATAATAATAATTTTTTTTTTTTTTTTGCTTTCTGATGTGCTGGGGGAAAATGCCTGCGCACCGTCAGCAGCGGACCCTTATTGCTGCTGGTGTGTGGGACTTGCACCCACTAAAAACCCCCTGTCCTGGGCATTTAGAGTAAACCCGTCCCGGAACCATCTCGTGGACATTGCTTCAGGACGGTAGCCCCTATCTACGCCTTACGGCTTTACCTGGCTAGGGTTTCTCTGTGTTTGGTAACTAGGACACATTTCACGTAGTTGTCTATAGTTTGCCACACATTTTTCTCCGATAACATAATTGTGATTATGTTGTCTGGATTGATTATTCCAACCTCGTTCTGCAGTTCATCGCGGAGTGTTTTCCATCTCTCACATTCAAAAAATGTGTGGCATGCTGTGTCTTCTGCACCATCGTTATACGGGCACAAAGGACTTGGGACTTTCTCCATCTTGTGTAAGTATGAGTGAAAAAAGCCGTGACCGCTGAGAAACTGGGTTAGATAGTAGTTAACCTCGCCATGTTTCCTTGACACCCAGACTACCAGTTCTGGTATTAGCCGAGCAGTCCATCTCCCCTTGGTATCTACATTCCACTGGGTCTGCCATGTTGCGATGCTCTGCCGTCGCAGGTCATTGCGGTCTGTATCTGGCCTCATATCATACATCGTTTTTCTCTCGTGTGCCATTAGTTGTATAGGAATGGTGGCAGCTATTACCTGAATCGCGGGTTGGGAAACGGTTCTATATGCGCTACATATTCGCAGGCATGCCCTACGTTGAACAGCAGCGAGTTTTCCCAAAGTAGTGCGACTCACTCTGTTTTCCCATATCTCGCATCCGTACAGTAGGATCGAGTGTACGACGTTAGCCAGCAGACGTCTCCTGCTCGCTAGGGGGCCTCCTACGTTTGACATTAGGCGACTTAGCGATGCCATAGTCCGGCCTGCTTTCGTGCACGCTATTTCCAGGTGGTTTCTAAATTTAAGTCGGCAGTCGATTGTGACACCAAGATATTTTACAGTAGGGGCAGATCTTATTTCTATTTCACCCACTTTCCAAGGAATCTCTAATGGGATTCGCCTTCTGGTAAGTATTATTACCTCCGACTTTTCTAGGGCAAGCTTGAGACCATTTTCATGCATCCACCTAATCACCCGTCGCATGACCTTGTTTATGGTTAGTTGCACGTGCTCGGTGTTTCGCCCAGTTATTACCACCGCTACATCATCAGCGTATCCAATAATGTTGGCTTCTACTGGTAGATCAGGAATTGTGAAAATTCCATTATACACCACATTCCAGAGTGTGGGCCCCAGTATAGACCCTTGCGCAGCTCCAGCGGTAAGTAGTTTATCGCATCTACCTTCTGATGTTTCAAAAAGCAACTTTCTGTTATTCAGGTATTCGGAAATCACTCGTAAAAGGTAAGGAGCTACCTTGAAACGATCTCGTAAGGCACCGAGTATATGCTTCCAACTAGCCGAATTGAATGCATTTCTAACGTCCAATGTTACGAGTGTTACGATTGGCCGAGAGAAGTGGTTAACAGTCTGCAGTCCATCACATATGCCTATCACTTGAGACAGTGCACTAATTGTAGACTTCCCTTTACGGAACCCGTGTTGGTTCGCCGACAATCCATGTTCGCCTTCTGTATAATGGCATAGCCGGTTCTGGATAAGTAACTCGTACAGCTTACCAGTCGTGTCCAAAATACAGAGAGGTCTATGTGCGGATGCCTGATAGGGATCTCCTTTACCCTTTGGTAGCAACACAAGCCTCTGTCGCTTCCAAAGTTCTGGAAAGCATCCTTCGGATAGGCAGGCGTTATAGGTGGATAGTAAGAGGTCTGGAAACTGCAAAGCTATTACCTTGAGTGCCTCAGCTGGTATTCCATCTGGGCCAGGGGCCCTCCTGCACTTAAGGGATTTTGCGGCCTTGATAAGTTCCTCTTCGCTGAAAGGTGGAATATCCTCAGTGCATACCTCCGTTTCGAATGTATGTGTTGGATGAGTGGGGAAAAGCTCGTCGACAATTCTAATTATAGTTTCTGGAGGGAGCCTGTTATTCCCTTGAAAAGCACCCAACTTTTTCATTACGATTTTATAGCCTAAACCCCATGGGTCACGGTTAACGTCCTCAGTGAGGGCTTTCCATTTTGAGCGCTTGCTGTTGAAGATAGCTTTTTTGAGGGATTTTCTAGCTATTTTTAAGGTTGCAGTCTCTTCGTTTGGCACGGACTGTCTAGTTCTGGCCCTAGTTACCTTTCTTCTCAAGCGTTGGCAGTTTCTACGAATCTCTGCAATCTCCTCCGTCCACCAGTAAGCAGAAGGCTTGCGGTGTTTATGCTTTTTGGGCATGCTAGCTTCACAGGCTTCGTGAATTGTCGTCATCATCCTCTCCACGTGATCTGCCGCATAATAATAATAATAATAAATAATAATAATAATAATAATAATAATAATAATAATAATAATAATAATAATAATAATAATAATAATAATAAACTGTGACAAAAAGTACACACCATTAAATTTGACCCAGTATACACGAAACAGACAAACACACAACCCACAGCAACAGAAGAAAGAAGCATGGTCTCAAAAAATCTTACACGGCAAACATTACAAGAATGTCAATAACGAACACATAAATAAAGAGATGACATATAGATTCCTTCAAAAAGGAGAACTATTCCCCGAAACTAAAGGCTTTATTTTGGCCATTCAGGATCAAGTTATATCTACCAAAAACTATAGAAAATACATCTTGAAAGATGCCACTATCACAGACGACAAATGCCGGAGATGCCACCAAGCTCAAGAAACAATAGACCATATAACAGGGGGTTGCAAGACTCTTGCGGGAACAGAGTACACGGAGAGACACAACCGTATTATAAATACACTCCAGAAACCGTTATAGAAAATGAGAAATACAAATTATATTGGGATAGGACAATCTACACAGACAAGACAATTCCGTATAACAGACCAGATATCACATTACAGGATAAAAACCAGAAGATCACATACTTAATAGACATATCGGTACCGAACGACACAAATATAACAACAAAATATGCCGAAAAGATAGAAAAATATCAACCGCTGTCTATTGAAGTCGAAAGTGATCGTTATTCCATTCATAATATCGGCAACCGGAATCACGCCCCACACATTTAAAAAACACATTGCACAACTAAACCTTCCGAACAACATCCACATACAAATACAAAAGGCAGTAATTCTGAAGACCTGTCACATAACAAGAAAATTTCTTAAGCAATAGCCAATAAATGACAATAGCCACTTTAAGTGAACTTGGCGCAAGCTCGTTCACTTGGATTAAACCCCAATATCTCATATTGGAGAAAAAGTCAGCATAATAATAATAATAATGATAATAATAATAATAATAATAATAATAATAATAATAATAATAATAATAATAATAATAATAATAATAATAATAATAATAATAATAATAATAATAATAATAATAATAATAATAATAATAATAATAATAATAATAATAATAATAATAATAATAATAATAATAATAATAATAATAATAATAATAATAATAATAATAATAATAATAATAATAATAATAATAATAATAATAATAATAATAATAATAATAATAATAATAATAATAATAATAATAATAATAATAATAATAATAATAATAATAATAATAAATAGGCAGGGGGGGTCCCATTACATCTAGACCCTGGTGAGTAGCGACACCACCTTCCCGATGCTGATGGTGCAAAATCGGACCGGCAGCTCAGGCGCACCCGGGAGGAACTCGCATAGAATCCTACCGATGTCGGCTGTGGGCTGGAACTGGCTAACCCCCGAACCAGCTCTATACAGGGTTGTGAGACCTAGGAGAAGCCCCCAACATCGGCCTCGTTCGGATAGAGGCCAAAGGCAAGGTGGAGGGGTGGAAGACATGCCTGAACATCACGACGACCCTCGCAATGCCCAAGGACGTTTTGAATGGACGGATAGACTCAGGGATAGTTTGCTTCAATGCTATCATGACAGCGAACCTAGACGGAGAGGATACATGGCGCGTATGAAAACCCTATGGAGTGAGAAATATCCAGAGCACTCCACGCGGACCGCACAATTTCTGCGGGACTATGTGTCTTATCTCCTCAGGTCGGGATACACGATCACGCCAGTGGTACCTGGCTCACCGGTGGAGGCCCCTCTGCAGGTTGGTCCAGCCCAAAATGCTATGTCAGCTAGCGTAAACATAAGCATTGACCAACGTCGTCCTTTACATCATATCAGACCACTAAAACACCGAGATATAGCCCAGGGAAATGCAGAAGTCCATGAAGAACTCGAGGAAGGAGCAGATTTATGGCAGATCAACTGTCGCGTGTACAACGTTGCTCAGAAATATTTGGAAGAGGGTGGCAACAGGGGTCCAACCCCTGCTCTTGCAAAGGCTGAGCAGCGAGTCCGCAAAATTGAGGAAAAAATCCGGGTGGCTAGGCAACATACATCCCGTATCCAATGTGTGGTGGAGTATATAACGGCTAATAGACCGTTTACTGCCAAAGTGCGTCGCTTAGTCAACGGCATCAGACGCACCCACCACACAGTTAACAAAGTGGTGCTGTTAACCATCAAACAGCACTGCCTTGAAAGAATACGGATGTTGGTGGCGGTTAAGAAAAAACTGGCGAAGCGAGCAAGGGCATTAGCGGAAAACGCAATCTTTCGCAAACAACTCTCTCGTCTATTTCAGCCACCGTCACCCGTAGTAGCCAACCCACCCGCGGTCGCAGAAATTGAATCCTTCTGGAGAGGAATTTATGGACGAAAGCCTACCCTGCGGCTCGACACTCCAGCCCTGGTGCAATTTGAGTCATTCTGTAGGACTCACGGCACAGGATTATTGCACCAACCGATAACCACTGAGGAGGTTCGAAATGCCTTTGCTGGTTCTAAGAACTTTGCTGCTCCAGGTCCCGATGGGATTAATAGCTACTGGTGGAAAAAATTTACCTCTACCCACCAGCATCTGGCTAGAATTTTTAATTCATGGCTGGATGGAGAGCAGCAAATTCCGGCGTGGTTTGTCGAGGGTAGAACAGTGCTTATCCCTAAATCAGGAAATTTGTCCGAGCCCAAAAATTACCGCCCTATAACCTGCCTGAACGCGTGCTACAAGGCTTTCACGCGAATACTGTACTCCCGTATACTCCTATCAATCGATGGGGTGTATCAACAGATATGTGAGCAACGTGGGTCAAAGATAGGCGTAGCTGGCTGCAGGGAAAACCTGTTGATTGATCGCTGTATCACGCAGGACTCCATGCAGTTTAAGCGAAACCTATCAATGGCCTGGATCGATTACCGCAAGGCATTTGACACAACATCCCACGAGCTACTGCTTCATTTGCTCGAATGCCTTGCGGTGCCAGATCCAATAGTGAGATGCATCCAAAGTCTCATGCCACTCTGGAAGACCCGGTTCATTATAAGAACTGGCGAAGAACAGGTCAGAACAGAGTTGGTCGCGTATAAGAGAGGAGTGTTCCAGGGGGACTCTCTTAGCCCTCTCTTATTCTGCATCTCACTATTGCCACTATCTGTTGCAATCCGCAACACCCGTGGATATTATTGCGGTCCACCTGGCAACCGGAGGCACAAGGTCACCCATTTGTTATACATGGATGACCTGAAGCTATATGCCGCCGGAGAACGGGATCTACATCAATCCCTTAAAGCGGTACAGGAGTATACGAGTGCAATAGGCATGGAATTTGGGCTCGACAAATGTGCACTGATCCACCTGAAGAGAGGACGATGCGGGGAATTTGGAGAGGACGCGCAACTTGTAGATGGAAGCATTATGCACCACCTTAATGCCGGAGAGACATACGTCTACCTAGGCGTGCCACAGCACCATGTGCATGATGTGGCAGCCGTTAAAAACGCTCTTCGCGGCAGGTATGGGCACCTTGTCAGACAGATCTGGTCATCAGAGCTGTCTGGTAATAACAAGGTGCTAGCCACAAGTATGCTTGCCGTTCCAATCATTATGTACTCGTTTGGGGTAATTAAGTGGACGAGAGAAGAGTTGCGCGCCCTTGACATTGTCACCCGAAAACGGATGCATCTTTTTAGAAGCTTGCATCCTAAATCGTCGGTCCCACGGTTATACCTCCCGCGTCATCTGGGAGGACGTGGTCTCTTGAGCTTGGAGTGTCTCCACGATAGAGTGGTACTAAACACGGCCTGCAAAATCATTAACAGTCCTGATCCCCTGCTCCGCATGGTGCGAGAGCATGAACAGACCGGGACCGGAGCATTTATCTTGAAGGCAGCACAAAAGGCAGCAGAAGGCCTCGGTTTGGACTTCAATAACGGTCTAGGTAACCTCATTACTCTAAACCCTGACCAATTAAGAGTCCAGCTCAAAAACGCAGAAACGGAAGCGCTACTTCAGCGCCATATGGACAAGCCGATGCATTCAGCCTTCTTTAAGAACATAGAAGATCTCGGCTTGTCTAAGAAGCTTTCATTCAGCTTTCTGCGAGCGGCTGGACTGAAGTCAGAAACCGAGGGCTTTATCATAGCATGCCAAGATGGTGTACATAATACCCTAGTCTACCGTAGCCGCATAATGGGTGTAGAAGTTCCCGACATAACCTGTAGGGCATGTCATGGGGCGCCGGAGACAATAATGC
Source organism: Ontholestes murinus (assembly GCA_963969525.1). Classification (NCBI taxonomy): domain Eukaryota; kingdom Metazoa; phylum Arthropoda; class Insecta; order Coleoptera; family Staphylinidae; genus Ontholestes; species Ontholestes murinus. The sequence continues at coordinate 28,752,419 of OZ018399.1, forward strand.
ATCTGCTGTCATCCTGCAGGGCATATGCGTCTTCGGCCTACATCCAGAGACATAATGCGGCGTTACGAGTGCTATATTACCACCTTAGGCACTCGTACGGTATCGACGAGACACCTGTGCTGCCATATGCTCCGGACGATATTGAGTCCGTGGTGGAGAATGAGAGGTGCCGAATTTATTGGAACTTCTCATTTCCAACGCTCAGGCAGATTCGTGCTAACAAGCCTGACGTAGTCCTCCTCGACCACCAGCTAAAAACGATGTTTGTGGTCGAATTTTCGGCTCCCGCTGAAACAAACATCGTCATTAAAGAGGAGGAAAAACGGATAAAATATCAGGAGCTGTTGTTTGATCTGGGCAGGCTGTATCCGGGGTACACTATAAAATTAGTGGTTCTGATTATCGGTGCGTTAGGTGGCATACATAGCTCATATCTGAGGAACCTGAGGATCATACCAGAATGCCGTCATAAAGCATACTCGCTAACCGCATGCATGCAGAAAGCGGTTATCCTAGGGTCACTACGTCTGCTCAGGACACATAGCAATAGGCACCTCTAGTTGCCCTACCTCCAGGCTTGGAGGAGGCGACTAGGGGATACAAGTGGCACCCTCTCCGCGTGAAATCGGAGGCGCGTGGGTAAAGTGGGCGACCACATTACAAAAAAAAATAATAATAATAATAATAATAATAATAATAATAATAATAATAATAATAATAATAATAATAATAATAATAATAATAATAATAATAATAATAATAATAATAATAATAATAATAATAATAATAATAATAATAATAATAATAATAAATAATAATAATAATAATACGTAGTAACCCGAAACACATCAATTTTATTTGTTTTAACAGAGCAGAGACTTACTGAAAATACGCCTTGCGACCGTCTGTCACAAGGCCAGTGTGTGTCCGAGCGCGCGAGTTCCGCAAGAGTCAAGAGTTCCATTTGCCCGAAATACAGCCGGTGGGTGAGTGCAAGGTAGCGCCGTGGTTGATACCCGCACCACACATAATTCTTGACCTGCTACAGCACCAAAAGCAAGAAACAACGCCGGCAATTTTTCGGGTGAAGCTACTGGAACTCTTTAACACATACACAGACTCTTGCTGCATATATACGGATGGATCTAAGACCGACATTGGAGTAGGAGCAGCCTTTGTGGTTGACTCCACTGCCCACTCGTGGTCTTTAGATCCTCTGTCCACCGTATATACTGCCGAACTATACGCAATACTGAAAGCGCTCCACTACTGCGATATGTCTAGCAGTAGTACATTCCTCGTTCTGTCTGATTCACTCTCTTCCCTAGAAAGTATAGCCGACAGCCAAAGTAATGATCCGCTCGTACAGAACATCCTTTCTGTTCTGTACAATCTGCATCTCACTAGCAAACATGTTGTCTTCATCTGGGTGCCATCACACGTCGGCATTGAAGGCAACGAGATTGCAGACAGAGCTGCCCGTCAGGCAGCTCTTGCGGATCATGTTGACTACGCCATTTGTCGGCCTGACGATGTCAAGGTCGGCGTTACGGCGTTAGTCAACAAAGCGTGGCAAAGGGAATGGGAGAGCCTCGAGAGTAAGCTGAAAGCTGTAAAACTCTCTGTGACAGCATGGAAGTCACCGGTCGTACTTAGTAGGAGACAGGAGGTCGCTTTGACCCGCCTACGAATGGGTCATACCAACCTGACCCATTCTTATCTCCTGACCGGTGACGAAGCACCCACATGCGACATTTGTCACAGCCCTCTAACGGTGAGGCATATAATAGAGGAATGTAGAGCCTACACACGTCAACGTGTACGGCTTAAGCTCCGAGGTAATGTAGCGTACGATTTGAGCAATTCTGTTTTGTCGGTAGAAACTGTCGTTGCTTTTCTGCAAACGACAGAACTTCTACGCAGAATTTAGGGGTACTGTAAGGACCAGTTTACTGTGCTGAGCAGTTTTTAATTTGTTGTGCATCGTCTTTTTTTATGTTAATTTATTATCTTTGTTAATTTATTCTGTGAACGTCCGTCTCGCCTAGTTGGCCTTTTACACCAACTAGGTCGAGTGATTTTATCGTATTCGTTCTGTATTGTTTTTGTTGTCGGGCACTTTACACCCGACAACGGTTTTATCGATTTTATCTAGCTTTAAGTTTTATCTTAGTGTTTAGTTATAAGTTTTTACCTGTGTGTCGTCCCTTCACCATGTTGGCTCTTTACACCAACTTGGTGGAGTTGTTTTTATCATTGATTTTATCGCATTCGTTTGTATTGTTTTTGTTGTCGGGCACTTTACACCCGGCAACGGTTTTATCGCTTTTATCTAGTTTTAAGTTTTATCTATATGTCTAGTTTTAAGTTTTTATTCTGTTTGTCGTCCCTCCACCATGTTGGCCTTTTACACCAACTTGGTGGATGTGTTCTGTTCGTCTCGCCTAGCTGGCCTAGGTCGAGTGATTTTAAGCTTTTTGTCTCTAGTCATAATTTTAAATTATATGTTAATTTATTTTGTGAATGTCCGTCTCGCCTAGTTGGAATTTTACACCAACTAGGTCGAGTGATTTTAATATTTTTGTTTGTATTACCGCTCTGCTGTCGGGCTATTTACACCCGACAGCGGTTTTATTTATATTTGTTAATTTATTCTGTGTTCGTCTGTCTCGCCTAGTTGGCATTTTACACCAATTTACACCAACTGGGTAGAGTGATTTTAGTATTTTTGTTTGAATTGTTTTTCTGGTGTCAGGCCATTTACACCCGACATTGGTTTTATTTCTATGTGTTAATTTATTTTGTGTTCGTCCGTCTCGCCTAGTTGGCATTTTACACCAACTAGGCGAGTATTATTATTATAACTAAATCTGAAAAAAAAAAAGAGAATAGCGGCTAATGGCCCTAGCAGTCGATGCCGCTCAAAAAAAAAAAAAAAAAAAAAAAAAAAAATAATAATAAATATAAAAGGAGCAAGGAAACGTATCTAATAGACATAGCCATACCTACAGATATAAACATAACAAAGAAATATATAGAAAAGCTAGATAAATATACACCCCTAGCTATAGAATTAGAGAGGATATGGAAACAAAAACAGATACGCATCATCCCATTCATTATTTCTACAACCGGCATCACACACGCGACATTCACACAACATCTCCGACAACTTCAGATATCCCCTCTACTACACCAACAAATACAGAAGGCAATTATACTAAAAACTTGCAATATAGTTAGAACATTTTTAAAACAATAAATGCAATAGTAACTCTATATACACCTGGCAATGCCTGTGTATCTAGGAAACAACCAGCATAAGCTGAGAAAACCTTAAATAATAATAATAATAATAATAATAATAATAATAATAATAATAATAATAATAATAATAATAATAATAATAATAATAAT
>OZ018399.1:28756035-28892605 GCA_963969525.1 Ontholestes murinus
GGAGGTAAAGGAGTTTTTGTCAAATGAAGCGTACCAGTCATTAATCACCAGTAAAATAACAAGACCTCCCGTTTTTATCGGAAATCATATGCACGAAAAATGTGTTGCTTAGCAATATCCCGAATCCTGTTGACAATATTAACAATATTAAAAACCCGAGTGCGAAAGCACGAGGGTTTTTATTGTCAACAGGATGAGGGATTTTGCTTAAAAGAAACACATTTTGAGTGCATGCCATTTTCCGATTAAAAACGAGAGGTCGAGTTATTTTTGGTAAGACAAATTCCAGAATAATAGATTGTTATATGAGATTTATTTTTAAAAATACAATTGAATAATGAATCGTTAATGTTACTAATACAAAAAAATAACATACCGAATTATTCCGAGTATTAGTTGGTATATTGCTTTTAATAATTGCTTCAATTTCCTTTGATTTTAAACTACCGAAACGTTTCATTATTCGAAAGAAATGAATGCACGTCTCGAGATTCGATTGTACTGTCACTTTTGACAAATGCGAACCAACGACACCTACAATTACCCTACCGGGATTTTATCACCCTACAGGGATTTTATCGATTTTTTTTTTATCACTTCTTCGTTTTTGTTTTATCGAGATAAACAAAGCTGCTGTAATTTGAAGTGTCACTATATTGCTTCTAACCTTGAATTTGATACATGAGGGAATTTGTCAATTTAAAAAAGTTTCCGTCGTAGTCATTATTTTGTGTAGGTTTGAATGTGGACTCTAAATGTCTGGCAAGAGCTTCTGCAATCTAAAAATCCTCCGTCAAAATGGAACCGTCAGCTGGTCTTTAATATTGTTTGTATAGTCAGAGTGTTTGTATTTTGATAATTTTTTAATTTCTGTCCAATATGTCTTTCCGTGCGTTTTCGTTAATTTTATTACATGTTTCAGTCCGTTTGTGTTTTTTATATTCGAGAATAAGTGTTTTAATTTCTTTGTTTAATTTATTGAATCTTTGTCTTAGTGAACTGTCATCGTAGAATTTAATGTCTCTGTAAAGTTGTCTCTTGTATTTTAAAAGTCGGAAGATAAATTTAGGAAGTGGGTATTTATAGAATTGTTTTTTAATTTTAGGAGTATGCATTGCAATTGATTTTGATAAGGAGAGGTTAAAATTTAAAATAATAGTAGGATTTATTGGTCTTGTTCGTTTTGAAAAATTGTCATTATGTCCTTGGTTACTTTTTCAATATTACAGCTCTGGTAATGGAAAATATATTGAGGTGGAGGGGGAGCGGGAAGTGCTTGGGTATTTAGGTCGAACTGGGATGGGACAAGTGGTCGGAGCATAGATCGGGAATAAGTGCAACGGAATGAATAAGAGAGCGGATGTTGGAAGTGCATAGGATAATATCGGGAGTTGATGATTGAGATTCATTCATTTATGAATGTTGGGGGAGTATGGGACTTGAACAAAATTGGAATTAGAACAGAAATTGTGGATTTGACGGGATTTCCTACTATTGACCTTCAAATCTCCAATAATCAATGCATAATCAAACAATGAAGCCTTTATAAAAATAGTATCGTCAATAGAGGGAATTGGGATGGATATAAACAAGGAATATATGAAGGATTATATTATTGATAGGAAGTGTAAAGTGGAGGCATTCATTTAAGGGATTATTGATGCGGGGGGGATTGGCTTTACCGAAGGGGATTGATGGATGAAAGGCTGCGATGGAACCTCCTCGTTGATATGAGTTGCTAATTGTGGACGGAATTTGCAAACTCCGCCAATTATTAAAATTGAATGGATTTTTAGTTTTTGTTTCAACGAGGAGGTTTACTTGGATGGGATTATTAGACAAATAGTGAATAGGAGATGGGATTTGTTTTGGAGGGAATTAATGTTTGAGAAGAGGAAACGTAAAATTAGCCATTGCTTACCAGTACATTTGCGGTAGTTACTCCTGCTGTTGGGACAACGATTGGGGTAATTTCGGGGAATTTCAGGTCAAACATGACGATGAACATTCTGTTACCTGAAAATGAATACGTGAGTATCGAATGTTATATGAATCTATGAATCTGCGTTTCCAGTTTTTTTAATAATTCAACTCTGTCCGTAGCTGAAGGCTTGTTTATTTCCGTGGCGTAGGTGTCTAAAATAAAGTCATGTAATGTAAATGATTTGTGAACGCGGCTGTCTTTTTTAACGACTTGTGAATGTCCGCGGATTTCTTGTTAGTAAGCTGTATTCTCACGTTGGGAATTCCTTCGATTGGTTTCACCGGGCGTTGTTTACATTTCATGGACCATGCAGCATGGCCCTCTTCTTTACAGGATGTGCATTTCTCGGGGAGCGATGTTTTACATGATGCAGTAGTGTGTGCGCCGTAACATTTTGTATATTATACTTCGCTTGTGCATTCATTTGTAGTGTGTGTAAATAAATTACATTTGTTGCACGGTACAGGGATTGGTGCGGGGGCGATGCTTTCCACGACTGGATAAACCTTACACATATAAGAGAATTGTCTTTTTAACAGGCTACTGTAAGCCTCGTGTGATGCTGTTATGATTCTAATCATTCTTGTTTTTTCGTTAGTTGCACGTGAAATTATACGCTTACAGTAGGGTTGAACAATTCCTATTTTGTTTAGTTCGTCGCTAATAGCTTGTTCATTAATTTCCAGTTCAACCGATTTAATGATACAGCTGTACGATGTGGTTGGTTCGCGTTTTTCTGGGGTAACGGTTGAGGCCGCGGCCGAGTATTTGGTGATAACTTTTTCTGCTTTTAGTGTGTTTAATTCGTTCAGTATCTTCTGATTCTCCCGCGTTCGTCTTGTTTAGTTTTAAAAATTACTGCTGTGTTGTCGAATTGTCGATTATGCCAGATTTGGGCCATTTGAATCCTTGTTAATTCGTGTGCCGTGTGAAATATGAAAGCGTGTCTATATTGTGTTTTGGAGTGTACTATCGGGGTGGGTGAGTTGCACATCCAGTAGTAGGATGGCTGATGATTTTCCTTCAAGGTGTGTTGTTTGGATGTTTGAGGTAAGGATGGTAAGAGGGAGGGTAGTGGAACGTTTTGGAAGGAAGCCAAATTGGTAATTCGGGATGCGGTCTTGGACGTGGGATAGTATTTTGTTTTTAAGGAGTGATTCATAGAGTTTACCTAGGACGGGAAGTAACGTAATGGGACGGTAGCTGGATATTAGGGATGGAGGATGGTCACGTTTTGGGATACAGATGATAATACCAAGTTTCCATTCGGAAGGAAAATATTGGTGTTGGTAGATGAAATTAAGGATATTAAGGATATGAACGTGTATATGGTGTGGTAAGGATTTTACTATAGTTCTATGTACTAGGTCGTGTCCAGTCGCTGTATTTTTGCCCTTCTTTAATGTGTTAAAATAGTCATCTTCTGTGAAAATGTCCGTCGGTTTTGAACTGTCATTAAATCTAAAGAAATCGTTGTACCAGTCGGTTACGAGCTGAAACGTTGCTTGGTCAAAATTAGGGTCTTGTGTCTTTGAATAAATAGAATTGAAATGGTCTGCAAATTTACGTGTGATAATGTCTAGGTCTGTTATAGTCTCGTCAGTAGTGGGGTCGTACAGTTCTTGTAGTTTGTCTGTCTTTTTGTATCTGCTAAGTTTCCTAATTTCTGTCCAAAACTTTTTACCTCTTGAGTCATTGATTTTACTACAGCTATTACTCCAAGTGTCAGTCTTATATTCCGTAATTAGTTTTTTAATGTCTTTGTTCAGTTTGTTGAATTTTTGTCGAAGTTCAGGAGTGTGCGTTAGTTGAATGTCTCTGTAGATTTGTCTTTTATGTTTGATAAGGCGAAGGATAAAATTTGGGAGAGGATATTTATAAAATTGTTTCTTAATTTGGGGAGTATTTTGTTTGATCGATTTATATAGGATGTCATTGAATAGGGTAATGGTATTAGGATTAATGTTGGGATTGGAAGCGATAAATTGTGTCAAGTAGAATAGGGGATTTTTTCTGTTTATGTAAATTAATTATTTTAATTAAAAAGTTTTATTATTGACGGGTAATAATTAGTTAAATATCACATACAGAAGATATAATTAGTTTTAATTTACTAAGAGAAAAAAAATTGCATTTTTATTCTAGATTTTAAGAGAGAGAGAGAAGAGAGAGTAACATCTTTATTCGAACATAGATATTTACAAAATTAAAACATTTACAAATGATATATAATGTGTTAGTCTGTCCGTTTGGGCTATCGACCATCGGTCTTTCTGCCCTGTCTTGACTCTAAGTTATGTGTGAAAAATAAATATCTTTGCTAGCTAGCTTAACTGTCTGGGTGATTCGAACTAATGAATTGATGTAGGGTGACTGAAGGGTGTTTAAATTTAGGTGGGATAAGGGGATTTCGTGGAATGCAAAATTTATTAAGAAGGGTTACATTGAAAGGATTGTTAGCAAATTTACAACTGAGGCTATATATACGTTGGGAGATAGGAATAATCTGGGTGTGTTCATAAAGGAGCTCATTTGAGGGATTGTGGAGGGGGTTAATGGGATGTCTAAGTTTGGTGAGGGTTCTTAGGGCTGATCTTTCGGCGACATTAAAGTGATGGAGAGTGGAGGGAGGGATTTGGTTGAAGAGGATTGCACCGTAGTCTATCAGAGGTCGACATATGGATTTGTATATCCTAACTGCAGTTTTAGTAGAAATACCTTTGTCTTTGTAGGTAAGTGCTCGAAAATGTCGAGCTCTGGTTTTGATCTTGACCTTTATGGCTTGTGCATGAGCTTTGAAGGAGAGTTTGGAGTCGAACAGGATGCCTAGGTATTTACAGGAGTAGGTAGGGTAAATGGTGGTATTATTTATGGAAATGGAGGGGGAGTGTGGTGTAATTTTGTGATGCGGAATTAGGAGTTTGGATTTAGAGGGATTGACTTTTATACGCCATTTGGAACACCAAATTGGATGGCATTGAATTGTTTTTTGTAGGGAATGTTGGGCAACTTGGAGGGTAGGAGCATGGGCGATAAGGGTGGTATCATCGGCAAAGAGAAGGGAGTAATTTAAGGGATCAAAATGCGTAGGGTTAGGATTGTATAGGTCGTGGCAAAAAATGTTGTAAAGGAGGGGAGACAGGGGAGAGCCTTGGGGCACAACCTGGTGGATTGGAAATGGATCGGATAATGTTTGTTTGATTCTTACTTGGCTGGACCTGTTGGAAAGGAACTTGTATATAAGGATTATTAAGTGGCGTGGAATATTTATGAGGAAACATTTGTAAAGGAGGCCAATATGCCAAACCGAATCAAAAGCTTTTTGAAAATCTAGAAAGAGGATTATTGATTTATTACCTTCAAGGTGATTGGTTTGTATATTGGAGGTGAGAATGGGTAGAGGGAGAGTGGTTGATTTTTGAGGATTTTTAAAGGACCCAACCGACGGATCAACGCTGACAGACGAGACATCTATAGCGAAAACATTTGCAGAACAGTTAGAAAAGACGTTTCAAATCTCAGACAGCAACGAATACGACAACAACTTTTATAGAACAGTAACTGACTGGTTCAATTCTTTCGATAAAACCCCCTTACCCCCTCCAACCGACGATTCAATAGACGAGACAGATTTTAAGATTTAAAAAAAAAAATTAATTTTAGTAGTGGTTTTTGCCCCCAAAGGGCGATTTTTTTTCAAAAATTTGGGATTTTTCTCTCTTTGAAAAAACAGCTAAAAAGGAAATTTTTGCTAGTTTGAAGTTTTGAGTAAATTAATTTTAGTAGTAATTTTTAATTTTAACGTTAGGGATTTAGCTTAATTTAAAAAAAAAATTATTTATTTTAAAAATTTTATAGGAGAATTTAATTTGAGGGAATTAAATTTTTTATATTCTAAGGAAGTTTTATAGATTGGACATTTTTATAGTAGAATTTAATTTGAGGCAATTAAATTTTTTATATTCTAAAGAAGTTTTATAGATTAGGCATTTTTATAGTAGAATTTAATTTGAGGGAATTAAATTTTTTATATTCTAAAGAAGTTTTATAGATTAGGCATTTTTATTGGAAATTTAATTTGAGGGAATTAAATTTTTTATATTTTAAGGAAGTTTTATAGATTAGGCATTTTTATAGTAGAATTTAATTTGAGGGAATTACATTTTTTATATTTTAAGGAAGTTTTATACATTGGGCATTTTTATAGTAGAATTTAATTTGAGGGAATTAATTTTTTTATATTCTAAGGAAGTTTTATAGATTGAGCATTTTTATAGTAGAATTTAATTTGAGGGAATTAAATTTTTTATGTTCTAAGGAAGTTTTATAGATTGGGCATTTTTATAGTAGAATTTAATTTGAGGGAATTAAATTTTTTATATTCTAAGGAAGGTTTATAGATTGGGCATTTTTATAGTAGAATTTAATTTGAGGGAATTAATTTTTTTATATTCTAAGGAAGTTTTAAAGATTAGGCATTTTTATAGTAGGATTTAATTTGAGGGAATTATTTTTTTTATATTCTAAAGAAATTTTATAGATTAGGCATTTTTATTGGGAATTTAATTTGAGGGAATTAAATCTTTATGTCTTAGGAAATTAAAACAATCAAAAATTGTTTTTAGAAATGTAAGGGAGGAGTATCATTTTTTTTCTCTTAGGAAGTTAAAACAATCAAAAATTGTTTTTAGAAATGTAAGGGGGGAGTATCGTTTTTTTCTCTTAGGAAGTTAAAACAATCAAAAATTGTTTTTAGAAATATAAGGGGGGAGTATCGTTTTTTTTCTCTTAGGAAATTAAAACTATCAAATATTTCACTCTCTTTAAGATATTTAAGGTAGTTATTATTATAGTTAATTTTATAGGTTTGTAGTTAATTTTTATTTTAGTTTAAATTTTTATAGACTATGAATTTATCTTAGTGTTTACTTTAAAGTTTTTGTTTATAAAGTTTTATTCTAGCTTATTTAATTGATTTATGAATTTTTTTACATGTAAATTTTTGTAATTATTTATTTTAATTTTAATAATTGAAATAATAAGATTTAAACGCAGTAATAAGTATTAAATATTAATAAAAATTAGATTTAGAAATTTATAAGAGTATTGACAAAATTTGTGCCAGCAGTTGCGGTTATACATATAATACAATTAATTAATTTTAGTTTATAATTAATTAGTTAATAAAAATAGAAATTAGAATTTATTAAGTAAAATTTTAAATTTTAGGAATTTATATTATAAATAATGAAGTTATTAAATTTAATATTAAACTAGGATTAGATACCCTATTATTATAAATGTAAATAAAAAACTTAATTAGTATTAGTTATGTTCTTTAAAGTTAAAGAATTTGGCGGTATATTAGTCTATTTAGAGGAACCTGTCCTATAATCGATAATCCACGATTTATTATACTTATTTTAATTAGTTTATATATCGTCGTCATTAGAATATTTTAGAAGAATAAAAATATTGAAGATTTATTATTATGAAAAAAATCAGATCAAGGTGCAGCTTATAGGTAAGAAGAGATGGGTTACGATAAATATATTTATATGGTATGAATTTTGAAAAATTTCATTAAACTGGATTTAAAAGTAATAAAATTAAATTAAATTTTATGATTTTAGCTCTAGAATATGTACATATCGCCCGTCGCTCTCGTTTAAAATGAGATAAGTCGTAACATAGTAGATGTACTGGAAAGTGTATCTAGTTAGACAAATTAGAGCTTGTTAAAAAGTATTTTATTTACATTAAAAAGTTAATTGTGAGAATCAATTTAATTTGAATTAAATAAATTATATAAATATATAAATAAAATATTTTTTATTTTATTATTGTTAAAGAAATTTTTTTATTAATTATAGTGTATTAGTATAGTAGTATAAATTTGAAATAAAATGAAAATTTAAATAATAAAAAGAAAAATTTAGTTTTTGTACCTTGTGTATCAGGGTTTATTAAATAAAGATTATAAAATTAATTTTCTCGATTTTAAAAGAGCTAAAAAATTATAAATTTTACTGTAAAATAAGTATTTATAATAATTTTTTTGTAGTGAAATGTTAGTCGTGTGCAAGCTATATCCCGTGGTGGAGAGCTCAGCACCCGAACCGATCCCATCCCCATGCGGTAAATGTAGCGAATTTACACAAAACGGAGGATTGCACAAACACAATAAAATGCACAAAATGCGGAGGAGCACACTTGACATCTACATGCAAGACAACACTCCCAGAAAAATGCACCACTTGCAAGGAAGAGGGACACGCAGCATGGTCCCAGAAATGCAAACAACGACCAACAAAGCCTATCGAGGGAATCCCCAACGTTAGGATCCAGCTCACTAACAAAAAAACTAAAGACATGGACAGGTCAGTAACAAAACACAACCGCGTTCATAAGCCATTTTCACTTCATGATTACATACTTGACACTTACGCCACCGAAATAAACAGGCCCTCTGCCATAGACCGCAACGAATTATTAAAAAAACTTAGAAGAAGGTTCATTGAATCATTTGAAATCGATACTCATGCATCATTCTCGGGCAACCGTATGTTCATTGTGATGTTCGACCTTAAATTCCCTGACGTCATCCCCATCGTCCTTCCCACCACCGGTGTACACACAGGTAATGTGCAGGTAATTAATGGCTAATATTCGTTTCCTTTATTCCAACATCAATTCCCTCCGTAACAAATCCCATTTACTTGCCCATTTCCTATCCAATAATCCAATCCATATAAACCTCCTCGTTGAAACTAAAACTACTGACAATTTTAACTTCAATAACTGGAAATGTATTCAAATACCTTCCACTATTGCAAACGAAAATCAACGAGGAGGTTCTATAGCCCATTCACCCATCCTTAACATATGGAAAAGCCAACCCTCCCCGCATTAATAACCAACTGAATGAATGTCTCCATTTCACCCTTCCAATAACCAACTTTACCCTTCATGTCTTTTTAGTTTACATCCATCCACATTCTTCTATTGACGATACAATCTTCACAAAGGCGTCGCTTTACGACCACGCAATAATAATTGGTGACTTTAACGTCAATACAAGAAAATCCCGTCAAATCCAATTCTTCCTCTCTAATTCCAATTTTATAAAAATCCCAACTCCGCCAACATTTATCATGAGTGAAAGTCAATCATCAACTCCCGATTTAATCCTTTGTACATCCAACATTCGACACCTAATCCACTCCATAAAATTAATCCCAGACCTATGTTCCGATCACCTATCCATACAGTTCGATTTTAATACCCAATCCCAACCTACCCCATCCCCTCCTGAATATATCCATCACTACCAGAGCTGCAATATAGAAAAGGTTATAAATGACATATCTTCGACATTTGATTTTACTCAAGACATTAATCCTAACATTATTTCCCATTTTTGCCAATCTCTATCAGAATCAATTTTATTGCATACCCCAACACTTAAAAAACAATACTATAAATATCCCCTACCCAAATATATCCTTAGACTGCTAAAATATAAGAGACAATTATACAGAGACAGTAAATTCTACGAGGACAGTTCAATTAAAAACAAATTCAACAGACTAAACAAAGAAATTAAATTATTAATAACCGAATACAAAAAACATACATGGATGGAAGCTTGCCAAAGAATAAACAGCAGTCAGGGCAAAACATACTGGAATGAAATAAAAAAGCTTTGTAAATATAAAAAATCAGACAACATTGTAAATATTAAAGACCCAACTGACGGTTCAATACTTACGGACGATCAGTCAATAGCAAATGCATTTGCAGGACAGTTAGAAAAGACGTTTCAAAAATCATACAGCCAAGAATACGACAACAACTTTTATAATACAGTTACGGACTGGTTCAATTCATTTGATAAAATACCCTTGCCCCCTCCAACCGACGATTCATTAGACGAACCAGACTATTATACACAATTGCACTCTGGTAAAAATTCCTCCCCCGGTCACGACAAAATTCCTCGTCTACTCCTTAACAAACTCCCTCACGAAATCCATATGTTTATCCTAAAAATATACAACTACTGCTATTCCAATCAATTTTTCCCTACAGAATGGAAGCAAGGTATCGCTATCTGTATTCCCAAACCTGACACCGATCTCACTTTAGTATTCAGTTACCGCCCCATTACTCTCCTCCCACTAATAGGAAAACTATACGAATCCCTTATTAAACAAAAACTCCTCCAATCCTCTAACAACCACATACCCGAATACCAGTTTGGTTTCCTGCCCAAAAAATCAACCACTCATCCTCTATCCATTCTAACCTCCAATATCCAAACAATCCTTTTTTTTAGACATTCAAAAGGCATTTGATTCGGTTTGGCATATTGGCCTCATTTATAAGTGTTTCCTTCTAAATATTCCACGTCATTTAATAATCCTTATCCATAACTTCCTCTCTAACAGAACCTGTAAAGTTAGATTCAAACAAACCTATTCCGACCCTTTTCCTATCAATCAAGGTGTCCCACAAGGATCTCCTCTCTCACCCCTTTTATATAATATATTTTTTCATGACATCTACAACCCCAATCCAACTTACTTTCATCCCTCTAAATACGCCCTCCTCTTTGCTGACGACACTGCCCTGGTTACCCACGCCCCGACTCTCCAAGCTGCCCAACTATCCCTCCAATCATCATTTGATGCAATACAATCCTGGTGTTCCAAATGGCGTATGAAAGTAAACCCTTCCAAATCCAAACTGTTTATTCCCCATCACAAAATCACACCACATTCCCCTTCCATTAATATTAACAACACCTACATCCACCCCTCCAACACCTGTAAATACCTAGGCGTCCTTTTCGATTCCAAACTTTCCTTTACAGCCCACGCACAATCAATCAAATCCAAAATTAAAATAAGAGCTCGACATTTCTGTGCACTCACTTACAAAAATCAAGGCATTTCCACCAAAACAGCCACACACATTTACACAACGATCTGTCGACCTCTTATTAATTATAGTGCGATCCTATTTAACCAAATCCGCCCTTCCACTCTCCACCACTTTAACGTCGCCGAAAGGTCAGCCCTACGTACCCTTACCAAACTAAGACATCCCATCAACCCCCTACACAATCCTTCTAACGCTCTCCTTTACGAAACCACACAAGTCATCCCAATATCCCAACGTATAAATAGCCTTAGTTTAAAATTTGCCAAAAATCCCTTTAATGTAACCCTCCTCAATAAATTCTGTACCCCCCGAAACCCCAATATCCCCCCTAAACATAAACATCCATCAATCACCCTTCATGAATTCATTAGTTCGAATCATCCAGACGGTTAAGCTAGCTAGCAACTTAATTTATTTTTTTACATACAACTTAGAGTCAAGACAGGGCAGAAAGACCGATGGTCGATAGCCCAAACGGACAGACTAACCATTATTGTTAATCATTTGTATATATCTTTCAAAATTGTAAGTGTTCGAATAAAGATATTATTCTCTCTCTCTGTTAGTCGTTTTTAAATATATCTAGTTTTTGAAGAAATAAATTTAATTTTTTATTTTAAATAAAATTTATTATATTTATAGTAATTTTTTTTTAAATTGAAATAATTTAAGGGATAAGCTTTAAATTAAATTTTTATAATTTATTTTTAATAATAAAAAATTGTAGGATTAGAAGTTTTCATCATTAATTTGTTATAATTAATTTATATTAGTATTAAATTTATATAAAATTTAATTTTTATATTCAAATATATTATCTAATATAAAAATAATAGAAATAATGATAAAATTAGTATAATTTAATTAAAATTTTAATTTTAATTTTTAGGTAATATAAAGGAATTCGGCAAATAAATTTCTCGCCTGTTTATTAAAAACATGTCTTTTTGAATATAATTTAAAGTATAACCTGCCCATTGAATTTTTAAAAGGCCGCGGAATTTTGACCGTGCGAAGAAAGCATAATAATTAGTTTTTTTAATTGAAAGCTAGAATTAATGGTTGAACGAGGAAATAACTGTCTCTATATTAATAAATTATAATTTTATTTTTAAGTTAAAAAGCTTAAATTTTTTAAAAAGACGAGAAGACCCTATAGAGTTTTATAAATTAACTTTTTTTAAATTATTAGGATTTTATATGTTAATAAATTTAATTTATTTTATTGGGGTGATAGAAAAATTTATAAAACTTTTTTTTTATAATAACATTAATTTATGATTATTTGATCCATTATTATGATTATAAGATAAAATTACCTTAGGGATAACAGAGTAATTTCTTTAGAGAGTTCTTATCGAAAAAGAAGTTTGCGACCTTGATGTTGGATTAAAATTAAGTTTTGGTGTAGAAGCTAAAATTTTAGGTCTGTTCGACCTTTAAAATTTTACATGATCTGAGTTTAGACCGGCGTGAGCCAGGTTGGTTTCTATCTTTAAAATTTTATAGTATCTTAGTACGAAAGGACCAGATATTAGTAATAATTATTTTTTACGATTAAAATTAATTATTACTTTGGCAGATTAGTGCATTAAATTTAGAATTTAATTGTGTATTTTATACAAGTAATAAATGTTTTTTAAAGATTTAATTTTAGTTTTTTTAAGTATATTAATTTTAATTATTTGGGTTTTAGTAGGGGTAGCTTTTTTAACATTATTAGAACGAAAGGTTTTAGGGTACATTCAAATTCGAAAGGGCACTAATAAAGTTGGTTTTATAGGTTTACCTCAACCATTTTCTGATGCTATTAAATTATTTAGTAAAGAAAGAATTTATCCTATAATATCAAATTTTAATTCTTATTATTTTTCACCAATTGTTAATTTATTTGTGTCTTTATTATTATGGATATGTGTTCCTTTTTTACCAGGTTTTTAAATTTTAATTTAGGGCGTATCTACTGGTAGCGTAGAAGCTCTATATGCAGCTTTATCTGCAGTCTCGTTACCGGCTATTCCTATATGAGAGGGACACCATGGTAATTTTGTTTGGGATGATACGCAGAATATTATAAATTAACTGAACAACGGAGTCCTTACCGGATGAGCGTTTTGTTGCTTGTAGGCCGCTCAATGAGTCCGAACAAATTGTGATATTTCGGTTGTCAGGGTGTTGTTGGCAGTGTCTTAATGCTATTAGTATTGCAGTTAATTCTGCTATATAGATGCTGTATATTGGGTGTAGGGTACCTAAAATTGTTGTGTCAGATGTACTCACGCCACATCCAACACCTTGCATGGATTTAGAGCCATCCGTGTATAAGATTCTGGATTTTTTATATTCCTCCATTAAATCAAGAAACATGCTTTTCAGAAAGGGTTGGATGCGTAACATGCTTTTGATATTCGCTTATCTCTAAGCGGAATGTTATTGTTTTTGTGGTCCAAGGTGGAGTTACCGGGATTCCTATTGATAATACATCGGGGAGAGTTTCATTTAAATAATTCATCAATCTCACTCACTCTAATAGTTGCTGGTTTGGTGATAGTTGGTCTTCTTCTATATAGCTCTTGGGTGTGGTGGTCAGGAAGTTCGTTTAATAGAAAGTGCGAGCGTTTGGATTTTAGATTAACGAAATAATTTGTTAAATTCCGCATGCGCCGATATTTTAGTGGTGGTACTCCAGCATCACACGATATGCTTGTGATGGGGCTAGTTCTAAATGCTCCGATTGTCATTCTGAGTGCGCTATTCTGAAGTGGGTCTAGGGTTTGGAGAGTGCTCTCACGGGCTCCTCCGTACACTAGACTCCCGTAATCAAGTTTAGTTAGAATTAACGCTTTATACATACGGAGTAGCATTTCCCTGTCAGCTCCCCAGTTTATGCTTGATATGCATCGCATCTTGTTTAGCCGTTTCTTACAGCCTGTTAGTAGTGCCTGGATGTGTTGATCCCAACGGAGCTTATCATCCAGGATGACACCGAGAAATTTAGCCGAGTCCCTGATGTTGATAGGTGTACCATTTACGTTTAACCTAGGCAATCGATGGGGAATACGCTTCCGACAGAAATGAACACATACGGTCTTTGTTTGTGAGAATTTGAAACCTCTACTCTCTGCGTTAGAAAAAATGCGATCTATTGCAAGTTGCATTCGGTTATTTGATGGCGTTCCTAGGGGTGTACTGAGGATAATGGCCAAATCATCCACATATAGTGACCGGCCGATAGACCTGTCAACGCCTGATATGATTTCATTTATTGCAATGCCGAATAAAGTAACACTCAACACGGATCCCTGCGGGATGCCGTTTTCCTGATAATGAAGTGTGGAGAATTTGTCAGCAATTTTGACACGAAAACTTCTGTTTTCCAGAAAGGATGTGATAAAATTTGGTAAGTTTTCCTTTATTTCCCATTTTGACATCATATCCAATATACCATACCTCCACGTAGTGTCGCAAGCTTTTTCCAAATCAAAGAACACAGCGGTTAAGTGTTCTCCTCTAGCAAAGCTGTTTTGGATAGCGTTTTCTATATGAACTAATTGGTCCATCGTCGAGTGATTTTGTCGAAAACCAGCTTGATTGGGCGACAGTAGTTGTTGGGTTTCTAGTATCCACATTAGTCTGGCATTGACAATTTTTTCCAAGGTTTTGCTCATACAGCATGTTAAAGAAATGGGACGGTAATTTTCAACGGATGACGGGGACTTTCCTTCCTTGTGTATGGGTACGATAATGGATTCCTTCCATTTTACAGGATGGCGACCTGTTGCCCATATAGTGTTATAAAGTTTTAACAGGTATCTTTTGGCGCTTTGGGAGAGTTGTTTAATCATCTCGTATGGGATATTATCTGGTCCAGGTGACGTATTCCTCATCGAGTAAATGGCTTTTTCCATTTCCTCTAGCGTAATAGGGTATTCTAGTGCCTCATCTGCAGTAAAGTCTATGGGGATTTCACGGGTTTCCTTAGAACTTCTGAATACCTCATAATTACTGTTGCTACTTATGCTGGAAAAATGTCTACCAAAACAGTCTGCTATTTCCTGTACGTCATTTATGGATCTATTGTCTACTACTATACATGGAGTTGGATCAGGTTTTTTAGTACCTTATACCGCTCGAATCTTTTTCCAGATTTCAATAATAGATGTTTGTGGCTTCATTTCCGTGACATAGTTTTCCCAGCTTTTCCTCTTTTTTTGTAGCACCAACCTACGGCAGAAAGCTCGAAGTTTTTTAAAATTTATTTTGTTTTGTTCCGTGGGGGATCGTTGGAAAAGTCGTAGCGCGGCCTTTTTATTTTTGGTAGCATTTTCTAATTCATCATCCCACCAGGGAACTGGGGCCTTTTGTGATTTTCCCGACGTTTGGGGAATAGTGGTCTCCGCAGCTAGTAATATAGAACGTGTAAATTCTTGTGTCATTATGTCTACATCATCAGTAGTTGTGGGAATTATCATCCTGTTTCTAAATTTAGTCCAGTTTGCTTTTTCTAGTTTCCATCGTAGTGTTCTGTTATTGGTACTTCCATTTGAATCGACGGTTATAATAATTGGGAAATGATCACTGTAATAGAGATCATCTGCAACGTTCCAAGAAAGTTTAGGAGTTAATTGAGGAGAGCAGAAAGATAAATCGATTGCTGAAAAGTTACCCTATCTCGCACTTAAGTGGGTATTTCTGCCATCGTTCATGAGAAAGAGGTCAGCATTTTCAAGAAGTGTTTCTACTGCGCTTCCTTTCCTGTCTAATGCGTTAGAACCCCACATTGGACTGTGTGCGTTAAAGTCCCCCATCCATAAGATGGGCCCAGGTAGCTGTGCAGCGATATTTTCCAGATCTACTACAGTCCAGTTACTGTCCAGCAGATATATGTTACATATAGTGAGTTGTATTGGATGAGTTACCCTGATCGCAATAGCCTGAATTTCGGTATTTAAACGCACCTCGTTATATTGTATGTTATCTTTTAAAAAAATTGCAACTCCGCCGTGAGTACGCTGACCTGGATCCATATCCTTTCGGATACAATTATATCCTCTTAATGTAAAGAAAGTATTCGGTGTAAAGTGCGTCTCCTGGAGGCACACACATACTGGGCTATATTCCACCAGTAATTTGTTTAATTCCATGTAATTCTTATTATTTAGTTCTTCTGTGTTTATGATATGAACATTCTGGTGTTTACTTTTTAATAAGTTAAGAAATACAATTAATTAACTAACTATAATGTCTTAAAATAATAAATAAATAAATAAATAATATAGATAAATAATATACTTAAAATCAATAAGATAATACTAAGTATAGTTAAATAAGTTAAAATTTAAGTAAATAGATAAGAAATAAGACGTAACAATAACAAACAATTAGTAATTAAAATAATTATTTACATATAACCCACATCTTCAGATGGGTCATTAATTATTCCCACTGGGGGTGTCATCATCTATGAGAGAGTCTATATCTGAGGTGTCCTTTCTATCATCGGTTAAGTCTGATTCAGCATCGGTGGTGAGTTTTGATACAACAGTATCCCTTGTTTGTGTTCTGTTTTCTTTTCTTGGTCGACCTTTTTGCCATCCCGGTTTTCTCTTTTTCACTCTGCCTGAATTATTAGACTTCTGAGAGAGTGAAGAGCTACATGCTGCTTCGAAAGACCTTTTCCTTTTTTCCTGTGCTTCTTCGAAGTGTTCGGTGAGTCTCTGTACTGAAATTCCCATTAATTCGTCGTTCGTGTTTTTGTTTACTGTGTCAATTACTACTGGCGGGGGCATTAACGCAGTCTTAACTGCTTCTACAAGTAGCGGAAGCAATTCTTTTGCTAGGGTAGATGCCTGCCCTGATGCCGCTGCATATGACACACAAAGAGTTGGTGTGGATATTGCAACTCTTTTCCTAGCTTCATAGTATGTTATTCGTTCTTTTGTTTTAAGCTCCTGTATTGTCATTTCTTGCTTATATCTTGGGCAGTTATTTGCTCTAGCAGCGTGGTTTCCTCCGCAGTTTAGGCATTGAATAGGGAGTTCACAGGGATTTCCCTTATGTAGTACTTTACTACATACGCAGACCGAAGTATTATTGCATTGCATTGAGGTATGTCCAAACTTCTGGCATTTGTAACAACGTATAGGTGGAGGGATATACAAACGAACATTGGGTGTGTAGAATGCTACTCGTACATATTTTGGTAGATTGGGAGTGTTGAATGTAAGTATATGGTTGGGAGTATCTATCAATACTCCATCCCTTCTTGATTTCATTCGTTTCACATCAATGACGCCCTGGGTCAACAAATCTTCCTTAATCTCTTCGAGAGTCGTATTTAATAGGTCGGGACAGTAGATAATGCTTTTATGTGGGTAGGTTTCCACATTAAAATCGCCCAATATCTGGTTTTGCAATATTTTTTTTCGATTGTTCTCTTGTTCGTGTTTCAAGTAGTATGCCTTCTTTTGTCTTCTTTATGAATTTTAGTTCACCGAAATTACTAAAGAGCAAACGATTTATTAGGAAGGGGCTCGTCTTGGAGAAATCCCCTTCTCTATTTTTAATGATCAAGAACCGGGGTAGAGATTCCGTCTCGTGACTCATCATGTTTTGGGTTTTTTGGGAAGGTCCTCCAACCTTGTCTTTTTTTAATGAGGTGGACTCCTCATCCGTTTCCATAGCTGGGTCGTTATTGGGCTTGACAACCGCATCCCGAGGAGCCCGTTCTCGTGATGCATCCGAGGCTTTATCCTTTTTCCGAATAATACATATTTTGCAGTTTTTATTGGGAAACTGCCACCAATGCGAGGTGTATGAAATGACCACACTGACAGAGCCACGCCGAACCATGATAATTGCATGGTTGTGTCAGAGCTAGGGAATTATACTCCAGTAGTTCCCCCTGTACACTGGAGGGTAAAACCGTTAGGGACTCCTAAGAGCCATGCATCCTTTTGGCACGGGTATACCATTGCACCGTAGGATTACTAAGAGGAGGGTAATGGAATACAGGAAAATTAGGAAAAGGGGGAGGGACAGCGGATAGCTGCTCCGATAGTCGCCATTTACGACAGGTGGAGATACCGTGGTAGTATTCTATAACGGATATGTTCGCTATCCGGTTTACCGCCGGTTCCCGCTACCACACGGGTTAAATTATTTTTATTATTATTTGTAGTTTCACGCTTTGCGGGTTATTGGTTTGTGACGGGCATTGGCCAAGTCACATATTATTATTATTATTATTTTTTTTTTATTATTTTTTTTTTTTGAAGCGGCATCGACTACTAGGGCCATTAGCCACTATTCTCTCTCTTTTTTTAACTTTGTTATAATAATAATACTCGCCTAGTTGGTGTAAAATGCCAACTAGGCGAGACGGACGAACACAAAATAAATTAACACATAGAAATAAAACCAATGTCGGGTGTAAATGGCCTGACACCAGAGGGACAATACAAACAACAATACTAAACTCACTCTACCTAGTTGGTGTAAAATGCCAACTAGGGGAGACGGTCGAGCACAGAATAAATTAACAAATATAAATAAAATCGCTGTCGGGTGTAAATAGCCCGACAGAAGAGGGATAACACAAACAAAAATAATAAAATCACTCAACCTAGTTGGTGTAAAAAGCCAACTAGGCGAGACGGACATTCGCAAAATAAATTAACATATAAATTAAAATGATGACTAGATACAAAAATGTTTAAATCACTCGACCTAAGCCAGCTAGGCGAGACGGACAGAACACATCCACCAAGTTGGTGTAAGAGGCCAACATGGTGGAGGGACGACACACAGATTAAAACTTAAAACTAGACACATAGATAAAACTTAAAACTAGATAAAAGCGATAAAACCGTTGTCGGGTGTAAAGTTCCCGACAACAAAAACAATACAAACGAGTAAGATAAAATCACTTGACCTTGTTGGCGTAAAAAATTCAACTAGGCGAGATGTACACGATACAAACATCAAAGATAAAAATCAACTCCACCAAGTTGGTGTAAAAAAGCAACATGGTGGAGGGACGACACACAGAATAAAACTTAAAGCTAGACACAAATATAAAACTTAAAGGTAAATAAAAGCGATAAAACCGTTGTCGGGTGTAAAATGCCCGACAACAAAAACAATACAAAACGAAAACGATAAAATCACTCAAACTAGTTGGTGTAAAGGGCCAACTAGGCCAGACAAACGTTCACAGAATAAATTAACAAAGATAATAAATTAACATGAATAGACGATGCACAACAAATTAAAAATTGCTCAGCACAGTAAACTGGTCCTTAGAGTACCCCTAAATTCTGCGTAGAAGTTCTGTCGCTTGCATAAAAGCAACGACAGTTTCTACCGACAAAACAGAATTACTCAAATCGTACGCTACATTACCTCGGAGCTTCAGCCGTACACGTTGACCTGTGTAGACTGCACATTCCTCGATTATATGCCTCACCGTTAGAGGGCTGTGACAAGTGTCGCATGTGGGTGCTTCGTCACCGGTCAGGAGATGAGAATGGGTCAAGCTGATATGACCAATTCGTAGGCGGGTCAGATCGACCTCCTGTCTCCTATTAAGTGCGACCGGTGACTTCCATGCTGTCACAGAGAGTTTTACAGCTTTAAGCTTACTCTCGAGGCTCGCCCATTCCCTTTGCCACGCTTTGTTGACTAACGCCGTAACGCCAGCCTTGACATCGTCAGGCCGACACATGGCGTAGTCAACATGATCCGCGAGAGCTGCCTGACGGGCAGCTCTGTCTGCAATCTCGTTGCCTTCACTGCCGACGTGTGATGGCACCCAGACGAAGACAACACGCTTACTAGTAAGACGCAGATTGTACAGAACAGAAAGGATGTTTTGTACGAGCGGATCATTACTTTGGCTGTCCGCTATACTTTGTAGGGAATAGAGTGAATCAGACAGAACGAGGAATGTACTACTGCTAGACATATCACAGTAGTTGAGCGCTTTCAATATTGCGAAAAGTTCGGCTGTATATACGGAGGACAGAGGATCCAACGACCACGAGTGGGGAGTGGAGTCAACCACAAAGGCTGCCTCTACTCCAATGTCGGTCTTAGATCCATCCGTATATATGCAGCAAGAGTCTGTGTATTTATTCAGGGGTTCCAGTAATTTTACCCGAAAAATTGCCGGCGTCGTTTGATGCTTTTCGTCTTCAAGCAAATTGTAAAGTATGTGTGGTGCAGATATCACCCATCGCGGTACCTTACACACACCCACCGGCTGTATTTCGGGCAAATGGAATTCAAGACTCTTGCGGAACTCGCGCGCTCGGACACACACCGGCCTTGTGACTGACGGTCGCAAGGCGTATTTACGATAAGTCTCTGCTCTGTTAAAACAGTCGAAATTAATGTGTTTCGGGTTACTACGTACAGACGCTTAATATCGCAAAGCGAATCGAAGACGTCTGTACTTTAACGGTAGTAACCCGGCATCGCAGCAGAGACTATTCCTTGGTGTGGTCCTAAAAGCTCCTGTAGCGTAACGTATACCTGCATAATGTATCGAATCTAGGACTTACAACCACGAATTACGAGCAGCGGAATATACTGCGCACCCGTAGTCAAGCCTGGACAGAACCAGAGCCTGATACAGCCGCAGCAAAACCTCTCTGCTCGCACCCCAATTAATGTTCGAAAGGCACCTAATTAGATTAAGTGCCTTTTTACACCTTGTTTCAGGGTCATTAATGTGGGGACGGAATGACAGATTCCTGTCAAAAATAGGTCCTAGAAATCGATAACTGTCGACACATTGAATAACAGAACCATTAATTTGTAGACTAGGCTCCCTGTGTGGTTTTCTCAGACGACAAAAATGGACACACGCCATATTTGTCCCTGAAAAACGAAAACCACACGAGCCAGCGTCTCGAACGATGTTATCAATGCTCCTCTGTAGCTCTCTACATATAGCCGGGATGGTATCTCCGGCCAAGTAGATTGCGAGGTCGTCGACATACAGGCACGTATTCACTGGGGTACTAACGGAAGTTGCAATATCGTTTATCGCTATAGAAAATAGGGTTACGCTTATGGTAGAGCCCTGCGGTATCCCGTTTTCTTGTACGAGGAGAGAGGAGAGAGAATCTCCTATACGTACTCGAAAACTCCTGTGCGACAAGTAGGACTGGATGAATGAAGGCAGATGGCCTCTCAGTCCCCACCGATGCAACTTCCTGAGAATGCCATATCTCCAAGTCATGTCATATACTTTTTCCAGGTCAAGAAACACCGCGACTATGTGTTTTCTCTCCAGAAAAGCATTCTGAATGGCATTCTTTAAACGGACCAGATGGTCAATTGTGCAATGATGTTTCCTAAAGCCGGACTGGTAGGGCACGATTAATTCTCGAGACTCGAGAATCCATACCAGTCGGCTATTGATCATTTTCTCCCGGACTTTACTCAAGCAGCATGTTAGTGATACAGGGCAATAACTAGTTGCGAGATTCGGATCTTTTCCTGACTTCGGAAGAGGCACAATTATAGCTTCTCTCCAAAGGGCTGGGTATTCCCCTTTTTCCCATATTAGATTTAATACTTTTAATATTGTATCCTTATTAGAAGATGATAGGTGTTGAATCATCTTGTAGGGAATATTATCCGGCCCTGGAGAGGAGTCATTACTTGCATTGAGTGCCTCTTCAAACTCGTCCATTGTGAATGGATAGTTATAATGAAGATCCGAATCTGCAGAATAGTCTATTGGGATTTCTAGCTCGCCCTTCCTACGCATAAATTCTAATGAATAATTGGAAGAACTACTAATTCTGGAGAATTGCGCTGCTAATGCTTCCGCCACCTCATAAGGGTTAGTAATTGTTGTAACTCCATCGCAGAGGCTTATGGCGGAGTGTGAGGTTTGTCCACGGATAGCATGCACCTTTCTCCAGACTTTGAAAATATAATTTATTCTAAAAAAAAATAAATAAACAGGATATCATTATAAATTATTGTGTTTAACAGTTAATACTATAATAATATCGCTGGTCCATCTTCTTCTTCCCTCCGTCCTCGCCTCGGGAATTGTGGGTAATTGACCCGTCTCGGGCTATCGGTATTGAGGGATCCATGGTTGCTTCTTTAAATACCTGCATTAATATATTTTGTTATTTAGTAATAGGTTTTTGATTTTTAATTTATAAGCAGGATATTTAAGCGTCCGTACATGTTCCTGTAGCTCGTTGTATTTTTTAATTGAGTCTGTTGTTAGTGCTTGTGTGTATAGTTTGGTGGTGGATTTCTCTGCTCGTAGATCTGATTTCCTTCTTGTTTTGTGGTTGTGTATGTCTTTGTTTGTTTTTAGTGTGATATTCGTTTTAATAAGCTTATTTTTAATTTTGTATATTAATAGTAGGTCATTTAGTGCAATGATGTTTTCTATATTCAGTTCTTGCGTTCTTATGTATAATTCATTTGTATTAGTTTTTTTGTCCATTTTATATAATATTTTTAATACACGGTTTTGTTGAACTTGTAGTTTTCCAATATTTTTCTTAGTTGTATTGCCCCATATATTACTTAAATATCTAATTTTTGATGTGAAAAGTGCGTGATATATTTGTTTTCTTATTTCTGTTGGTATGTAGTTTCTTATTTTGTAGATCGAGGCTATAGTTTTTGTATTGTGCTGTATTAGGTGGTTGATGTGTCCATCCCATTTAAGGTTATCTTGAATTTTTAAACCTAAGTAATCAATTTCTTTTACTTGTTTTATTTCCTGTCCTCTTAATTTAATTTTGATATCTATTTGTTGTTGTCCTGCACTAAATACCATAAATGTTGTTTTTGTTTCATTTAGTGTTAGTAAGTTGTTATAGTACCAATTTTCAAGAATTTTTAGGTCTGAATTTATGTTTTCTTGTATTTCCGGGTAGGTATTTCCTGTATATATTAGGCATGTGTCGTCTGCATATAAGTATGATTTTCCCTTGAGATTTAATTCCATCATATCATTCGTGTATATTATGTATAATATTGGGGGAAGTATGCCACCCTGTGGTATTCCGTATTCTGCATACATCTGTTGGCTTTCTATATTATTTATAATTGTTGTTTGAGGTCGGTTCGTTAAGTATGTTTTCAGTAGGTTTATGTCTTTTCTGTTTCGTATTCCTATTGTCATTAGCTTTTCTATCATAATATCTTTTGAGATTGTGTCGAAGGCTTTTTTTAGGTCTATAAAAATAGCGACAGTTTTTTGTTTTTTATATGATGCTATTTTTATTTCATTAATTAGGTCGTACGCTGCAGACGTTGTTCCTGAATGCTCTTGGAATGCATACTGTTGTTTTTGAATAATATTATGTTGACTTAGGTGCTTGTTTATTTGAATTTGCATAACTTTTTCCAGTATTTTGTTTAATGTTGATAGTAGTGATATTGGTCTATAGTTTTCGGGGTTAGTTGTATTTCCTTTTTTGTGTAATGGTATTATAATTGTTTTTTTCATATATTCTGGGTAACATCCTTCATCCAGTACTTTATTTATTATTTTAATTAGTATAGGTATCAGTGCTCTTTTGTTTTGTTTTATTAGGTAATTTGTAATTTTATCAAATCCAGGTGTTTTGTGTTCTTTGAGTCCAATTATTATATTATTAACTTCTTCGTAGTTTGTATGTTTAAAGGTCAATACAGTAATTTGTCGTTTCGTTTTTGTCGCAGCCTATATTTGCGAAATAATAATTGATTTCATTCGAAATCTCAGTTTTATTTTTTGTGAGTGTTCCATTTTGTTTCATTATTTCATCAATTTCTTTTTTTTTTTCTTTCTTTCTTGTAGATTTGATTGTTTATTATTTTCCATATTTTATTAGGATCGTTTTGGTTTATTTCGATTTTTCTTTGGTAATATCGTTTTTTTATGTTTTTTATCAATGTTGTGGTTGTTTTCTTTTGCCTCGAGTATTGTTCCTTTAAAATTTCGTTGTTGGGATTTTTAAGGATTTTTTTATGTAATTTAGATCTAATGTTAATTTGATTTATGATTTCTTCGTTAATCCAAGGGTTTTCTTCTCTTCTCTTTATATTTTTGTATTTTTGATTATTTTGTATTATATTTTCTAATTTGACTGATAGTTGTTTAAAACTGTTGATTTCATTTATATCTATATGGTTTATTTGATTTGTTATTTGTTCATAGTTCGTTTTTATGGTTGTGCTAATTTTATATGTTGGTTTCATTTTTTTAATTAATTTTATTTGTATTTTCAGGGCATTATGGTCCGATATACTTGACTCTAAAATTTTTATTTTGTTTATGAGGTTAGTTCTATTTGTCAATACGTGATCCAGTATAGCATTGTTACCGTTATTATTGAGACGCGTATATTCTTTTTCACATATTTTATTTTTGATTTTATAGTTATTTTCAGTTAGAATACTTGTGTATTCCTTTGTTGCTTTATTTTTTTCTAGCAAGTTTATATTTATATCACCTAGTATGATGTGATTATTCTTCTTCTTAAAAATATGATTTTTCAATGTATTTTTCAGGATATTACAGTTAATGTGTGGTGGCTTGTATATAAGGGTGAATGTAATATTGTGTTCTATTAAATGTATTGTTAGAAATTGTATTTTTTTAATTGTTTTATTTGCTATGGTCTTATAGTCAATGTCATTTTGTATGTATATTGCTATTCCCCCTCCTTCCGTGATTGATGTATCCCTTGTCATTGTGGTGACGTAGTTCTTCCAAAATTCGTTTTTAGACTGTAAGATCATATTGTGGGCGACGACCCGCATTTGTTTTAAATTGATTAGGTTTTCCTGCGTAGGATTCCTTTTAAAGACATTAAATGCTCGTTTCTTCTCTGCGATAACTCGACCGACCTCTACGTTCCATCAGGGAACGGAGGATTTTTGGGTCGAGCCAGAGGTATACGGTATAAACTTTTCTGCTGCTTGAGTGATGCTGAGATTGATATTTAAAAGAGCGGAACCAATATCTTCAAAGTCTTGCGGAAACGTGACTTCGTTCCTAAACTTATCCCACTCTGCTAGATCCAGGCGCCAGCGCCTGGGTCTGCGTTTTGTGGCCCTCGGAATGTTGGTTGACAGAGCGATCGGGAAGTGATCGCTACCATACAGATCTTCGAAAGCCTGCCACTGTAGACGTGTGGCAAGAGTGGGCGAAGATATGGACAGATCTATTGCTGAGAGTGAGCCATTAGCAGAATTAAAATGCGTGGCTTGTCCGTTATTTAGGATTACCCCTCCAGTGATATCAAGGGCTTCCTCGATATGTTTGCCTCTGACATCGAGACGAGAGGATCCCCATAACGGACTATGTGCATTAAAATCTCCCAGCAATAGATAGGGTCCTGGTAACTGCCTTATTGGGTCTACTATTTGATTACGCTCCCAGTTGCCATCTGGGAGGTAAACGTTACAAACCGTCATATCTATCGGCGTTTTAACTGTGCATGCTACGACCTGAAGATCAGTTCTTAGTTGCAGTCTGCTATAAATACATCCTTCCTGTATCAGTATACCTACTCCCCCTCTTGACCGTTGGCGGGGGGCTATTTCTTCCCTAAGGATATTGTAGCCCCTCAGTGAAAACGGTTCGTCAGGTCTGAAACGGGTTTCCTGTAGGCATACACAGAAAGGATTGTATTCTCGCAGCATGTTCTTCAGTGCGCCGATATGTGATATAAGACCGTGGCAGTTCCATTGGATTATTTTTTCCAGCTCTTTAAAAATAATATGTAAAAAGGACAATACAAAATATATACAAGTAAATAAATTAACAATGCAAATAGACGAAATACAATTTAATTAAAAGAGAGACAAACACAAAATCACAGATATTGACTAGATGGAATGTCACTCAGTGACACTTCCAGAGCGTTCCAGTTATTTCCGCGGCCTACCTTTAGGCCATCCTACTGGACGCTTTTTTCGGTGGTCTGCTACGTCATTCCCGCTCTCTGAGTCAGTGAGCGAGTTCTGACGTTTAGCAGATGCCACCCTTACCCCCTCCATGGGTATTTTAAAATTTGTTTTAGCCACCGGCAAAATACCCTTGATGGCATTATTTGTCACCGCCTTTTGAAGGGTGACATATGGTGTAACTCCCGACACCGGAGTTACTGGAGCAAGTACTGTTTGCTCCGCAGATTGCTGCGTAAACGCAGTGATTGGTTGTGGTGTGGACTTGATACAGTTTTTCCTAATATTTGTGTCAATGTATTATTTATTGTCTCATTAATTATATTAGTCATTATCGGAGCTAACTGTACTATTATGTCTTGTATGTTTAATGACTTTGACGCTGCATGCGCGTAGGAAACTCCAGCTGTCGGAGTTTTGGGGGTTGATAATCTTTTCTTCGCCTCAAAATAACTAAGTTTTTCTCGAGCTTTTAGTTCCTGTATTAACTTTTCAAAAAGTAATGCAGGGCAGTTTTTAAATCTGGATGAATGGGCCTCTCCACAGTTAACACATGAGAAAGGTTCCGTGCATTCAGATCCTTCATGCACTGGCTTACCGCATGAGCATGTAGCCGGATTTTCGCATTTAATAGATGTGTGTCCTAGCTTTTGGCATTTGAAACAGCGCATAACACTGGGAATGTATGGACGAACCTCAACCGTATAAAAAGCTACGTGTAATATTTTAGGGAGGTTTGTCGAATTAAAGGTGACTATAATTGATGGTGTATTAATTAATAGGCCATCCTTTTTTGTTCTAATTCGCCTTATTTCTGTAACATTTTTCGATTTGAGATCCTCTAAAATATCTTCATCACTACAATTTACAAGATCCCGACAATATATCACACCCTTAGTGAAGTTTAATGTTTTATGCGGTACTACCTCCACTGCATACTCTAAAAACATATTGGTTTTTACCAGTTTGCTAGACTGTTTATCACTACTTGTCTCGATCAATAAACCTTCTCTTATTTTCTTCACTGTAACACATCTACCAAACCTATCGTTTATGAACTTTGAAATTGCAAAGGGATTCACCCTGTCAAAGTTTGAACCGTCCAACCTCTTAACAATGAGATAACGGGGCAACGGAGACGCCGATATCTCATTAATACGCCGCGTCATTTTTTTGAGAGGTTGAATCCTCTGAGGTTTTTTTGTTAGAAGTTCCCATGAAATTCCCACGAATAGGGCTGAAATAAAGGTCGACTGCAGCAGTGCTCCCATGCTGCAGCAAGGCTAAATGCAACCGGAGTTCGCCAGGTATCCGGAGGACACCGTATGAGACCAACTGACGCGTGGCCATCCATCCCTCGGCACGGTACGATTGACACCTTGGATTACGGATTTTTAGTCGAGGTTTGCTCCTCTAGATCCGACATGTCTGCAGAAACAGGATCACCTCAGGTAGGTTATACCAATGATGGTACGCATGCCGGTCTTGGGGGCGGAGAAGCTAGGGTGACACCTAACCAGGGCTAGCAAGCTAGTCCCGGCTAGGGCACCTATAAGACGCTACACGCCCCCTTGTGGACAGAACCACTCGATCCCTAAATTATTAATATTATTATTTTTTTTTTTTTTTCAGCGGCATCGACTGCTAGGGCCATTAGCCGCTATTCTTTCTATATAAAACCAATGTTGGGTGTAAATGGCCTGACACCAGAGGGACAATACAAATAAAAATACTAAAATCACTCTACCTAATTGGTGTAAAATGCCAACTAAGCGAGACGGATGTTCACAAAGTAAATTAACATATATAATAAAATAATGACTAGCGAAAGTGAAACACTCGACCTAGACCAGCTAGGCGAGACGAACACTGACATTGATAATAAAAACAACTTCACCAAGTTGGTGTAAAAGGCCAACATGATGGAGGGACGACACACAGATTAAAACTTAAAACTAGATAAAAACTATAAAACCGTTGTCGGGTGTAAAGTGCCCGACAACAAAAACGATACAAACGAATACAATAAAATCACTCTACCTAGTTGGTGTAAAAAGCCACCTAGGTGCGACGGACGTTCACAGAATAAGTTAACAAATATAATAAAATACCAAAAAGTGGCAAATAAAACCGTTGCCGGGTGTAAAGTGCCCGACAACAAAAACAATACAAACGATTGCGATAAAATTAATAATAAAAACAACTCCACCAAGTTGGTGTAAAGAGCCAACATGGTGAAGGGACGACACACAGGTAAAAACTTATAACTAGACACTAAGATAAAACTTAAAGCTAGATAAAATCGATAAAACCGTTGTCGGGTGTAAAGTGCCCGACAACATAAACAATACAAAACGAAAACGATAAAATCACTCGACCTAGTTGGTGTAAAAGGCCAACTAGGCGAGACGGACGTTCACAGAATAAATTAACAAAGATAATAAATTAACATAAAAAGACGATGCACAACAAATTAAACTGCTCAGCACAGTAAACTGGTCCTTAAAGTACCCCTAAATTCTGCGTAGAAGTTCTGTCGCTTGCGGAAAAGCAACGACAGTTTCTACCGACAAAACAGAATTGCTCAAATCGTACGCTACATTACCTCGGAACTTCAGCCGTACACGTATACCTGTGTAGGCTGCACATTCCTCGATTATATGCCTCACCGTTAGAGGGCTGTGACAAGTGTCGCATGTGGGTGCTTCGTCACCGGTCAGGAGATGAAAATGGGTCAAGTTGGTATGACCCATTCGTAGGCGGGTCAGAGCGACCTCCTGTCTCCTGTTGAGTTTAACCGGTGACTTCCATGCTGTCACAGAGAGTTTTACAGCTTTAAGCTTACTCTCGAGGCTCTCTTATTCCCTTTGCCACGCTGTGTTGACTAACGCCGTAACGCCGACCTTGACATAGTCAGGCCGACATATGGCATAGTCAACATGATCCGCGAGAGCTGCCTGACGGGCAGCTCTGTTTGCAATCTCGTTGCCTTCAATGCCGACGTGAGATGGCACCCAGACGAAGACAGCATGCTTGGTAGTGAGATGCAGATTGTAGAGAACAGAAAGGATGTTCTGTACGAGCGGATCATTACTTTGGCTGTCGGCTATACTTTCTAGGGAAGAGAGTGAATCAGACAGAACGAGGAATGTACTACTGCTAGACATATCGCAGTAGTGGAGCGCTTTCAATATTGCGTATAGTTCGGCAGCATATACGGTGAACATTGGATCTTGCGACCATGACTGGGGTGTAGAATCAGCTACAATAGCCGATCCCACCCCAGTGTCGGTTTTCGATCCATCCGTATATATGCAGCAAGAGTCTGTGTATTTGTTAACGAGTTCCATTAGTTTTACCCGAAAAATTGCCGGCATCGTTTCGACCTTTGGATCGTCCAGCAATCTCAAAATTAAGTGTGGTGCTGGTAACGCCCATGGCGGTACCTCGCACACACCTACCGGCTGTATTTCGGGCAAATGGAACTCGCGCGCTCGGACACACACCGGCCTTGTGACAGACGGTCGCAAGGCGTATTTTCGGTATGTCTCTGCTTTGCTAAAAGATTCAAAGTTTATGTGTTTCGGGTTTCTACGTACAGACGCTTCGTATCGCACGGCAAACCGAAGACATCTGTACTTTAGCGGTAGTAACCCGGCATCACAGCAGAGACTATTCCTTGGTGTGGTCCTAAAAGCTCCTGTAGCGTAACGTATACCTGCATAATGTATCGAATCTAGGACTTGCAACCACGAATTACGAGCAGCGGAATATACTGCGCACCCGTAATCAAGCCTGGACCGAACCAGAGCCTGATACAGCCGCAGCAAAACCTGTCTGCTCGCACCCCAATTAATGTTAGAAAGGCACCTAATTAGATCAAGTGCCTTCTTACACCTTGTAGCAAGGTCATTAATGTGGGGACGGAATGACAGAGTCGTATCGAAAATTAGTCCTACAAATCGATAACTGTCGACACATTGAATAACAGAACCATTAATATTTAGACTAGGCTCCCTGTGTGGCTTTCTCAGACGACAAAAATGGACACAAGCCATCTTTGCCTCTGAAAACAGAAAACCACACGAGCCAGCGTCTCGAACAGTGTTATCAATGTTCCTTTGCAGCTCTCTACATATAGCCGGGATGGTATCTCCGGCCATGTAGATTGCGAGGTCGTCGACATACAGGCATGTATTTACTGGGGTACTAACGGAAGTTGCAATATCATTTACCGCAATAGAGAAAAAGGTTACGCTAATGGTAGAGCCCTGCGGTATGCCGTTTTCTTGTACGTGGAGAGAGGAGACAGAATCTCCTACACGTACTCGAAAACTCCGGTGCGACAAGAAGGACTGGATGAATAAAGGCAGACGGCCTCTCAGTCTCCAGCGATGCAACTTCCTAAGAATGCCATGACGCCATGTCATATCATAAGTTTTTCTAAATCGAAAAACACCGCGACAAGGTGTTTTCTCTCTAGAAAAGCATTTTGAATGGCATTCTCTAAACGGACCAGATGGTCAATAGTGGAATGACGTTTCCTAAATCCAGACTGGTAGGGTACGATCAGTTCTCGCGACTCGAGAATCCATACCAGTCGGCTATTGACCATTTTTTCAAATACTTTACTCAAGCAGCAAGTCACCGAAACCGGGCGATAACTAGAAGCGAGATTCGGATCTTTTCCTGTTTTAAGAAGAGGCACAATAATTGCTTCTCTCCATAGCTCCGGATATTCCCCTTTCTCCCATATCACGTTAAAGAGTGATAGGATATGGGTTTTTGTATCGAATGAAAGATTTTCAATCATTTTGTAGGGGATATTATCTGGGCCAGGAGAGGAGTCATTACAACTCCTCAGTGCCTCCTCAAATTCTCTCATTGTAAAAGGATAATTATAATTAAGATCCGAATCTGTGTTAAAGTAATTATAATTGGAAGAACCACTGGAGCTGGAGAAATGTACAGCTAATGCTTCCGCTATATCTAGGCTCCGTGATTGTGTTGGCTCCATCACAAAGGCCTATGATAGACGGTAGCCTTTGTCCGCGGATAGCATGTACCTTTCTCCAGACTTCTGTGACTGACGTGTCACTTTTCAGTGTGTTCACGTAGTTCTTCCAAGCGTCGTTTTTAGATTGTAAGATCTTGCGGCGGGCGGCGGGCCGCTTTTGTTTGAAAACGATAAGGTTTTCTTGCGTAGGATTTCTTTTGTAAATGTTAAATGCCCGTTTCTTCTCTGCGATAACTCGACTAACCTCAACGTTCCACAATGGGACGGAGGATTTACTAGTCGAGCCAGAGGTACGTGGTATAGACTTTTCTGCTGCTTGAGTAATGCTGAGATTAATACCTGAAAGAGTGGAACCAATATCTTCTGAGTTTACGGGAAACGTGACCTCGTTTCGAAACTTTTCTCACTCTGCTAGATCCAGGCGCCAGCGCCTGGGTCGGCGTTGTATGGCCCTCGGAATGTTTGTTGACAAGACGATCGGGAAGTGATCGCTTCCATGTAGATCCTCGAGGGCCTGCCACTGAAGACGCGTGGCGAGAGTGGGCGAAGATATTGCTAGATCTATTGCTGAGAATGCACCGCTGAAAATGTCCCTCCCGTGATATCAAGCACGTCTTCGATATAAGAGCCTCTAATATCTAGACGGTGGGAACCCCATAACGGACTATGTGCATTAAAATCTCCCAGCAATAGATATGGTCCAGGTAATTGCCTAATCAGATTGACTATCTGGTTACTCTCCCAGTTGCCATCTGGGAGGTAAACGTTGCATATCGTGACTTCTATCGGCGCTTTGATCACACAGGCTATGGCCTGAAGATCCGTTCTGAGATTTAATTGCGTATAAATACATCCTTCCCGTATGAGTATACCCACTCCCCCCCTTGACCGTTGGCGTGGGGCTACGTCTTCCCTGAGGATTATGTAGCCCCTTGAAGTAAACTCTTGGTCAGGTCTAAAAAGGGTTTCCTGTAGGCATACACAGAAAGGATTGTATTCTCGCAGAATGATCTTCAGTTCGCCGATATGCGATATGCAACCACGGCAATTCCACTGGACTATTTGTTCCAACTCTTTTAAAATAATTAAAAATTATAACAAAGACAACACTACGACCAATAGAAATAAATTATAGGCATCACAAACTAACAAACTAAAAAGACATTTTCCGGTGTTGAGAACCGGAAGCCGAAATATTTTCTGGCCCAGAGGTGTTGACTTTGGCTTTTCTTGCCTTTCCCTTGGGCCATCCAACAGGCTGTTTTGCCTGTTGGGCTACATTTTGTTTGCTGTCTTTTAACAGAAGGGCTTCTCCCTACCTCCAAGGAAGTTTTAAATTTGTTTTCAGCGTCCACAAATGTGGGCGCTGAGGTGGTGGTTCTCTTCTCCAAGTGGGAGAAGAGAGACATAGCTTCAGACGTTGAAGCTTCAGATGCTACTGGCATTTGTGTTCCAGTTTTAGCATTTACTACCTCGCCAAATGTTTTCTTAATGGTTTCTTCTACTATCTTCGCAATTAGGGGGTTAGGTCACGTATAATTTGTTCAGCATTAGAAGGTTTTGTTGTAGCTTGTGCGTATGACAAGTTTTCAACCGGAGGTTTAGGGGGTGTTAGCTTCTTTTTTGTCTCAAAATAGCTTATTTTTTCTTTGGTCCTCAATTCTTGTATTGATCTCTCAAGGACCAAAGATGGGCAATTTCTGTACCTTGCAGAGTGGTTGCCCCTGCAGTTTACACATTGAAACGGTTCTACGCATTCTACACCTTCATATAATGGTTTGCCGCAAGAATAGATGGCTCACATCTGGAAGATGTGTGAAGCAGCTTTTGGCACCTGAAGCATCGCAATACACTGGGAACATATTGTCGAACTTCAATTTGATAAAAGGCGATTTTAACTTTTTTCGGCAATGTTGTGGAATTAAATGTTAATACAATCAACGGTGTATTAATCAGTTTTTCTTCCCGTTTTATTTTTATGCGCCTGATCTCAATAACATTTTGATCTGTTAAATTTTCCAGTATTTCCTCATCGCTGCATTGGACTAGGGCCCGACAGTAAATGACACCTTTTGTGTAATTTAATTATTTATGTATTACAACCTCCACGTCGTAATCTAAAAACTTTACCATTTTTAACAACCTGACAGACTGCTTATCAGTATTTGTTTGAATCATAAGACCTCCCTTTATCTTCTTCATCATCTCAACCTTTCCTAGCTTCTGATCAACAAATTTCGAATTAGCGAAAGGATTTACCCTATCAAAATTGACAATATCACACCTGTTTACAATGAAAAAACGTGGCAATGCAGCCGCCGCTTTTTCATTGAAAATTTGGGGACTTCGCGTGCCCCCAGACGCCGCATCATTTTTTAATGAGGTTGATTCCTCAGAAGGCTTTTTAAAGAGGTTGCCATGCGGTTCCCACGGGTAGGGCAGAAATACGGACGAACACAAAATAAATTAACGCATAGAAATAAAACCAATGTCGGGTGTAAATAGCCCGACAGCAGAGGGATAACACAAACAAAAATAATAAAATCACTCAAACTAGTTGGTGTAAAATGCCAACTAGGCGAGACGGACATTCACAAAATAAATTAACATATAAATTAAAATGATGACTAGATACAAAAATTTTTAAATCACTCGACCTAGGCTAGCTAGGCGAGACGGACAGAATACATCCTCCAAGTTGGTGTAAAAGGCCAACATGGTGGAGGGACGACACACAGATTAAAACTTAAAACTAGACACATATATAAAACTTAAAACTAGATAAAAGCGATAAAACCGTTGTCGGGTATAAAGTGCCCGACAACAAAAACAATACAAACGAATACGATAAAATCACTCGACCTAGTTAGTGTAAAAAGCCAACTAGGTGAGACGGACAATCACAAAATAAATTAAAATCACTCGACCTAGTTGGTGTAAAAATCCAACTAGGCGAGATGTACAGGTTATAAACATCAAAGAAAAAAACAACTCCACCAAGTTGGTGTAAAAAGCCAACATGGTGGAGGGACGACACACAGAATAAAACTTAAAACTAGACACTAAAATAAAGCTTAAAGCTAGATAAAATCGATAAAACTGTTGTCGGGTGTAAAGTGCCCGACAACAAAAACAATACAAAACGAAAGCAATAAAATCACTCGACCTAGTTGGTGTAAAGGGCCAACTAGGCGAGACGGACGTTCACAGAATAAGTTAACACAGATAATAAATTAACATGTATAGACGATGCACAACAAATTAAAAAAACTGCTCAGCTCAGTTAACTGGTCCTTACAGTACCCCTATATTCTGCATAGAAGTTATGTTGCTTGCAGAAAAGAAACGACAGTTTCTACCGACAAAACAGAATTGCTCAAATCGTACGCTACATTACCTCGGAGCTTCAGCCGTACACGTTGACCTGTGTCCATTGAAAATGGATGGTTATAATTAAGATCCGAATCTGTGCAAAAGTCTAATGGGGCTTCTGTTTCATTTTTCCTACGCAAGAATTCACGTTGATAATTGGAAGAGCTACTAGTGCTGGAGAATTGTACTGCCAGTGCTTCCGCTACACTACAAGGCTCCGTGATTGTGTTAACACCATCACACAGTCTAATGATGGACGGTAGCCTTTGTCCGCGGATAGAATGTACTTTTCTCCAGACTTCCGTGACTGACGTGTCACTCTTCATTGAGTTCACGTAGCTCTTCCATGAGTCGTTTTTAGATTCTAAAATCTTGCGGCAGGCCACAGCCCGCTTTCGTTTAAAAACGATAAGATTTTCTTGAGTAGGATTTCTTTTGTAGACATTAAATGTCCGTTTCTTCTCTGCGATAACTCGACTAACCTCAACGTTCCACCATGGGACGGAGGATTTACTAGTCGAGCCAGAGGTACGTGGTATAGACTTTTCTGCTGCTTGAGTAATGCTGAGATTCATATTAAAAAGAGTGGAACTAATATCTTCTGAGTTTACGGGAAACCTGACCTCGTTCCGAAACTTTTTCCACTCTGCTAAATCCAGGCTCCAGCGCCTGGGTCTGCGTTGTATGGCCCTCGGAATATTAGTCGATAGGGTGATCGGAAAGTGATCACTTCCGTGTAGATCATCAAGGGCCTGCCACTGAAGACGCGTGGCTAGAGTGGGCGAAGATATTGCTAAATCTATTGCTGAGAATGCACCGTTGGAAGCGTTAAAATGCGTTGGTAGTCCGGTATTTAATAGTATCCCTCCCGTGATATCGAGCAATTCCTCGATATACTTGCCTCTAATATCGAGACGAGAGGATCCCCATGACGGACTATGTGCATTGAAATCTTTCATCAATAGATAACGTCCAGGTAATTGCCTGATCAGATCGACTATCTGATTACGCTCCTAGTTGCCATCTGGGAGGTAAACGTTGCAAATCGTGACTTCTATCGGCGCTTTGATCATGCATGCTACGGCCTGAAGATCCGTTCTTAGTGTTAATTGCGTATAAATACATCCTTCCCGTATTAGTATGTCTACACCCCCCCTTCATCGATGGGGTGGGGCTACATCTTCCCTAAGGATGTTGTAGCCTCTTAATGAGAACTCTTATTCGGGTTTGAATAGGGTTTCTTGTAGGCATTCGCAGAAAGGATTGTATTCTCTCAGAATGATCTTCAATTCCCCTATATGTGATATGCAACCACGGCAATTCAACTGGACTATTTGTTTCAACTCTTTTAAAATAATTAAAAATTAAGACAAAGACAACGATAAGGACAATACATTTAAAAAAAATTAGACATTGCCTAGATATCACAGACAGATTAAAACGAGAACCGGCCACCGGATCTAGTTGTCTGTTATCAGACCCAGAGGTGTTGGCCTTTACTTTTCTGGGTTTACCTTTGGGCCATCCAACAAGACTTTTTGCCTGGTGGGATGTTGCTTGTTTTTCACTTTCCGACTCGGAGAGTGATTGTTGTCTCCCTTCCTCCAAGGGCGCTTTGAAAGTTGCTCTGGCGCCCGACGGTGCAGTCGCCAGAGTCTTAATTTCCACCTCCGCTTGGGAGTTGGAAATTGGAACTCCTGATACGGGAATTCCTTGTTAGATGGAGGTTTGTTTTGCAGATGTTTGTAAACCTGCAGTTACGCTTCCTTCTCTTAGTTGAGATTTACCTCCTGTACTATCTAATATCTGTCCTATAGTATTTTTGACTGATTGACTAACAATCTCTTTTAATAGTGGTGTCAGTTCTGAGATTATGTTGTCTAATTTTATGTCTTTTGTTGCTGCTTGTGCGTATGACACTGTTGCCACTGATGGTTTAGGAACTGCTAATCTCTTTTTCGCTTCAAAATAGCTGATTTTCTGAAAATGATGGTAGCGACCGTTACTATGTGGTAGTTCATTTTAAAAAAGGTTAAATGAAAATAATTTTTAAGTTTTTATACCACTATTTATTGTATAATATACACAAACAAAGTTTACAATATATTATCAACTTTGACACAACTATAGTTTCGACCTTTGCAGGCCATTCTCAAGTGTTGAATGAAGAAGAATACAGGGTGTTAACGATTTATAGGTGAGGTATGAATTTTTAATGAACCTAATTAGGACTGAGATTTATTACAATGGATTAACTAAATATGCCGATCGGATTAAGGTGCGGTGTTTTCAGAAGAGGTACATGTCATTATAAGAGCTTAAATAATGGCGAAGAAATTAAATCCGTCTGCTCATTAAGCAGATTAGAATTAATGTTCTTGCTTTGGCGGTATATCTCTAATGACTTCAAAAGATTAAGCCTTTGGCCTTTATTGCAAAAATGTAAAAGTTTTAAATTATCCATATGTGGAAATGAATGATTACACTCTAAGAAATGATTTGAAAAAGAACTTGTTGTATGTCTAAGTCTCTATAATGTTCATTGTATCTCTTTTCAAAACTCCTACCTGTCTGTCCTACATATGTGCTGTTACATTCGGAACATGAAATTTGGTATACTCCCGATTTTTTAATAGATTGAATTTTGTCTTTCGCGTTAAAAAGTATATTTGAAAGTTTTCTCGCTGGTCTAAATGCAATTTGATGATTTTGTTTTTTGAAAATATTTGATATTTTATTTGTTACGCGTCCAAAATAAGTGAATGTTGTAAATTTTGTGTTCGTTCTGTCTAAAATATTAGGATAAATTATTAATTAATTCACAAAATTTACTTTTAATTTAATTTAATTTACAAAGAACTGTATAAATCAACAAGGGCTCATATTTATCTTAATATTTTAGACCTAACGAACACAAAATTTACAATGGACTTTACAGATAGATTAAAAAGACATCTTCCGGTGTTGAGAACCGGAAGCAGGATCTTGATTTGTAACTTTCTGTTTTCTGGCCTTCCCTTTCGGCCAGCCAACTGGTCTTTTGGTCTGCTGGACTATGGTTTGCTTTTCACTCTCTGATTCAGAGAGTGATTGCTGTCTCTTGCAGGCTGGTAACCTCCCTTTATCGGAGGGGGTTTTTAAATAGTCTCCAGCGTCGAGCGCTAGAGTGATATTCCCCTTCTCCCCTTGGGAAAAGAGAGTTGTAGCTTCGGGTGTTGAAGCTACAGATGCACTTGGCATCTGTTTTGTAGTTGATTTTTGGCTAATAATTTTCGGCTGTATTAATTCCTCTTTATTGTTTATCATATTTCCTAGTGTCTGTTTTATTGACTTCTACTAGTCTTGCGATTATTGGCGTTAATTCGGATAGCAATTGTTCAGTGTTTAAGCGTTTGTTTGCGGCTTGTGCGTATGAGACATTTTCCATAGGAGCTTTTGGCAATGTTAATTTCTTCTTAGCCTCAAAATAGCTAATCTTCTCCTTTGTTCTTAGTTCTTGCACATATTTCTCAAATAAAAGGGATGGGCAGTTCTTGTATCTTGCGGAGTGGTCACCTCCGCAGTTAACACATTTTAAAGGCTCTACGCACTCTGTTCCGTCATGGACTGGTTTTCCGCACGGGCAGATGGCTGGACCTTCGCATCTAGTAGAAGTGTGCCCTAACTTCTGACACCTAAAGCATCGCAGAACGCTCGGTACGTACTGCCTAACCTCTAAGCTGTAAAAAGCAATGTTGACTTTTTTAGGCAGCACCGTCGTGTTAAAAGTTAATACAATGGATGGAGTATTAATCAACGGTCCATCACGTTTGGTCTTAATTCGTCTAATTTCAATGACGTTATGCTTTTGTAAATCATCTAGTATCTCCTTGTCACTGCTACATAATTTAAAGATTTATGTATAGTCACCTCTATATTAAAATGTAGAACTTCAATAATAAAAAAATAAAACGATAAAATCACTCGACCTAGTTGGTGTAAAGGGCCAATTAACAAAGTACCCCTAAATTCTACGTAGAAGTTCTGTCGCTTGCAGAAAAGCAACGACAATTTCTACAGACAAAACAGAATTGCTCAAATCATACGCTACATTACCTCGGAGCTTCAGCCGTACACGTTCACCTGTGTAGGCTGCACATTCCTCGATTATATGCCTCACCGCTAGAGGGCTGTGACAAGTGTCGCATGTGGGTGCTTTGTCACCGGTCAGGAGATGAGAATGGGTCATGTTGGTGTGACCCATTCGTAGGCGGGTCAGAGCGACCTCCTGTCTCCTACTTAGTGCGACCGGTGACTTCCATGCTGTCGCAGAGAGTTTTATAGCTTTTAGCTTACTCTCGAGGCTCTCCCATTCCCTTTGCCACGCTTTGTTGACTAACGCCGTAACGCCGACCTTGACATCGTCAGGCCGACACATGGCGTAGTCAACATGATCCGCGAGAGCTGCCTGACGGGCAGCTCTGTCTGCAATCTCGTTGAGTTCAATGCCGACGTGTGATGGCACCCAGACGAAGACAACATGCTTGCTAGTGAGTTGCAGATTGTACAGAACAGAAAGGATGTTCTGTACGAGCGGATCATTACTTTGGCTGTCGGCTATACTTTCTAGGGAAGAGAGTGAATCAGACAGAACGAGGAATGTACTACTGCTAGACATATCGCAGTAGTGGAGCGCTTTCAATATTGCGTATAGTTCGGCAGTATATACAGTGGACATTAGATCTAGCGACCATGATTGGGGTGTAGAATCAGCTACAATAGCCGATCCCACCCCATTGTCGGTTTTAGATCCATCCGTATATATGCAGCAAGAGTCTGAGTAATTGTTAACGAGTTCCATTAATTTCACCCGAAAAATTGCCGGCGACGTTTCTATTATTATTATTATTTTTTATGTAGTCGCCCACTTTACCCACGCGCCTCCGATTTCACGCGGAGTGGGTGCCACTTGTATCCCCCAGTCGCCTCCTCCAAGCCTGGAGGTAGGGCAACTAGAGGTGCCTATTACTAGGTGCCCTGAGCAGACGTAGTGACCCTAGGATAACCGCTTTCTGCATGCATGCGGTTAGCGAATATGCT
Organism: Ontholestes murinus; assembly: GCA_963969525.1. NCBI lineage: Eukaryota > Metazoa > Arthropoda > Insecta > Coleoptera > Staphylinidae > Ontholestes > Ontholestes murinus. The sequence continues at coordinate 28,795,377 of OZ018399.1, forward strand.
TAATTACGGCATTCTGGTATGATACTCAGGTTCCTCAAATATGAGCTATGTATGCCACCTAACGCACCGATAATCAGAACCACTAATTTTATAGTGTACCCCGGATCAGATCAAACAACAGCTCCTAATATTTTATCCGTTTTTCCTCCTCTTTAATGACGATGTTTGTTTCAGCGGGAGCCGAGAATTCGACCACAAACATCGTTTTTAGCTGGTGGTCGAGGAGGACTACGTCAGGCTTGTTTGCACGGATCTGCCTGAGCGTTGGGAATGAGAAGTTCCAATAAATTCGGCACCTATCATTCTCCACCACGGACTCAATATCGTCCGGAGCATATGGCAGCACAGGTGTCTCTTCGATACCGTACGAGTGCGTAAGGTGGTAATAGAGCACTCGTAACGCCGCAAGATGACAGCAGATGCATTATTGTCTCCGGCGTCCCATGACATGCCCTACAGCTTATGTCGGGAACTTCTACACCCATTATGCGGCTACGATAGACTAGGGTATTATGTACACCATCTTGGCATGCTATGATAAAGCCCTCGGTTTCTGACTTCAGTCCAGCCGCTCGCAGAAATCTGAATGAAAGCTTCTTAGACAAGCTGAGATCTTCTATGTTCTTAAAGAAGGCTGAATGCATCGGCTTGTCCATATGGCGCTGAAGTAGCGCTTCCGTTTCTGTGTTTTTGAGCTGGACTTTTAATTGGTCAGGGTTTAGGGTAATGAGGTGACCTAGACCGTTTTGAAGTCCAAATCGAGGCCTTCTGCTGCCTTTTGTGCTGTCTTCAGGATAATTTCTCCGGTCCCGGTCTGTTCATGTTCTCGCACCATGCGGAGCAGGGGATCAGGACTGTTAATGATTTTACAGGCCGTATCTAGTACCACTCTATCGTGGAGACACTCCAAGCTCAAGAGACTACGTCCTCCCAGATAACGCGGAAGGTATAACCGTGGGACCGACGATTTAGGGTGCAAGCTTCTAAAAAGATGCATCCGTTTTCGGGTGACAATGTCAAGGGCGCGGAACTCTTCTCTCGTCCACTTAATTGCCCCAAACGAGTACATAATATTTGGAACGGCAAGCATATTTGTGGCTAGCACCTTGTTATTACCAGACAGCTCTGATGACCAGATCTGTCTGACAAGGTGCCCATAACTTAACGGCTGCCACATCATGCACATGGTGCTGTGGCACGCCTAGGTAGACGCATGTCTCTCCGGCATTAAGGTGGTGCATAATGCTTCCATCTACAAGTTGCGCGTCCTCTCCAAATTTGACGCACCGTCCTCTCTTCATGTGGATCAGTGCACATTTGTCGAGCCCAAATTCCATGCCTATTGCACTCGTATACTCCTGTACCGCTTTAAGGGATTGATGTAGATCCCGTTCTCCGGCGGCATATAGCTTCAGGTCATCCATGTATAACAAATGGGTGACCTTGTGCCTCCGGTTGCTAGGTGGACCGCAATAATATCCACGTGTGTTGCGGATTGCAACGGATAGTGGCAATAGTGAGATGCAGAATAAGAGAGGGCTAATAGAGTCCCCCTGGAACACTCCTCTCTTATACGCGACCAACTCTGTTCTGACCTGTTCTTCGCCAGTTCTTATAATGAACCGGGTCTTCCAGAGTGGCATGAGACTTTGGATGCATCTCACTATTGGATCTGGCACCGCAAGACATTCGAGCAAATGAAGCAGTAGCTCGTGGGATGTTGTGTCAAATGCCTTGCGGTAATCGATCCAGGCCATTGATAGGTTTCGCTTAAACTGCATGGAGTCCTGCGTGATACAGCGATCAATCAACAGGTTTTCCCTGCAGCCAGCTACGCCTATCTTTGACCCACGTTGCTCACATATCTGTTGATACACCCCATCGATTGTAGGAGTATACGGGAGTACAGTATTCGCGTGAAAGCCTTGTAGCACGTGTTCAGGCAGGTTATAGGGCGGTAATTTTTGGGCTCGGACAAATTTCCTGATTTAGGGATAAGCACTGTTCTACCCTCAACAATTATTATTATTATTATTATTATGATTATCATTATTATTATGTAATTTTTCTCAAACATTTTTTTTGCAGTTTGGTATAGGAAACCCTCAGACGGGATTTTACCAAGTCTGAGGATATTTGGCTTATATTTTATTGCTATGTATGTTTAAGAATTTCCTGACTATACTACATGTGATAATAATTATAGATTTCTGTATTTGTGTGATTAAGCGTTCTGGTAATTGTAAGGTCTTTATGTTTTCAATTGTATATTTGGGTATGATTCCTGTGACTGATATTATAATTGGTATTATTTTGACTTGTCGTTTTTTCCACAATCTTCCTATTTCTTCGGCTAGCATTAGGTACGGCTATATCTATAAGATATGTTGTTTTCGTTTTTTATTAACCCATACAATGTCTGGTCTGTTTGCTGCTATTGTTTTGTCGGTGAGTATTGATTTTTCGTAATATATTATTTTTTTTTTTTTTTTCTGCTATATGTAGTATTCTAAAGTCGTTGTTAAATTGGTGCTTTTCTTCTATTAAATTATTAGCGTATGTTGAATTTGTTTTATTATTCTCATAGTTTTTTCTTATGTTCTTTTATTCTGTCATTAAATGATCTTCCTGTTTGTCCTACGTAATTCTTAGGGCATTTAATGATAGAATAAAAGAACATAAGAAGAACTATGAGAATTAAAAAACGAATTCAACATACGCTAATCATTTAATAGAAGAAAACCACCAATTTAACAACGACTTTAGAATACTACATATAAGGGGAAGAAAACTGGATACACTGGAAACGATGGAAATCAATAAAAGAAAAAGAACGGGAAATTTATTAAATGATCAAACGAACCTGTCCAACTCACCATTCTAACACCGGTCCGACCTCACCACCGCACATAGTATAAATAGTTTTAAATGTAAAAATTTTTGTATCACTTCTTCGCCTGAAGAAGACACAGTGTGTCGAAACAATTGTCGCGAACGCCAAAATAAATATTTAAAAGTTTTATCGTATTTCATTTACGAAAATTTACCAAAGTGATTAGAATATTTTTTTTCAGAACGCAGGCGGAATACGGACTAAATTAGATTTTTTAAGGCAAAACGTTAACTGTTCGGTCTATGATATAATTGTTATAATTGAAACCTGGCTGGATAACAATATCCAGAATTGTGAATTAAAATTTCAGAATTATAATATTTTTAGGACTGATAGAAATAGTATTAATAGTAATAAATCGCGAGGTGGGGGTGTTCTAATCGCTGTTAAAAAACAATTAGGCAGTAATACTATTAATATACATAATAATATTGTAGAGCAGCTGTTTGTTCATGTTACTATTAATGGTGCTAAGTTTGTAATAGGAGCAGTTTATTTTCCACCTAATTCTTCAATGGATAAATTTTCATTTCATTGTGATACCGTTGATAATATTGCTGACAATTATAATGACAGTAAGCTTATTATATGTGGTGATTATAATTTACCTAAAGCGATTTGGTATAATATTAATTATGACCTTTTACTTAACACTGCCTGTTCACCAGAAGCTGAACTTTTAACTAACCTATACAGTTATCATGGTCTTTCACAAATTTGTAATATTTCTAATGAAAATAACGTATTTTTGGATTTAGTATTTGCAGAGAATGAATTTTCGGTACAACATGCTGTTGATCTACTACTTGAAATTAAACAACATCATATTCCTTATCTTATAACTTACAACTTTAAAGAATCTTCTAATCAGCTCATATATGAGGAATTTGTTTATGATTTTGATCGTGCTAATTATGAGGCTATCAATTATTATTTAAGTTCTTTAGACTGGTGGTCAATTTTGGATACAAACGGTAAACATATAGACTCTCTTGTTGATACGTTTTATACTTTATTGTACGAGGCTGTTGATCGGTTTGTTCCTGTGAAACGTCGTAAATGTTCTAAATTTCCGCACTGGTTCTATAAAGAATTAATTCACTTAATTTATTGTAAAAAGAACGCGCATAAAAGGTATAAACAATGTAAAAATTCTGGAAATTATCAACAATTTCAAGTTTTGAGAACTAAATGCAGTAACTTAAGAGATACACTCTACCGAGAATATATTGACTGTGTTAACAATTCCATTGCCCACAACCCCAACTATTTTTGGAATTTTGTAAAAGTTAATAACCGCGATGTAACTTTTCCTGAAGTAATGCATTATAATAGTACGACAAGTAACAATGGTTCAGAATGTGTCAATTTATTTGCCAAATTCTTTTCAACTGTTTACAATATGGACTCTACTACTCAAATGCCAAATTTCAATTCCCGTCAAGAAGTTATACACATGCCATTTAATTTAACTCTAACTGAAATATTTAATTCCATTCTCTCTTTAAAAAACAGTAATAACACTGGGCCTGACGGTATTCCCAATAATTTCCTTAAAAATTGTATATACTCTATGTCATTGCCATTATTTATAATTTTTAATCATTCGTTAAAAACCACTATATTTCCAACATTGTGGAAACAGAGTTATATTACACCAATTTTTAAATCAGGAGACAAAGATGATGTAACAAACTATCGTAGCGTTTCAATTCAGTCTGCAATACCTAAACTTTTTGACAAAATGGTAACTGTTCAATTAAATTGGATGTGTAAGAATATTTTAATCAACGAACAACATGGATTCAGAAGTGGTAGATCAACTACGTCAAATTTATTAGTTTTCAAATCGTTTATTTCGAACAGCCTAGAGAATAAAAACGCAGTGGATGCGATTTTCACTGATTTTTCGAAGGCGTTCGATAAAGTGAATCATGCCATTCTAATTTTTAAATTAAGAAACTTGGGATTTCATGAGTCCGTTTGTAAATGGTTGGAAAGTTTCTTAAAAGGTCGTAGCCAATGTGTAAAGATTAAAAACCATATTTCTGAAATTATTCAAGTCCCTTCTAATGTACCCCAGGGATCACATTGTGGACCATTGTTATTTCTTTTATTTATCAATGATATAGGTGCTGTTATTCAACATTCAAACTTTTTACTCTTCGCAGACGATTTAAAACTATTTAAAGAAATAAAATGCTTAAATGATTGCCTTTTACTTCAAGAAGAAGTTAATTCAGTTTTCGTTTGGTGTTGTGAAAATCAATTTTTTTTTTGACACAGATAAATGCAAGTCAATTACATTTACGCGCAAAAGAACAGATGTTAACTGGCATTATAATATTGATAACACTAATTTATATAAATTATGTGAAATAAAAGATCTTGGTGTAATATTCGATGTAAAGCTTACATTCATCGATCATATAAATTATGTCTGCAATAAAGCAACTAAAATGTTAGGGTACATTAAAAGAATGTCACATAAACTTAACCCCGTATCCTTTAAGATTGTCTATGTTGCCTTTGTACGTTCCCATGTTGAGTATGCCACATGTATTTGGTCACCACATCAATTAATATTTAAGAATAAAATTGAAAATGTACAGAAAAGATTCTTAAAATCCCTATCTTTTAAATTGGGGAATAATGAAAATATAGATACTGTTAGGAATAGTTTTGGTCTTGATAATTTATGTTGCAGAAGATTTTATTTTGATGTATTGTTTTTTCATAAAATAATCAATGGTTCTCCAATGTGCCCTGATATTCTGGCAAAAGTTGATTTTTATATTAAGGCAGATAATAAGTTAACTCGCCATCAACCATTATTTCGCATTCCATTCCATAGAACGAATTATGGTGTTAACGTCAGCTTAACCCATCTTTGGCCAACGGTGCGTATACGCACCATTTCAAAATGTACCATTAATTAATAACTTTCTATTGTATAATTTAATTTTTTGTTGGTGCTTCTAAGAGTAAACACAATCAACTTAATTTACATGTAGATTAAATAAATGTTTCTCATTAGTTACTATTGCAAATATTTTATTGAAAAGTCCTATTTTAAGAAGGATTTACTCGGGTTTATGCAAACATTATTTACTATTTCCAGATAATGTAATTTCAAGTGCTCATTGCCTGAATTCCAAGTAAACACATTAAGCATTATGGTAGAAGTGAGTAAAACAGATATAAGATTTTCTGGAAAAAGATAACGACTCGTAATCCTTCGTGGTGCGTATACGCACCGTTGGCCAAAGGGGGTATACCTGCTATATATAAGGATCGACATTTTTGCATACTGTTCATTGTAATTTGTATTCTTATTAAGCAAACTACATCAGTGAAATTATTGAAGATATTATTATGTCCAAATTTAAAGCTTTTTTAACCCAACGTGAATTAGTTGAAGAATTCGAAAGGATGCTGGACGAGATTCAAGATAGCAGAAAACAAGGTCAATAAGAGGTTTATGCAGTTCGGTGTATTTTCCCAGAAACTTGCCATAGATGAGCAAATGGTTCCATACTTTGGACGGCACTCGTGCAAGATGTACATCAGAGGAAAACCAGTACGATTTGGTTTCAAATTGTGGTGCCCGTGTTCTTCGGATGGCTACTTATTTCAATTCATTCCGTACGGAGGAGCAACAGCAGAAAAAATATCAATATCCTACAGCTGAAAGTGATTAGAGAATATAGCAAATTCAAGGGTGGCGTGGATCTCCACGACAATGGAGTGGCGAATTACCGCATCAAGTGTCATGGCAAGAAATGGTGGTAGCCGCTGTTTACTACTACAATATACAGAATGCTGGTAAGCAGTTGGAAGATTAGCCAAAGGAAGCAAAATTAGTCAACTGGATTTTAGATCTCATATTGTTACAAGGCTCTTGGTAGTAAAATATCCATCATTTGTAAGGGTAGCAGTGCCATTGGAAGTGCGCAAAGATAATGTTGGACATGTAATTATTGTGCATGAAACGAAAAAGCTGCTAAGATGTAAAGTGTGCCAATCAAACACAATTTATATGTGCAAAAAATGTAATGTGCATCTGCACTGAGAATGTTATAAAACATATCATATTTCATTTTATATACCCCTATTCGCCAACGGTGCGTATACGCACCACTCAAATTTTTGTATATCAAATTTTTTTTTTGAAAAAATTTTATTAAAACTTTCTTGATGAACACCATTCTAATGCGTTTTATTAAAAAAAATCTAAAATATCATCTATTTTTAACACGTTTTATGCGTTATTCAAATTTTCTTTATTCGAATTATAATTTAGACTTATTCGCAATGTCGTATAGTGAAATATATAAAAAAATAAAACAAGTTGATTGTCAGCAATTAAATATTTATTGATAGTAGAGGAGAACTGCGGGTACGGGGCCAGGAAGCATTCCCAAGGTCACTTCCGGTGTCAGGTTTCCGACTTCCGGTTTCCGGTTTCCGACTTCCGGTTTCTGGTTTCCGACTTCCGGTTTCCGACTTCCGGTTTCCGGTTTCCGACTTCCGGTTTCCGGTTTCCTACTTCCGGTTTCCGACTTCCGGTTTACATTAGATGACCTTGGATGACCTCATACATTAGATGACCTTGGATTACCTCAAGGTCATACACAGTTGACGTTTATTTTTGATCACCCTGTATACTGATTTTTTTGAATTTGGCGCCGGGGAACTTCCGGATCAACATAGGGTAGAGTTCGGTTTACATTAGATGACCTTGGATTACCTCAAGGTCATACACAGTTGACGTTTATTTTTGATCACCCTGTATACTGATTTTTTTGAATTTGGCGCCGGGGAACTTCCGGATCAACATAGGGTAGAGTTCGGTTTACATTAGATGACCTTGGATTACCTCAAGGTCATACACAGTTGACGTTTATTTTTGATCACCCTGTATACTGATTTTTTTGAATTTGGCGCCGGGGAACTTCCGGATCAACATAGGGTAGAGTTCGGTTTACATTAGATGACCTTGGATGACCTCAAGGTCATACACAGTTGACGTTTATTTTTGATCACCCTGTATACTGATTTTTTTGAATTTGGCGCCGGGGAACTTCCGGATCAACATAGGGAAGAGTGGTGGGGTAAGTAAATAGGGTGTGCGCGTTGAGATTGACGCATTATGGAGTTTACAAATACGGAGCGAGAGCCTCTATTGGTTCACATTAACAGTGCTATTGAAGCATACCACGAAGGTAAATTAAGCTCTCATCACTTGAAATATTTACCAGAATATTACCTGAAGAGGCTGGAAGGCCTGGAGCTTTTAAACATCTGGACATTTTTACCACCGAGCTTGAGGGATTACTGCAAGGAAAGATTACCGTGCTTTGAACACTACAATACGGGGAGGACCCACATCGATGGACCACCATCGCCAAAATACAAGTGCCATCAGTGTCTAAAAATAAATTCTCAACTGTAGTTGACAATTTATTTGTATCCAGCAAAATGAATTATACCACATTAATACTATCATCTGGATTTATACTATTTATTATAATAGTTGTATGTATTTTAATAGGGGAAGTACATGTAAATAAAATGAAATTTAAATAAAACTCCTTAGTTAAATAAAAAATGTTTCTTTATTTAATTTACTAAAAAGCAGTAATAAATGCACAATCACGATAGTTTAAATTAGAGCACCAAAACATCCTTCTTATGAGTTGAGGCCACTGAGTTGCTGACGGCACAACTTCTTGTAATTCGAGCCCCGGATTGCGTATGATATGTCTACGAACCAGATCCACTCTTTCTTCCTGGGCAGGTACGGGTTGGACCCTATCTCGTAATAAAACTCGAGCATGATGTTCACCTCGATACCACCCGGCAATGTAATCGTCAGAAGCCTGGTCAGACGCATTTTTCTGGAACGTAAAACACTGACGATTCATTTATGAGCAAGGGATATTTTTGTGTGAAGTAATACACAAATATTTATTTCTACGCTCTCCATAATTATTTTATACGCAATTAAATACTTACTTGACTGTGACAAACGCTCGTTCTGAACAAAACTAATTTATGGATATCAACTTGACTAATTCACAAAGTCCCATCACCATCGGGGATCACAGGATTAGCAAGAAAGCATATAAAAATATTATGGTGATATATATTGTGCAGAGGAAATTGAGTGTTGTTATATCGGAAGAAACATTTTTTAATTTAATGCGTTTGAAAGAAATGATTAATTACAAATTGAATGATTTAAAAGTCTTAGATTTTTATTCATATTATAATAGAATTTTATTGGCTTGTATAAATAATTCAAATTGTGATGATTTATTTAAAAATGTATTAAAGTGGAATTCTATTTATCATTATAATCAAAATGCATATTTAATGATGGAATGTTTGCATATGCATTTTAATAAAGTTAATACTGATTTGGAAATGATAAAACTTGCTCAATAATAAAAAAATATTTCAAAATGTATCCATCTATTATTTCTTATTAACATCCCCATCCCTTTAAGGTTTAAAAAAAAAAAAAATTTTTTTATTGATTAAAACTAATTTATTGAATAAAAATTAATCACTAATAGTACCTAACCTAAATTTAATCACTATTAATTTAAAAAATTACACACACATAAAATTAATATTCATTAATAAGTCACCAGTCATCGTCGTCTGCAGATTGGGGGGCGTCTGCAGATTGGGGGGCGTCTGCAGATTGGGGGCGGCATCGTTCTGGTATCCATCCGACTCCTCATCTGACTAATAAATAAAAACACATCATAATAATTGCGCTAATTCAAATTTGTATGACTCACATTTTCGACTTCCGTGTCAGCATCAAAAATGCTATCATCATCAACATCAAACATGGTGTGATCTAAATACGCGCGGAAACCCCCAGCATGTCTTCTCCATACAAAGTATGCTGGCGTTGGTGGTGATGGTGGCGATGATGATGTTGCTGGAGGTCCATACGCCTGTTCTATTATTTCTTGTGTAGAGGGCAACGGTGGAGTCGGGGGTGATGATGATGTTGATGGAGGTCCATACACCCGATCTATTATTTCTTGTGTAGAGGGCAACGGTGGAGTCGGGGGATTCTCCACGGTGGAGGAGGAGAAAGATTCTTCGTGGATGGCAGACAAAGGTGGAGTCGCTGATGGGGCCGATGTTGAAGCCGATGTTGAAGCCACTGATGGAGCCGTTGGAGTCGGCTTCACTCTTTTTTGTGGGGGAGGAGGACTGCTAGGGGAAGAACTGGCCAGTCGCTTTTTCGATGTATCAGTGGTGGTGGGTAGATATATCCTCCTTACCTCTCCTACTCCTATGTTTGCGCGACAAATACCGCATTTACGGCTTCGCCCTACCCTTCTCACACATCCCCCACAATATAGATGTCCACACCTCAGCGAAAATGCCACCCAATTTGTCATGCAAATTGGGCATTCCCCACATCTTAGCCCCTCAGTAAATTCTGTAAATATTAAAAATTATTTTATAAACATAATTTCTTATTACGAATTACTTACCTTCATCAATAAAATCCATTTTTCACAAAATAAAATACACTTAACACTTCTAACTACGCAAACTGAATGCGACTTTTTTTCACAAAATAAAATACACTTAACACTTCTAACTACGCAAACTGAATGCGACTTTTTATCACAAAATAAAACACACGTTCGCGGAATAAAAATCACTCGACACCGCGCAAACTGAATCCGCGTTTTTTCACAAAATAAAACACACGTTCGCAGAATAAAATTCACTCGACACTGCGAAAACTGAATCCGCGTTTTTTCACAAAATAAAACACACGTTCGCAGAATAAAATTCACTCGACACTGCGAAAACTGAATCCGCGTTTTTTCACAAAATAAAACACACGTTCGCAGAATAAAATTCACTCGACACTGCGAAAACTGAATCCGCGTTTTTCACAAAATTAAACACACGTTCGCGGAATAAAATTCGCTCAACACCACATAATCTTGTATATTAAAGGCTCCAAGTTGAAAAATAATTCAGTTTATTCAGAACACGCGTTACAGCAAAAACAATTATGGACAACGTAGAAATAAATATTGATTATACCCCGAATTCAGGCCAAGGGAGTCCTAAACATATTTACAACAATCTGCGAGAGTGTGTTGGTGGCTGTGATGGAGTTGTACATATATTTTCGTGATCGTGCATATTCAATCCTGGAAGAACTGATGGAAATAGATCCTTCTAATGCATTGCACATTCTTTTGACTGGCATTGAAGAAATCAGTTTTATAGACGAGGAATTTGGTTGGACACATGAGTGTGTGCTGGAACCCTGCTCTGGATATATTTGTAACAGGTTAAAAGATTCTTACATTTATATCATGTGGGACCATAAAAAATTCCATTTCGCGATTCCTATAACTGATAACGATCTGTGTCGGTTGGAATATCAGTTGGTACTTAATGCAGATCGTCGAGATGAGGAGGAAAAGCGCCGAGTTGAGGGGAAAAGATGGAACAAGATAATAACAGTGACTGGTAGCCATACCCCACCTTCTTTCTAGAAAAATTTAAGATAGTAGTACCAACTGAATTCTTATGTATATAAATTAGGAATTAATAATTTCGCATGCTGATGATAAGAAACAGCTCAAGGTAAAGTTCTACCGGATGTGGTTACGCACGTTCGCTATTTTTTCACGTAAAAATATTAAACGAATTGATTTTTAAAATCATAAAATGAGGATGTGGTTAGATGATAATTGTGCTCAATGCTGATTGGTTGATAGAAATCGATCCGATAATATATAATGAAAATTTATTAAGAATAATATTTAGTTCTGAGATGTCTGGTGATTTAAGACTAAGTTTGTTACGTAAAAAAAAGGTTCGACTTGATAGGGAATTGAAAGTGTGGCTAAATAAATTGGAACTATTAAAAAGTGAAATAAAAGTAAAGAGTGCTAAATTAAAGGAATATCGAGATTTAATTGCAAAATTTGAAACATTATCAATATGGTAAGATATATATTTATTTTCTCATCTTGAACAGCATAGATAAATTTTGAATTTGCAAAGCGCAGCTGAGCCTCCCACACGTAAGATAGTGGGAAGTAAATAGGCCCAGTTGATTTATCGGTTGCCAATTCTACGAAAGAAAGGTCATGAGTACGCTAGGACAATAAATTATTATTTATTAGCCAAAGTTATGAGTGTCCTAGGACATTAAATAATTCATTGAAGTAGGTGTAGAGTGCGCTAGAAAAATAGATGAATAATTGAGACCGGTCAAAAGTGCGCTTATTTGAAACAGTTTTATGATAATGTTATTGATTTAGAATTAGATGTGGATTGTCCTAATTTAAAAAAATCTTTCTATTGTTGTCAATCACATAGAAATAGATTAAGTATGTGTAGCATTGTAAATGTAGAAAAATTGTTTAATTATATAAATAATAAAAAATAAAAACAGTTTTTAATATTTTCATTTACTCACCCCTACTAATATATTGTACGGCTTCACAAATTTTGACTAAAATTAAAACATTATTCAATAACTATTTGTTTTAAAAGACAAGTTTGAATCAGTTTGGACTTGCAGTTAGATAAGGAGTCTAATGTGATAAGACCATCGCTATAAAGTGGCTCCAAGTTGAAAATTATTTAGTTTTGTTCAGAACGAGCGTTTGTCACAGTCAAGTAAGTATTTAATTGCGTATAAAATAATTATGGAGAGCGTAGAAATAAATATTTGTGTATTACTTCACACAAAAATATCCCTTGCTCATAAATGAATCGTCAGTGTTTTACGTTCCAGAAAAATGCGTCTGACCAGGCTTCTGACGATTACATTGCCGGGTGGTATCGAGGTGAACATCATGCTCGAGTTTTATTACGAGATAGGGTCCAACCCGTACCTGCCCAGGAAGAAAGAGTGGATCTGGTTCGTAGACATATCATACGCAATCCGGGGCTCGAATTACAAGAAGTTGTGCCGTCAGCAACTCAGTGGCCTCAACTCATAAGAAGGATGTTTTGGTGCTCTAATTTAAACTATCGTGATTGTGCATTTATTACTGCTTTTTAGTAAATTAAATAAAGAAACATTTTTTATTTAACTAAGGAGTTTTATTTAAATTTCATTTTATTTACATGTACTTCCCCTATTAAAATACATACAACTATTATAATAAATAGTATAAATCCAGATGATAGTATTAATGTGGTATAATTCATTTTGCTGGATACAAATAAATTGTCAACTACAGTTGAGAATTTATTTTTAGACACTGATGGCACTTGTATTTTGGCGATGGTGGTCCATCGATGTGGGTCCTCCCCGTATTGTAGTGTTCAAAGCACGGTAATCTTTCCTTGCAGTAATCCCTCAAGCTCGGTGGTAAAAATGTCCAGATGTTTAAAAGCTCCAGGCCTTCCAGCCTCTTCAGGTAATATTCTGGTAAATATTTCAAGTGATGAGAGCTTAATTTACCTTCGTGGTATGCTTCAATAGCACTGTTAATGTGAACCAATAGAGGCTCTCGCTCCGTATTTGTAAACTCCATAATGCGTCAATCTCAACGCGCACACCCTATTTACTTACCCCACCACTCTTCCCTATGTTGATCCGGAAGTTCCCCGGCGCCAAATTCAAAAAAATCAGTATACAGGGTGATCAAAAATAAACGTCAACTGTGTATGACCTTGAGGTCATCCAAGGTCATCTAATGTAAACCGAACTCTACCCTATGTTGATCCGGAAGTTCCCCGGCGCCAAATTCAAAAAAATCAGTATACAGGGTGATCAAAAATAAACGTCAACTGTGTATGACCTTGAGGTAATCCAAGGTCATCTAATGTAAACCGAACTCTACCCTATGTTGATCCGGAAGTTCCCCGGCGCCAAATTCAAAAAAATCAGTATACAGGGTGATCAAAAATAAACGTCAACTGTGTATGACCTTGAGGTAATCCAAGGTCATCTAATGTAAACCGAACTCTACCCTATGTTGATCCGGAAGTTCCCCGGCGCCAAATTCAAAAAAATCAGTATACAGGGTGATCAAAAATAAACGTCAACTGTGTATGACCTTGAGGTAATCCAAGGTCATCTAATGTATGAGGTCATCCAAGGTCATCTAATGTAAACCGGAAGTCGGAAACCGGAAGTCGGAAACCGGAAACCGGAAGTCGGAAACCGGAAACCGGAAGTCGGAAACCGGAAGTCGGAAACCAGAAACCGGAAGTCGGAAACCTGACACCGGAAGTGACCTTGGGAATGCTTCCTGGCCCCGTACCCGCAGTTCTCCTCTACTATTGATTTATAATTATTGTATTTATTTTTTAGTTTAGTTAATTAAGATTTTTATTATTAATATTCTTTAATTTTTAGTATTAGTATTATTGGATTATTTAAATTATTAATTATTGCATTTATTTTTTAGTTTAGTTAATTGATTTTTATTATTATTATTCTTTAGTTTTTAGTATTAGTATTATTGAATTATTTAAATTTTTGTAATGGTGAATCCGTAAATAAACTTTATTTATTATTTATTTAATATGAACTTTCAACAACTAACAGCCTCAACTATTCAGTTATAAAAGATAAACATTATTTTAGTTAGAGCACACACATATTAAAATTTCCTATATAAATACACATATAAAATATGGATATTTACACCAATGTTCATTAAAAAATCATTGATTTTTGAATTCAGAGTAGGTGTAATAGCATTCGTTTACCAGAAATAGTTTAAGCAATTTTTTAAAAGTCGTTTGATTTTTACATTCTCTTATGTTTAATGGTAATTTATTGTATATCGAGATACAGGAATATTTAGCTGGCTTTTCATATAGAGTTGTTTTGTGTGCCGGCAAGCATATATTTTTTTCCTATATCTTGTATTATATACATGGTGGTCCCCATTTTTAACAAATTTTGCTTTATTTTCCATTGCGTACATAGCACATTTATATATGAAGTTAGCTGTTATAGTCAGAATATTATTCGCAATAAATATATCCCGACAAGTGTCACTTCTTTTAATGTTGAATTTTAATCTAATTATTCGCTTTTGACATACAAATATCCGGTTTAGATTCGATCGTCCCCATACCATTATATTATAAGTTAGATGAGGATAAACCAACGCGTAGTACATATTTTTTAAATTATCCCTTGAAATCTTATCACGTAGCTTCGATACTGCAAAATAGGCACTATTTAGTTTGCCTGATACATAATCAATTTGCCGACTCCACTGCATGTCATCATCTAAGTAGCTGCCTAAAAATTTAGCAGCACTCAAATTGTTGGTTGTATATTGTGTTGGCTTTCTATTATAAAATTGCATTTCTATGGTTTTATTGCTATTCAGAATTAGCTTGTTTTTGTGACACCAGGCAATTATTTGTTCATTTATTGTTTTCATTTTTATTATTAATTCTGTTTGTGTTCGTGCTGAAACGATGACTGTCGTGTCATCTGCAAAATTAATAATGTAACCTTCGGTTATGAATTCATGAGATCATTAATAAAAAGAATAAATAAAAGAGGTCCTAGGGTAGATCCCTGCACTATCCCTTTAGAGAGGTTGAAGTTTTCTGATACCGTGTCCTCCAATTGGATATACAGATATCGATCCGTAAAAAAATAATTTATTAGTTGGAGCACATAACCGCAGACCCCAATTGCAAAAAGCTTTTCACTCATAAACTTCGCGTCAATTGTATCGAATGCACAGGAAAATTCATAGAACAACCCACTAACACTAAAGCCCGCATCCAACTTGTTCGTAATCTCCTCCATAACTTCGTTTTTCTCGAAATCCATGTTGATGTTCCGTCACGATGTTGAATTTGTTTAGATAATTCCATAGTCTCCTCGAAATAATGTTTTAAATTATTTTAGAAAAACAACACAATATTGATACCGGACGGTGGTTTTCCATTTCTGTGTGACTCCCTTTCTTGTGGATTGGTACCACTTTTAAAACCTTCAGTGCGTTCGGGAATTTACCAGTACTAAATGCCAAGTTAATTAGATATGTTAAGGGTTCCACTATCTCATTTACAACACCTTTTATTACTGGAGATGTAATTTGGTCGTTTCCTGCACATTTTTTATTTTTGAGTTTATTAATTATTTCTATTACATCAGGAGGAGTCGTCGGTTCTAGAAACATTGTATGATGACTAATTTTTGAAATGGTGCATTTTTTTGAAATGTTTGCTTGGAAGTGGTTCCCAATTTTTGTATCTGTAATGGTAGAATAAAATTGTCTAAATCATTTACGTAACATCCATTTTCATTTTTTATTCTTATAGGTTCAAATTTTTTATTTATACCTAATTCTTCTCGAACCATTTCCCATATCCTTTTCTGCTTATTATGAGAATTTAATATTTCTCGATCATAGAACTGCTGTTTTGTGTGTTTAATTAACTTCCTGTATGCTTTCTTTTCGACAAAGTATTTTTCTTTTAATTCAGTTGAATCTATGTGCTTCATTGTATGAAAAAAGTTTCTTAGGTTTTCACTTGTTTGTCGTATTTCCTTAGTTACCCATTTATTACGTTTTATTCTACAGTTTGTCTTTTTTACTAGACAAGAAATATTAAATTGGTGTTCAAATTCATCATTGAATCTTTTAAATGCGGAGTTTATTTCACTTGTCCTAATAATTTCCCAGTTTACATTTTTAAGACGGGTAGACAGCTCATTAATCGTCCATTGATTTATTTATCTCATTCGTTTTGTTGAATTTTTCTAATATACAGTAGACGTCTCCATATCAGTTTGTATGTATATACTTGGGCTAGATGGTCGGAGAGATTTAAATTAATATTTTTACAAGAAAAGGTTGGTAAATTGGTAATAATGTAGTCAATCTGTGTTTCTGATAGAATTCGCTCTGTCCTTTCATTCTCGTGGGTTCTTTTATTTTATTACTGAGGTTAAACGAATTGAATAAATCACAAAGCATTATTTTTTCAATTTTTTTTTCAATAACATGAGGGGTGAATGAAAGCTGTCTATCATAGACCACATTATCTAGATAATAATTTATAAGTAAAGTTGTTTGCAAGTAAAACTTAAACGTTTGCATTTAGATAAGTTTATTATATTTACACCAACTCTCTATAGAGTGCAAATAATTTTAAAGATATATAGCATCGAGAGGGAAGTTTATACTTTTAAAGATATTTATATCGTCTGCATACATTACAACTTCCGAAGACACATTGTCAACTATATCATTAATGAAAATTATAAAAAGTCTAGGCCTAGATTTGAGCCTTGCGGTACACCGCTAGAAGGTATATATTGCAAGGAACTGCAACCGACATACTGCAAGATAATTGATCTGATTTTTAGATATGAGTAAATTAAATCTTAAATTGAGCCAAATATACCAAAATTGTGGCCAATAGTTTCAAAAATCGGTGAAAATGACATCAATTTGTGATTTAGTGTTTAACTTATCTGAGACCAATTCAGTGCTATTCAGCAAGTTTTTTACAGTTGATATTTAGCTGATTTAAAGACAGGTGTGACTCAGCAGGTCTTCCATATTTTAGGAAATAGTGATGAACTTTATCGATAATATTGGTGTTATATCTATTATTGGCTGCTATTTGTTTCATAATATTAATTTCTTCTATAAGTTTATCATTGGTCATGTCAACATCAATGCTCTATTAATATAGGCATGAAAAGCTACCATTATTTGTAAATAGTGATGTGTTGAATGGGCAGGTATAATAAGGTCAGTAGTAGTGGGTTTTCTGTATATTTCATAACGTAGTTGCTGATTATTTTGAAAAAAACGTTTATTTTATTATTGACTTCGATTTCTAAAGTAAATTCAATATTTCTATGTAAGGAAGTAATGAGTAATTTTAATTTGGAATGGAAGTCTTTATCTTTCCAAATAAAAATTATATCATCAACATAACGACCCCAAAAAAATTTATTATTTGCTGAAGGAAGGTTGTGGATTTTAGTTTCTAAGGAAGACCATCGGCCATTTTGTAGAATTGATTATTAAAAGTACAGAAATTTTGATGAGTAATATGTTTTATTAGTAATAGCAAATTATCTCTGTCTGTAGTGTTATTTATCTTTTATTTAATTATATATAGGTTTGAAGTATTTGATGATATATTAAAAAATTAATTTTATATAGACAACATAACAATAACTGACTAAACTAAAGAGAAGCATGATAAAATTTTAAAAGTTTTAAATAAAGTAACGAAATCTGGTATAACTGAATCCAAATAAATTTCAGTATTGTAGTGAAAAATATTAATCACTTAGAGAAGGAATTGTTAGTTAATAGCTAGAGAGAAATTTAAGTAATAATAGAATAAAATAATTTACAAAAAGGAATGGACAAGGGGGATATATAGGAGAACATAGCAATATTTGTTAGGGGGGATTAAGTTAAGAGATAGGAGTACTTTGAAGTAACCAGATAGGTTAGTGATGTAAAATGTATATAACGTATATATTTATGTCAAATTGTCAAATAAAGATTTGTTGATCATATTTATGTTAATAGTTTTATAGCGCAATATTAGTGTTTACTTATTAATACAAAAAATGCATTTCATGATTCCTCAGAAATTTATCTTAATTACTGCCTCAAGATAGGTACTATCTACTACTACTAAGAAGATTCCATCTTTATTTCCAAAATCGAGCAATTTCCTTATTAAATAACGTCATGCTTAAAAATGTAAATAACCAAGATTAAATTAAAACATTTAATTTTTAATTATTTTTATCATGATGTTAATTGGGTCGCCTATGCTAAATCGTGGTATGAATGAAATTATTTTCCTAAATCACCTACGATTGTTTAAACTTGGATTTAAGCTCTCTAACAATTAAGGAATGATGAAATGTGAACGTTACATTGCGCCGCTTCTCTTCTTAGAAACGCAATTATTTTTTGTGTTCCCTTTTTACCTCAACTCAAAATCGTGTGACCATCACAATTGAAGTTAATACCACCAGAACCATATCTTAACCTAATTTTAAAGTTATGATTATTAGACTAACCTAACTTACTTTTGCTTCCTGACTTATAACTAGCCTTAATCTTAAACGATTCAACAAATCAAATAGAAAAAAGTCCAAAATCTACAATGAATATTTATTATTCATTTTTAACATTATACCTCAAATTAGGTTTCTAATCTTTTAGGGATCAAAGCGATAGATTTTTCCATTTGACAAAATACAGTTCTTTTTCCACACGAGGTTGCCAGCATCAAACTTTATTTGTCTCTTTCTTAAATTATATATCTTATTATTCTTCAGATAAGCTTACTTCAATCTACTATTTACGTCAGCATACATCTATGAAAGAATCCTATACAAACTATCTGGGGTCTCTATCATCAACATTTATGCTCTTCGCCATGCAATATTAATCTCCTCCTTAGTTATTATTATTAAAATATGTAAGTTTGTACTCATTTATAATTTTTGAATTTATTTTTATATATCATATACTTGTTTCTCATTAATCACTTGGTGAAACATTGTAGGTTTTAGGTTAAATTAAATTCACTTGGCTTGTTTCACAAGTTAATAATTTATTCCACTAGTTTTGGCTCAAGGCCATTATCAAGAATGATGTACAAAATTGATTTTGATACTTGGAAAAGAGAATTTTATCCCTTCACCTTAATCCGGGTTTTTTCCTTAATACCTCTTTTCCAAGTATCGTGGTTAAACCGTTTTTCCCTGTAATTACCGCACTGTACCCTCACTTTAATCTGCGTTTTTGTTAAGTATATAAGCCAAATAATTTTAGTTTTGTATTTAGTATTAAAACATTGATAATGGTCACTTTGTGTCCGAAATATATATCTGTGAATTTAAATAAAATTTGTGAAGTGAGGTTTTTAGTGCTTACTTATTTAATTTATTTTTGCAATTGCTTGCGTTTTTTCTTTTTAAGGATATGGTCTATTAGTTGTTCTTTATACGCATTGTTAGTGGCTATGGTCTTTATTATGATTGTAACATCCACCGTCGACGCTCGCCACTAGCAACCATCCTTGTCGCTCAGGTACTCTCGCGCTCATCCACCACCCTCGCGCGGCCACTAATGAGAACCACCGTCCCTACCACCGCTACCCTGGGATACCCGGCCGGACGCCTATAAAGCCCTCAGCCCTACCTCAAGAGGACACTTCACTTCACTTGCTCGCTAGCGCTGATAACGGCCTAACATTGAGTACCACCTAAGCACTGATTACGGTCTTAGACAAAGTTATCTTGATTTAGTGTAAAGTTGTACATATTCGTGTAAAATATACGTTTTAACTCACTAATGTGTTTACCTCATATCCGAACCCCTACAAACTGGCCTCCCAACGTGGGACCGGATATAAATCGAGAGCACGCAACAAAACCGAAGTAAACATGGCAGTTACACTAAGTAGGAACCTTGTGGAGGTGGAAGGATTCATTAATACCGTCAAGGTATATAAGAAAATCGAGAAAATCTCAGACGAAGACGCGCTAGAAGGTCTGCTACTCCTATTCACTGACGACTACAACGGCTACATGGAACGACGCTATTAAATTGTTGCGGGATACGTTCGCATCGCAGAAACCGGCATATGCAATATTACAAGAAGTATTCGCTAAACGCCAAGGAAACCAGAACACAGACACGTTCATCGCTGAAAAGAGGGCCCTCATCGCACAGATAACGGACCATAAACTGAGCTAGGCACTACAGATAGACATGATATTCGGCCAACTGAACATCAATATCCGTGAGAAAATACCTAGGGAAGGAATCACCACCAGAACCTGATATCCAAGGCACGGGAGATCGAACGCACATGGCAAGATAAAGAGGAACAAGAAAATTCCCAGTCCAGTACGAAGGTTGACGGAAAAAAAAAGAAGTGCACACACTGTCGCGCACACGGCCACGTCTTTGCCGAATGTCACAAACGAAATAAGGCTCTAGAAACCCAGGCAAGAATGAATGAAGAGAAAACACCCGCACCGACATTCTCATGTTACGGTTGCGGTAAACCTGGAACCATTCCTGCCAAGTGTACAACGTGCAATCCGACTTTCAACGAGAATAGTAAATTAGCGTTTTGTGCAGTTAATATGGTTACCCAACAACGACGAAGTCCGGTAGTTCACATTACTATCAATAACGCCACAGGAAGTGCATTCCTAGATTCGTGTGCTGAAAAATCCATTGCCTCCGCATCGGTGTATAAACACCTGCTACAACTCGGCACTAAATTCAATGACTTGCAAGGACAGGTTACGCTAGCTGATGGAAATCCACAAGAGAAAAACATGCTCAGCACCATAGTCATGGTAAATATTAAAAACCGCTGGATAAGGACGCCTTTCCTCGTCTTCCCGGACAGTACGAATAACGTTACACTGCTGGGGGTAGATTTTATGGAGAATGCTGGTATTTTACTCAACATACCCCAAAGAACATGGTCGTTCATCGATACGCCACAGGAACAGCACTGTTATGAGCAAATGGAGAATACCGAAACAGAAGCAGAAGAGGAGCGACAAAACAGGATGTGCCACCTGTATGGGCTAACAACGCCACTAACAACCAACACACCTGAACGATTCAATAACGAGCCGATGGACATAGACTGGGAAGAATATAGACCACCACCGCCGCTGATAGGTTTACTGCCAGAAACTCCTGAAAAAGTGGAAACCGATAGTACGTACTCGTCAGAGTATATTGACACCCTATTCGCCGACTATATAAATATCAGTCAATCGGTACATGCAGAGTATTCAAGAAAGATCTTTCCCCGAGGTGCAAAAAGACCAAAACCAACAAAATTATTCTACGTCAGTGTGTCCCTCCGTAACGATGAAGCCACAGATCTTAACGATCTAGAGAAAGAGGAGATCAATCAGATGCTGCAAGCCAACTCTAGCTCATTTGAATTTGGGGCCCTTCGACTACAGAAATAGAGCATACAGTCACTGTAAGTCAGGACATCCCAATAGTTACCCGCCCATATCGAATGTCCGCCGTACGATAGACAGAATTGCGGAAAGAAGTCGACGAAATGATGCGACTTATATTTCGTGTTAATCGAAATACGTTTTTAAAAAGATTTATTTTAATTATAATTATTAATAACAATTAATTAATACAATGATTATACGTGTGCACGGGTTGAGGAACAAGTCTAGACTAACTTAACATTAATATGAATCGCGGAGCTGGAGATTCTGCATCAGCGTTCTGGGAGCTGACACCTAAGCATTTATTATTATAAAGGGTAGATTAGAGGTGGTGACATAACTCCTCCATCCCTAAATTGAAGCATATTCATGGAATGAAGAATGCTTGATTGTTCGTCGGGGTTTGTTCTTCAGTAAGTTCTTGCCCGGGGATTGATGTCTGGTTTCTTGGACACTTCCGTCGTACCAATCGATATGTGTAGTAAATTCCAACGATGATTATGATAGTGTAGATTATTATAATCCAATAATTTGTTGAGGATTCATTCTTGTATTTCAGCTCCATCAACTTCATCTTCTTTTGATCGCGTTGAATTTCGTGTATTTTATCGAGATCGACGTCTTCGATGGTGATCCTTGGAATTTGGACTGCAGGTGATATTTGGGGTACTTCGATTTCTGGTAGTAACAGGGGTTCTCCTCTTGTAACCGTTTTCTCGTTCATTAGGTTGTATTTTTCGGTCTTGAATTGGCATCCAACGGGTAGATTAATTAAGTAGTTTCCTTTGAGCGATGTCAAGTCGGTTCGCTTGCAAATTGTTTGGATTTTAGTCCTTTTTGGGAATATTACTATGTAGTTGGATTCGTCGATTTGCTGGACGATGTCTTTTGTGGTTTCAATTGGTATTTGCTCGCATTTGTTTGCGGATGAGGTTAATTTTAAAAGTTGAAAAATACAATCTTCTTTTTTCAATCCATCGATGAGGTCACCAACGGGGCAATAGTAATTGGGATGCAGATTGATGCATGGCATGGACATGTACTGATAGAAATCTTCGTTCATGGTGAGGTAGGTATTTTCGGGAATAATTGTAGTTGCCTTTTGGGTAGGTATTGAATATAGGTGGTAATAGTTAAATGTTTCAGGATGCACTAATGGGAAGTGAATTACAAAAACAATTTTAGTTCCGGAATAATAAGCTTCTACTTGCAATAGGTCATAATATTTGTAGGTGTTGTTTGTTGCAGGTGGAAAATTGATTAATTGAATTATGTTTCAAAATAATTTTTTGAATGTTTTCGAGTTCATTAATTTTTAATATACTGTTATAGAGTGTACCAAGTCTAGCAAATGTGATTGCGTTTTCAATATCGTTTAATAATTGAATAATTATGTTTACTGTTAATCGTATTTGATCCAAAATATGTTTTGTTTTAATGTAGTTTTCAAAATTGAAGGTAAAGTTATCTATTGAGGTACGAATATCGTTTAAGCCAGTAGCTATTGCTTTTTGGTTGTTTACTATTACTGTGATGGTTTTATTAAAGTTATCAATAATATCGGTTGTTAATGACATTTCTCGGTTTAATTTTTGAACAATGTTATGTTGATTATTCTTAAGGTCAAGAATAGCTTGATCGTAGTAAACTGCGTCATTTGCGTCTAAATTGCCTGAAATACTTTTGATTATTGTACCTAAGCCATTTATTAAGCCTCTTTTTACTCTGTATGTGGGAATCATGGAATTAATTTTTTGTTCCGCTAATTTTAATTGAAATAATAGTATATGATCAACTTTATTTAGTTCAACGAGGTATCCTTGACTTGATCCGTTTTTTATGCGTTTTGATAGATTTTCGTAAATTCGATTCAACGTTTTTAGTTCATTATTTATTGGAGTTAAGTCAAAGTAGTGAATAAACGTATGAAATTTAGATTTCATTTTTGCTGTGCCTAATTTATACGGGAGGATGCCGGGGTTCTTGTCCAGGTTCGTTATTTGAATTTCTTGGAGATTTGCTGTCGCTGACAGGATCAGGAGGATTGTATGAGTCCTGTAACAATTTGGTTGTGTCAGATTTTGGTCTTCTTAAATTTTGTTTATGTAACTGTCTGTTGGTGGTTTTAATTTTTATACCTTTGTCTTCGATTACGTTCTGTTTTGAAAATTTTGGATTTAATTTATTTCGACTTGCTGTTGTAATTTTTCTGTAAGCGTCTGAGTAGGGTTCATAGTTGAGTGGTTCATGACGATTTTGATTATGATATTCTATTGTTTGTACTTTTTTATTGTATAATTGCTCATTTAATTTTTTATAAATTTCTTTTGTTATATCGCGATGTTCTTGAATGTAGTTGTTCAATAATTGATGATTTAAATTGATATCAAAAGGGTCTTTAGTGTTTAGATGTCCGTTTATTATATCGATAGGTTTTTGTTTTGTCATCGAATGTATAGAGTTATTGTATCCTAAAATTGCGTAAGGCATGTGATTTAAAATGTCAATTTTGTTATTATTTTTACTTTTAATTATTCTTAGATGTTTGACTATGGTCGAGTGAAATCTCTCAATTGGGCCGTTAGATTGTGGGTTATTGACTGTAATGTAATGAGTTTTAATTTTGCGTGTATTAAAGAATTCTTCTACAACTGTATTTTTTAATTCGGTTCCTCTGTCCATAACAACTAGTGAGGGGAGTCCGTGATGGGTCATAAAAATAAGGAATGATTTTACTATTTCTATACCTGACATACTGATTAGAGGATAAGCTTGAGCGTATTTTGAAAATGTGTCAATTAATGTTAGAAATTTTTGTCCTTGAGCTTGAAAAGTATCTGCATGGATTATTTCGAATGGTCTTGATGGTGTGGGTGTAATCATTAATTTCTGTTTGGGAGGATTTCTGTCATATTTATTTGTTTGACAAATTTCGCATAAGTTTATATAATTAGTTACATCGTTTTTTATTCCTGGCCAATAATATGATCTTTTAATTCGTGATTCGGTTTCTAAGATTCCACGATGGTTTGTTTTGCCTTCATGAAAATTAGATATAATTTCGTTTTGTCTTTCTTTATTAATAACATCTTGCAATATAGTATTACACTTAATTAATTTGTACGCGTTATTTTTAAATGTTTTTCTTAAAATGTCGCAAAATTGTGGTACATGTATTTCGTTGTCAAAATTAATTGTGTGAGTGAATTTTGGATCTATATAATTTTTAAATAATTGAATTACGTCATTTTCCGTATTATTTGTGGATACTTGAGCATATAATCGTTTTTTTGTGGGGAATATTTGTTCTATTTTTGGTTTCAAGGGGGAATGTAGAACAAAATTAATTTTTATTTGATGGTCGAATAAATTTAGGTTTTTTTCAGAAATTGGAATTTCTTGGAAGGGGCTTTCTTGATTTGAATGAGCTGTATTATCGTCGTCGTTATTATTTTCACCTATTTCGTCTGCACTAATTGTTTCTTCTGTATCTGCTGATATTCTACGATTAATTTCTTCATTGTCTCTAATATCGCATAACGGAATGTTTTCGCTTATGTTCGCTATTATTGATTCATTATCATTATTTTCTTGTTGACGTTGTTCTCGTGATTGCATTAAATTATTGAATTGATTCATGTATTCAAAAAAATCAAATGACTCTTTGGTGTGAATTTCGACACGTGATAAATTTGCCTTTTTTGTGTTCAATTTCGTAATCAAACTCTTCTAATTTTAGTCGCCAACGAACCAATTTTGAGTTTGGCTCTTTTAGTGACATTAGCCATTTTAACGGTTTATGATCTGTGATAATTTTGAATTTTCTGCCGTATAGGTACGGTCGAAAATATTTGGTTGCCCATACAATGGCCAATAGCTCCTTTTCAATTGTGCTGTAATTTTATTCGTTTTCATTTAAAGTGCGTGACGCGTACGCGACGGGTTTGTCTTTACCAACCGGACCTTGTGACAAAATTGCGCCGATGGCTACGTTGCTCGCGTCTGTGGTTAGATTGAAATTTTTACTAAAGTCCGGGTATTGTAGTATGGGGTCGTTTGTTAACAATTGTTTACAATATTCAATACATTTTATAAATTCAGGGGTATGCTCGATCGTTGCATCTTTTTTTAAACAAATTGTGAGTGGTTTAGTGATACGCGCAAAGTCTTTTATGAATTTCCGGTAATAGCCTAGGAGACCTAGGAATCCTTTAAGCTGTTTCTGTGTTTTAGGTAAAGGGTATTTTTTTATTGCTGAAATTTTGTCAGGATTGGGTTTTACGCCATCCGGTGTTATAATATGACCTAAATAGGACACTTGTTTTTTTAGAAATTCCGATTTATCGGGTTGGATTTTAAAATTAGTTTCTCTAAGACGTTTAAATACTTTTGTTAAACTTACAAG
Source organism: Ontholestes murinus (assembly GCA_963969525.1). Classification (NCBI taxonomy): domain Eukaryota; kingdom Metazoa; phylum Arthropoda; class Insecta; order Coleoptera; family Staphylinidae; genus Ontholestes; species Ontholestes murinus. The sequence continues at coordinate 28,821,672 of OZ018399.1, forward strand.
ATGTTCTTGCAAGGAGGTTGAATAGATAATTATATCGTCAAGGTAAACTAGACATATTTCGTTTTGTAAACCGCGTAATACATTGTCCATCACCCTTTGAAAGGTGGCTGGTGCATTTTTTAGGCCAAATGGCATTCTGATGTACTCGGAATGACCATTTTATTTATTTATTTATTTATTTATTTATTTATTCATCTTTGGACTTCTTTCTTAAAAAATTATGCATACAATTAAAAAAAAAAAAAAAAAAACAAAAAAACATTTCTACATTAAACGCAGTTTTAGGGATATCTGTGGGATTCATTTCGATTTGATGGAATCCACTAGCTAAGTCTAGTGTCGTAAAGTAATTACATCTACCTAACTTGTCTAATACGTCTGAAATGTTTGGTAGTGGGTATCTGTCATCGGTTGTCTTTTCGTTCAATTTACGATAGTCTACTACAATTCTCCACTTCTTTTTGCCAGAGGCGTCAGCCTTTTTTAAAACAATCCAAATAGGAGACGACCAAGGAGAATTACTTGGACGAATTATTCCTTGTTCTAACATTGATTTTATCTGTCTGTCAACTTCAGGTTTGTGAATAAATGGGTATCTGTACGATTTCGTGTATACAGGTTCATCGTCTTTTGTTTTTATTGAGTGTTTCACCTGGTTGGTAAAAGCTAAAGATTGATTTTCAGTATGAAAAATGTCTGAATATTTCTTACATAATTTTAATATTTTTTCTTTTTCTTCGGAATTCATGTGAGATGTACGGATAATATTGTTAATTTTAGTTTTTGAGTTAGGATCGGGTTCACTAATATCAGTGTGATATAATTCATAATTATTTTCGTCAAATGGAAACGTTTTTATCGGTTTTGTTAAAAGGAAAATTATGTCTTTGTCTGTTTTGTTTAATATTTCAATCATTGCTAAACCATTTTGAGAGTATGTTAAGGTTTCGGGGATTTCACAATTTTCAATAATTTGTTTGGGTATAATTATTTCGCCATTTAAATTGTCTACTGTCTACTTTCGTTACAATTCGGGTATAGGGGTCAATTTTTGTTTTAAATAAAATCGTTTGAGAAGTTTCTTGATATAAAATTGGTATTGTGCAATTGGGAGTAATTAATTTTGAGTTTACAAAATCTAGTTGAGCACTTAATAGTTTTAAGTTATCTAAGCCTATGAGTCCATCATAAACTGTATGAAACTTGAAAAGATAAAATTTGAGATTTATATTTTCTTTAAATTCTTTGAAAGCTAGAATTTCCGCACAATGATCGTGTGTTGATGATGTTGATGATTGGAAAACTGTGGATACAGTGAATGGTTCATAAAAAATATTATTTTTGTAGTTTTTAGAAGCAATTTCTGGGTTTATAAAGGATTTTGTAGATCCAGTGTCGATTAATAATTTTAAAGGGGGATTAGAAATTTGGATGTAGGGTAATTCTTTTTTATTAGTGGATAAATGATTTTCAATATTGATTAAGTTGTTTCGTCGAGATTCTGAACCTCGTGAAAATTTGAGATTTCATTTTCGTCAACAAAATATAAAATTGCAGTGTTTTCAGAACTTTGTTCATTAAATTGAGATTTTTCGATACCTTTGAGTGAATCAGTTTGATCGTTTATTTCGGTGTTGAAAAGTTCTTCGGCAATGTATTTTGGTTTTCCGCCGTTATTTTGAATATAGTTATTTGTGGGGTTTCTACGAAATTGTGAATTACCTTTCGTGGTTACACTCATTGGTGTAGGTCTGGGTTGTGGGTTGTTTGGGTTTGATTTCCAAACGTTTTGGGGTCTACCAAATACTTGTGAGTTTGTTGGAAATTTTCGTACTTGTTGATTATAATTTTGTTGTAAATTAATTGGTTTATTAGGAAATTGATTTGTATTATTATATTGATGTGGTCTATATTGTGCAAATTGTTGCTTTGCAAATTGTTGTTGTGCAGGTAATTGTTGATATCTTTGGGGTTGTTGCAAATGAAAATTGGGAGTTGTTCTTTTTATAGGAACATTATGTTGATTTGTTTTTTGATAGTATTTAATATTTTCTTCTTCTGTAATGAATTGTATGGCCTGTGCAAGTGAATCTGGTCGCATGGCACGTATTATCGGACCTAAAGGTTCTCTAAGACCTGCTAAGAATGTTTTCAACGCTTGTTTCTTGAAAAATTCGCGCTTAATTGGCTTTTCTGCGGCTAAGCAATGTAAATCTATGTCATTACAAATTGTATTAAGAATATGGATAACATTTTCATGAAATTGATATGGTGTTTCGTTCGGTTTTTGTTTTAAATTAACTAAATCCTGATTTAAACAATTTTCGTCTCTTTGATCACCGAAATTTTGTAAAAGTGCATTTTTTATATCATTCCAATTATTGGAATTGTTAATAGCAATAATTTCTTCCGCTCTACCTTCTAGTTTATTTAAAATACCATTTAACAACAACGTATTTTGGAAGTTGTTCACGTTTTGTGCATCGAAGTAGTGAGTAAGTACTGATTCGGATGCATTAATAAATCTATGCAATTTATTGGGGTTCCCATCGAAATTTGGGATAATTGATAGGGTTTTCATATCTAGAACTGGTACTACTGCCATATTATTTAAAATTTTAATTGGATTATTACCTTTATTAATTGTTAATTTACTTTTTATATTTTTATTTTGAGTTGTATCTAACGTAAGTTTATTGAATATTTCTGTTAATTGTAATTCCGGATCCCGATTAGTTTCGCAGGAGGAAGTAAGGGGATAAGGAGAGTCTGACATGAACAAAAGAATCTCACCACGTTATCACAACGCTTATTTGCATTTCTCTCGGTTACCGGCTCGAATTGTCCGTGACGGAATTTTCTTGCGGAAATGTGAACTTCGGGAGTCTCGTTTTCTTCTCAAATTCTTCTCGGATCCGCTTGGATTCGGTAATTGTTGTGTTTATTGATTGGAAGTTGAACTTCTTCTTCTTTGAATGGTTCTTCTTGATAGTACCGAAGGAATTAAAATTCCACGCCCGTAATTATTGATTGATTCACGATTTTACGAACTGTACTATCCGCACGACTGCGCCACTTATATTTCGTGTTAATCGAAATACGTTTTTAAAAAGATTTATTTTAATTATAATTATTAATAACAATTAATTAATACAATGATTATACGTGTGCACGGGTTGAGGAAAAAGTCTAGACTAACTTAACATTAATATGAATCGCGGAGCTGGAGATTCTGCATCTGGGAGCTGACACCTAAGCATTTATTATTATAAAGGGTAGATTAGAGGTGGTGACATAACTTGCGTCAAGATATCATTGAGGAAATCCCCTTGGGCAGCTCCTGTTGTAATGGTACCCAAGAAGGATGGAGGAACTAGGCTGTGTGTAGACTTTGGTAAATTAAATGCGATTACAGTACCAGACGTTTATCCACTTCCGCGCGTGGACGATCTATTGCATGCCATGGGTAAACCGTATAGCCGCTGGCTGATGAGTCTGCAGTCGCCGACAGGAAGATTGGCACGATGGGCACTACAGTTGCAAGCTCACAATCTCCAGATTGACTACGTACCAGGGCGTGCGAATAGAGTAGCCGACACTTTATCCCGTCCAGTCACCGATGACGACGATGATCAATATCCCTGGGAAATAAAGAAAGTTTCCATCGATATGAAATCCGAAAGGAGAGTGACATCAGAAATGCACAACTCGTAGATAGCAATATAAAGAAAATAATTGAGGAGCTGGAAGCCACCCAAACTACCGAAAATGCTGTCTACTGGACAAGAAAAGGGTACATCATGGCAAATGGTATTTTGTACCGATACGACCCTCAAGGAGAGCAAGAAGATGCACAAGTGGTACCTAAGGAGGAAATTCCACGTGTGCAGAAAGCATTCCATGATGATGCCACGGCTGGACATTATGAAATCCAGAGAACTCTCTCACGCATTCGACAAAATTATTTCTGGAAAGGTATGCAAAATAGTGTGGAACAATACCTTAAGCAATACGCCGCCTGCCAACGATATAAAGTAACAAATTTGAAACTTGCCGGATTACTACAGAAGAAGTATTTTTACGTTACGGCTTCCCATGTCGCGTGATTAGCGACAACGGAACACAATTCTTTAGTGCTGTGATGCAGCACGTCATGTTCACGTTGGGAATCCATCAAGCACTGCTACCTAGTTACCACCCTCAAGCAAATCCAGCGGAGAGAAAGAACCGAGATTTGAAAACACAACTGGGAATACTCACAGGAACACACCATGCACGATGGGCAGAAATGTTACCAGCCATAAGATTTGCCATGAACACGGCCATGTGCCCAACCACCGGGTTCAGCGCTGCCTTGTTAACTTTCGGTAGAGAACTTCGTACTCCCTACGAAGCCACGGAAGATCCCAGAGACATTCTTGAGTCCGAAAACTTCATTGCCGAGATAACCCCGTATCTCTCCCGACTCACAGAATATTTACGTCAAGCCGCCGAAACTCAGGACCAGCAACAAGATCTCCGGAAGAAGCAAGCTGACCAGAGCAGAAAACCACTCCTCAGTATGCCGCTGGAGACAAAGTTTGGGTAACTCTACACCCCCTGAGTAATGCCAAAAAGGGATTCAGCTCCAAGTTGGCTCCCCGAAGAGATGGATCTTACGTCATTTTGCAGTCCCTTGGACCAACCATTCCTCAGCCCTCACGCCTTGCGTTGGATTGGATGCCGCCGCCCAGCCCATCAAGCCATTACGGAAACGGGAAAGGCCAAGGAAGAACTAGTGGATGTCTGATAGCTGGATGGATCGTCGGGACGACTTCACATCCAGAGTGGGAGACTGCAGCATCCACCCTCGACGCTCGCCACTAGCAACCATCCTTGTCGCTCAGGTACTCTCGCGCTCATCCACCACCCTCGCGCGGGCACCAATGAGAACCACCGTCCCTACCACCGCTACCCTGGGATACCCGGCCGGACGCCTATAAAGCCCTCAGCCCTACCTCAAGAGGACACTTCACATCACTCGCTCGCTAGCGCTGATAACAGCCTAACATTGAGTATCACCTAAGCACTGATTACGGTCTTAGACAAAATTATCTTGACATAGTGTAAAGTTGTACATATTCGTGTAAAATATACGTTGGAACCCACTAACGTGTTTACCTCATATCCGAACCCCTGCAAACTGAACCCCTACATGATCAATTATTTTTCAAAGTCAACTTGGTTTAGAGGAATATTAATTAATCGGTGCAAAAATTAATGAAAAGTGCTATGTTTTATTTAATTAGGCTTCTGGAATTATAGTATCTGCGCTTGTTTCTTTTCTAAAAATGTTGTATGCAAGTGTGTTTTTGTCTGTTTTTAAAATATTTAGATCTAAAAACTTGAAGCTGTTGTTCTCTTCTTTTTCAACCGTAAATTGTATTTGTTTATACAATGAATTTAGATATTTTGTAAATATTTCTAATTGCCTAAATGTTCCTGATAAAATACAAAAGATGTCGTCAACGTATCTAGTCCAAAAATGTATATGTTTACTTTCTTCTTGTTGTAGTAAATTATTTTCAAATTTTAGGTTTTTTATATTTCTTTCTTCTAAGGTGACTGTTTTATTGCAAATTATTTCTGAATTAATTCTCTTTATATTCCAAGGAAGTAGTAAAAGCAGCCTATCAGATGTGGATTTCTTTGGAAATGAAAAAATGGAATAAACAGCAAGACGCTTTATCAAACATGTTAAAGCTACTACACACAAGACTTGTTATGAAACTACACCCAATAGAATTGGAAACGCATCATTCGAACATTTCAACATCCAAAATGTGAACAGCGAAAGAGTTATAATTGAAAAAGTGAAAGTGAACGGTAACACCAGTTATGGTAAGCAAAATAATGTTAAATTATTTCCCATAGTAGTAAATCTAACAGATTAAAATTTATTGGTTTACAATACAACCCACATATAACACTAAAATCATCACTAGAGACAGTAGGAATTAATTCAGACATAATTTGCAATTAAACAGTCACCTTAGAAGAAAGAAATATAAAAAAACATAAAATTTCAAAATTAATTAAAAAACAGAAAGTGTCACATTATAAAAGGAATAAACATATTTCTGAAAAACAAACAATAAATAACATCAAACAAAAGCTGAGGAATAATAATTTAATTATGTGCAAATCTGATAAAGGCAATACGGTAACTATAATAAATAAAACAAATTGCACTAAAAAAAAGAAGATTTATTAAATACAGTTAATTTTAGTAATAAAAAACTAGACCCAACCAATTTAATTTCAGATAGGGACATATTGAAGCTAATATTAATGAATCCAAAAGCTCCGACACTATATAGTTTACCTAAAATCCACAAAGACGAAATACCAATGAGACAAGTGGTTTCATACCTACAAGCTCCGACGTATAAATTATGTAAATTTCTAACATTTTTGGACTAGATAAGTTGACGTCATCTTTTGTATTTGGTCAGAAACATTTAGGCAATTAGAAATATTTACATAACATCTAAATTCATTGAATAAACAAATACAATTTACGGTTGAAAAAGAAGAGAACAACAGCTTAACTTTTTAGAACTAAATATTTTAAAAAGAGACAAAAACGCACTTGCATACAAAATTTTTAGAAAAGAAACAAGGGCAGATACTATATTTCCAGGAGACTTGAATACGCCTAATCAAATAAAACATAGTACTTTTCATTTATTTTTGCACCGATTAATTAATATTCCTCTAAACCAAGTTGACTTTGAAAATGAATTGAACATAATAAAGATCATAGCCACTAACAATGGGTATAAAGAACAACGAATAGACCATATCATCAAAAAGAAAAAAACGCAAGCAGTTGCAAACATATATTTATAGTGTGACAAAATTGGAAAAACGTAATTAGAACTGGTTCGAATATGTAAAGAACCTTTCACATGAAATTAAAACTATATTTCAAGGGAAAGAAAATAACATTATTTGACTATGTTAATAAACTTAGGAAAATTGTTAATTAATAACAAAATAACATCATCTAACAAATTTAGAAAGAGCGGAGTGTACGAATTGAAACGCGATGAATGTGATTCAATATATATATAGGAGAAACTGGTAGATCGTTTGAAACTAGAATAAAAGAACACCGCAATGACATATTAAATAATAAACAAACGACGGATCTCGCTAGACATTGCATCACATCTAATCATATTTTCAATTACAATGATTTTAAAATATTGTATTCAGGTTATAAGGGATTTGTACTTATAGTTGATGCTTGAAGCCATTACTTTGTGATACATTTTGAAAATTAGGACGATAAATATTTTTGATTTGTACTTAATCACCGAGAAGGATTGGAAATAAGGAAAGCGATAAACGCAAGCTAACAAGTTATCAACGACATGGACGAATTATGGTATTCCCCAATATTAAATGCCCTTATTACTCGGAAAATCGGTCGGCACCAGCAATGGAGTCGGCCGACAGCTGCAGGCAGAGGCTGCCGAGCGCGTCTCCGGGTGGTGGATAGGAGCGTGACCGAGAAATCGGCCAGTAGCTGGCATAGGGTCGGGCAGGTGGGCCACCCCCGCATGACCGGCCTAAACCAGCTGCCGCGAACCAACTCCCCCAAGCTACGGCGTACAGACATCGTGCCTAGGGCTGCATGGCACAGGGTTAAGTGTCGCGAACGATTCCGTTGGAACACCGGGCGACCTCCCAACGTAGTTGAGCCTTCTGTGCGTATCGGGGCACTGCGCATAGCGACCACTTATTTCCTCCGTACTCGTGGGAACAATAATGGACCACCAAAAAATAAAAACAAAAACTACCATAGGGGGCTCTTCGGAGAACCCTACCTCCCCTGGCGCCGCCACGGCTGAACCTGAACGACCTAAGCAGCGTTCGGGGGCGGCCAGACGACACCAGAGGAGAGAGAAACTCGACCAGAGGGCAGGGACGCCTAAGCGTAACCTACCTCAGGGAGAGCAAGCGTTAGGGGAGGGGTCGCACCCGCGACGCCCTGCATCAGCGTCAGCACCCGGCTCGTCAGGGACGCAGAAGCGAAACCTGTCGAGCGACAGCACACCTCCGGGACTCCAAAAGAGACCGACAAAAACCCCGAGAGGGGGCGAAGGGCCTCCGGCAAAGAGAACCTTCAGTGACACACTGACGGGAATAGCGCTCGCTATAATACCGAAAGGATACCCAGAGACGAGCATAAATGCAGAGGAAGCCGAGGCTATCAAAGTCTCGATAATCCAAAGCATTGATGCTACGGTAAAAGGACAAGCCTCACCGAAATTTCAGGAATGTACCCATAAAGGGGGATTCCTGAGAATAGTATGCTCAGACCTTCCAACCAGGACATGGCTCGAGAGCATAGCCAAGGAGAAGAATTTTCTGGGGAACGAAAAGGAACTTCAGATCATTGATTTGAAGGACCTACCGGAACCCAGGAGAGTACTAACGTGGGCTCCAGGACCACCAATAGAGGCCACCACCTTCCTCAAAAGAATATCGGTGCAGAACAACGTAAGCACCGATACCTGGAGAGTAGTCAACAAAAAACCGGACCCCAAGGGAACTCAGTACATCATACTGATGGACAAAGTCTCTTGGGGGAAGGTGAGCGAAGGGAAGAAGTTGCACTTTGGCCTTTCAACCATCATGCGCTGGCGGCAAAAACCGTCGGCAGACCTGAGGAGACCGAAGAGGTAGCAATGGAAGGAATTCCAGTGCCCGGAGAGGGAGCAATGGACGAGAGTCCGTTGCCCGAATCGCCGAAGGGTAAGTAATGTTCAAATTAAGAGATTAATATACACCACTGTAAGGCGGCATCTGCTGCCCTCAGTGCATATATCCTAAGAGAAAATATTGACATTGCACTTGTACAAGAGCCGTGGCTTCACAAGGGAATAGTAAAGGGGTTAAACATACAGGGCAGGCGACTAATTGTCGCCGAACCAATGTGTAACCCACGCACATGTATAATAGCAAAACATGGACTGAATTTAATGTCATTATGGGACGTATGTTGCAGAGACCTAGTGGCAGCACGGCTGGAAGTAGTGGAAAGGGGAACGCGGAGGGAGTTTATACTCGGATCCGGTTACCTTCCCTACGACCAACCAGGACCACCTCCGCCAGACGAGATTCAGCGGCTGATACACAGCGGAAGCCACAAGGGAATACCGCTGATCCTTGGATGCGATGCCAACGCGCACCATATTATATGGGGGAGCACGGACATCAATCCAAGAGGTGAGAAACTATTAGATTTTATCTTAGAGAATGACATTGAAATAGTAAATATTGGAAATGTACCCACGTTCGTAAACGCGGTGCGAAGCGAAGTAATTGACATAACACTTGCCTCTTGCAAGGCAAGTGAAATGGTAAAACACTGGCATGTATCTGAGGAACCATCACTCTCAGATCATCGATATATACGATTCGATATCGAATCAGAAGAAGCATCTGAAATCCAAAACAGAAACCCGAGGAGAACTGACTGGGACCTATACAAAGAGGTACTAGCCAGCCGAATCTGGGACTACTCATGGTGCAAAGCATCACAGACTCTATCAATACTGCGTTTGAAGCAAGCTGCCCAAGAACAACCAAACCTACCACAACCAGGGTCACCTGATAGGGCTAAGGCACGCACCAGGAGACTGTTTAATACAGCCAAGAGAAACGGTGAATGGGCGCAGTACAAAACGGCCCTCACGGCATATAACAATGCCATTAAAAAAGCCAAGAGGGAATCTTGGCAAAAATTCTGTGGGGACATAGAAAGTGAACCCACAAGCTCCCGTCTACTCAAGACGCTCAGCAAAGATCATGCTGGGAACATCGGCTCACTGCAGACCAAAAATGGAAAGTACACAGACTCGGTAGAAGAGACCCTGCAGGTATTACTGCAGACGCACTTCCCGGGTTCTGCAATACTTGACAATCCTGTTTCCGAGGACCTAAGCGAGCCCAACGCAGGGGCTCCAAAACGGGACTGGGAAACAGCGAAAATGATAATTAGACCAGGTGACGTTGAGTGGGGAATTAACACGTTCAAACCATTCAAATCACCAGCTCCTGACAGGATATATCCTATCATGCTACAAAAGGGGATAGCAACGCTGAGGAAACCACTATGTGATATCCTCAGAGCAAGCCTTGCCCTTTCATACATCCCAAGCAGCTGGCGGACTGTAAAGGTGGTATTCATACCTAAGCCAGGGCGTGATTCATATGCCCAGGCTAAATCTTACAGACCGATCAGCTTGTCATCATTTATGTTAAAACTACTAGAAACACTAGTAGCGAGGCACATACGGGAAGGAGTTTTAAAGGACTCGCCACTACACCGTCAACAATATGCCTACCAAGCGGGAAAGTCATGCGAGCTAGCAATCCACCAGCTAGTGAGCAGATGCGAAAGGACCCTACAATGCAAAGACGTTGCATTAGGGGCCTTTCTGGATATTGAAGGGGCGTTTGACAACACAACCTTCAACTCCATAGCAACAGCAATGGAGAAAAGAGGAATTAACCCGCAAGTCCGACAATGGGTAAAAAAGATGCTCAGAAGTCGGACTGTGACGACTACCCTATATGGAAAAATAGCAGAAGCGTTAGTCGCTGGCGGGTGCCCGCAGGGAGGTGTTCTCTCGCCGCTCCTATGGTGCCTCGTCATGGACGACCTTCTGCTGCTACTCGAAAGCCAGGGCATATATGCACTGGGGTATGCAGATGATCTGACCATTCTAGTAAGCGGGAAGTTTGGGACCACTGTATCAAACTTGATGCAGAAGGCACTAAATACCGTAGAAAGATGGTGCAGGAATGAAGGGTTAACCGTAAACCCGTTCAAAACGGCGATCGTCCCTTTTACTAGGCGACGAAAAACCAATGACATAAAATCACTACGTATGTATGAAATGGAAGTTCCAATCAAAAATGAAGTAAAATATTTAGGGGTCATACTTGATACCAGATTGAACTTCAACTTCCACCTAGAGAGCATCAGCAAAAAGGCCATGAGAGGACTTTTTGCGACCCGAAAAATGGTAGGACGCACATGGGGACTGAGACCCAGTATGACCAAATGGCTATACACTGTGGTCATAAGACCTATAGTGACATACGCGGCGCTCGTTTGGGGAGAAAAGACCCAAACCAAAAGTGCAGCAGTAAAACTCGAAAGAGTGCAAAGACAGGCGTGTCTGCTAATCACTGGGGCAATGAGGACCGCCCACGGCAGCCATGGAACACATATTATCGCTACCACCACTACATTTATTTGTAATGATGGAAGCTAGACAGGCAGCCTATAGGATGCACATAAATGGACATACTTTAAATATGGGGCCATCAAGACCGGCAACATTTAAAGTACTACAAGAAGAAGAGACACTAACAATGAGGTCCGATTTCACCAAAATCGTACACCCATCCCGCAGATTTAAAACGAGCATACCACAGCGGAGTGAATGGACAAATGGAACATACCCGGGAACGAGTAAAGGAACCATCTGGTACACAGACGGGGCCAAAATACTAAAGGAACCGGGGCTGGTATCTATGAAGGCTGCAACCGGAGCAAACAATTCGCGATTGCTCTGGGGAAGCATGCCTCTATCTTCCAGGCCGAAATAGCCGCCATTGACTGGTGTGCTCATCACTTAATGGAATCGGGACTTAAAAAAGAACCAATTACCATTATGACAGATAGCCAGGCAGCCATAAAAGCGCTGGCCTCACCGATAGTGCAGTCCAGGCTGGTCATGACTTGCATAAACAGACTGGACGCACTGGCGACAACAAGAGAAACACAGCTAGTATGGGTACCCAAGGACCAAAAAATTATTGGACACTTGGGGGCCGGCTTGCTGGCTAAACAAGGAGCAGCAGGTGAATTCATAGGACCTGAACCCGCTTTCGGTATACCCCATGAAACCGGAAAGGAAATAATCCGACGCAAGTTAGCAGAGGAGCACAAAAAGGCATGGCAAAACCAAAATGGAATGAGGCATACAAGACTCTTCCTAGATGGTCCGGTACCTGACAGCATGTTGAAGCTGTCTAGACTGAGCAGACTGAAACTAAGAAAAATCACAGGACTAGTCACTGGACACTGTGACCTGAACAAGCACAAACATAGGATGGGCATTGAGAAAAGCCCCCTAGGCCGTGGGTGTCTGGAAGAAGAGGAAACTCCCGTACACCTACTGTGCACTTGCGAAGCATACAAACAAGAACGCAAGGCGAAACTCGGGAAGCCCATGCTTCCTGTAGAACAGCTAAGGAATATCCCCTGGCAGAAACTCCTGGACTTCTTAGAAGATACAGGAGTTCAAAAGGAGTAAAACAGCCAGAGGCGTACAAAAGGACCACGGAGACCGCAGTGCAGGGACGCTAAGCGACACCACCTCGTGAGGACAAAAAAAAATTACCTGATAGTATTTATAGTCGCAAAAAATTAATTTTGTACATCATTCTTGATAATGGCCGAAACAAGTCGAATAAATTATTAATTTGTGAAACAAGCCAAGTGAATTTAATTTAATCTAAAACCTACATTTATTTTTATGTACATGTATTTTATAGTTAGTTTAACAAAGTTTTGGAAATATGTAATAAACTTAATAGAGGGGGTGTAAGGAAAAGTATTTCGAATAAGCAACCTCTTATGCGTAATATGTGTATTGCGTGGTATGTGTGCGGCAGTTTCTGCTTGGTAGTTGAATAAAACTCATTGAAGTAATACGACCGGTCTTTGAATATAACCTATCGTCACACTGTAGGGTATATGTGAGCCTCATTATGCGGAAAGAGGACATTGGCCACTTCTGCAATCCCACACGGTGCCAGAACAGCATTTTTAGAGGAGTGATAGGCGGGCACCTGTGTCTAGGTAGGTGCATGATTCTGGCGCCAAGCTTAATGACCACATCTCAATCATCTTTATTCCTGACCCAAGAGCCTTTCACCCTCGAGGCGTTGGGCAACTATTCTCCAACGAGAGTGAGTCAATACTTGGGACCTTACCCATAACCCTACGGGAAGGCCTATGGCACAATGACCTCTCGCTGGGTATACCACTGGCCGCTGGCCTGATAGATAGTCCCCCGTTTGTGGGCTCGCTTAATACCCTGACCAGTGTTGTCTGCTTTTCTGCTACAGGGTTCGTCTGTCCAGCAACTTCTCCGCTGCCTCTTACGGCAATCCACCAGATCACTGAAGGAGAACTTAATACTAACTTTCATTCTGAAATATTTGATATAATAAGGGTTTTACTATGTACATGTTTTTATATCCTCCTTTTTTCCGGTCTCCGAAATGAATATCTATCCGGAATTTTTAAAAAATATTGATTATAATTTTTTGATACCAGGAGTCGAAATTTGTATAATTTTCTAAGTAAGTTACCTCTCTGACTTGATTTGTATCCACAAGTCCTCGACAGTGCGTTTGGAACAACATGAATCTTTTTCTTGCTATGATATAATTTCGCGTTATAATGGCCTAGTTTTAACGCCCATCTATGTAATTGTCCTGTAGAAATATTATTCGTTCCTTCTATATAGGGTTTAAATTTCTCTACGTCGAAAATCAACGCTCGACATTCCTGTTCCGTAGCGCTGTAGTTACACTCGGCTCTCGACAATGACCTACTCACAAAAAACACGTGTTCTTTTTCGTTTTCTCCGGCTTGTACGAGAACATCACATATTTCGTTATTAGAAACGTTGCACAGGATATAAAGCGATTTTAAAAGCTATATTTCCCCTTGTTTCTTCCTGTTAGAAGTGCATTAATCCGTGCTACTAAGGTGTAAACCTCCTATATATAGAACATAGTCCGAATAATAATTTATTTTCTGCCACGTTAATTAGAATTGGATACTCCACCATCGCTACTACTTTATTAAAATCGGTCCTGTCTAAAGCTGTCAACTATTATTAATTAATTATTAATAATTTATTTGTATTCATAAATGTAAAATAAACTTAGGGTAGAATAAAAAATTAAATTAATGCTTAACAATCTAAAACTTAAGTATAATTTTCAAAATTAATCTTGATGTAGAACTTAACATAATCTAGTGCTTAACAATGTAAAAATTAGGTGTAGTTTCAAAAGAGGTATAAATAATATTCTCACAAAACAGCCTAATGAATAATTAGGTATTATTTTAAGTGAAGGTGGTTGTGAAATATTCATTTATTGAGTAGAATGGTGATGCTAAAAACAGTTTTTTTATTTCATATTTGAAATCTTTCCTTTTATTTAGATTTCTGATATGGTTAGGTATTTTATTGAAAATTTTAATACCCATGTAGTGAGGTCCTTTTTCATATAGTTTTGTGAGAAGGTATTGCGAGGGAATTTTCCGGTATAATTGTATCAGTGAATGTTTCCTTTCTGCAAATTTTAAACTCCAATTTGTTTAGTTTGTGATTTTAATATAGTTAGGTCTGACAAGTTAAGACTATTTTCATTTTCATACTCTAAGGTGAATTTAATATTTTCATTTATTGACTTCATATATAATTTTCGAATGAGTGTAGCTGTCGTCTAGCACCTATCACAACGCAGAAAATATTATCTACATAGCTGGCCCAAAATTATATATTTTTTTAATGTGTGTTACTAAAAATGTTTTTTATTCAAAATTTGACATAAATATTTCTGCTAGTAAAGATGAAATCGGGGATCCAAAATAATTTTGTCTGAGACATTGGTTGATGAGCTCTATCATTTCTTTTTTAAAATTTATTTCTGGTTCGTCAGTTGTGTTTATTAATGATTGTAAAATTTATTTTAATTTTTTATTGGAATGAAAAGACTTTTTACGCCAAATGATATTAATTTTGCATCATCAGGGACTGACATTAGTTTTAATTTGTTGACTAAATCTATAGAATTTTTAATCACGTATCTGATTTTATAGTTTGCATATATTATATGCAGGTGCATACATGTATGACACAACATGTATCATAGCATGTGGTATTGGTGTAGCTTCGTTAGTCCATATAGTATTGGGGCCCTCGGGTTCATCTTTACTAGTCTAAATCTATCTGAATTTTTATTAAATTGACGCCCGATTTTAACGATTTCTTAACTTCTGATTGAAATTTATTAGTTGGGTCTTTTTTTAGCACTTTAAAACGATTTGAATTTTATCAATATATATATATATGTGTGTCGTTAAAATTGTGACTGTGTTACCTTTATCGACTTTGGTCAAAACCAAATTATTATTTTTGTGTATTTTTGATGTTTTTGACTACTGTTATTTCTCATTTGTTCTAATTTTGTAATTTACATTTACTTTTATGTTGTGTAATTAATTTTGCAATTTTAATTTTCGTTAATGTTTTGTCTTGATCTGAGTTTAATCTATTGCACGTTATTTCTGCATTGATTCCTACTGATTCTGTTAATGCATTAGAGTTTAAATTAGGGGAATATTTTAAGCATTTCTGTAATAAGGATAATTTTGCTTGACTGTACGGTGTGTTAGATAGATTTACAAGTCTGGGATAAAATTCAATTTTACTGCACTCACTATGCACTATGATTCTGTGAACGTGAATGATTTAAATGCGTTGCTTTGATGAATACTGCTCGAGCCCGATGGTTTTTGCTTCTTCCCTCAGCTTCGCGTCAGTAGAGTTGAATTCGGATGGATGAAGGCATGTTGCGAGTCTTAAGTGTAGTAATTTTATGATATGCGATAATGTGTTACTTGTATTATACCATTTCTTCATTATGAGGAATATTCACTTGTGGTATGCTTAATTAATTGCTTCTTTTGCTGCTATTGAGTGGTGGTTGGTGTGAATTTTAATCAATTCAACAAATAAACGTTAGTAAGTCATTGTGAACAAAAAGAACTTCTAAAAATTTTTTATCCACAACAACAATATAATAGATGGTATAAAATCGGATTCGTTAATAAACTATCACATAATATTATGCACTGTTTCAAGGGCGGCGAATTTAATATTATTTGCACTAACACTTTAAATATTGCTAAACTATTAATTATTAACAAAACAAATATAGAAATTGACAAAAAAGTGGTATATATGAGATCCATTGTGGACAGTGCAATGCAATTTATATTGGTCAAACAGGAAGATCGTTTGAAGTGAGGCATAAAGGACATAAAAAATCAATCATGGACAACAAATATACCTCAAGCTTTGCCAAACATTGTATTGAACGAAACCACTTTTTCGACGCATAAAGATTTAAAATCGTACACTCAGGTAATAAAGGACGGTACTTATGTTAACGGAGGTCCGGAGCGTCTTGTATTTTGTGTGCTTGATTTAGAATTAAGAGCATGCAATTAAGAGCATGCTCAGTATATAATAAAAGAATGATAATAAATTTACTTACCAAAATTATCTTTCGTCTTGAATGCACTTTTATTATGTAAAAAGAAAAATAATAATAAGGATTCGTTGAATACTGAATGTGATTTATGAATGAAAAAAAATATAGAATTTCGAGAAACAACAATATAAAATTTATTAATAATGATAACAGACTATAAACAATAAAAACGAATGATTGAATTAGGCAATTAATAATAACAGAACTAATTAATAAAGGTGTGACTAAATTAATATGAAAGTGAACAAACTAATGTGATGACTAACGCGACGACTTACGAAATGCTAATGTAACAATGATTCGCGATACTGATGAAGATGGGCTTTAGGTGTTGATGACGATGTCTTGGTACTTTGATGATGATGATGATTTCCACACATGAACTTCACTGGCTGAAGATAACTTAACCGTTTGGTGGTTGAAACCTGACTGAACTTTTCTAACTTCCTTTCTTCCCAACCACCGCTATCTTCATCCCCGCCATGTTTTTTTGGGGGTGAGGGTGGTGGCGAAAAATTCGTGGTGGAGGAAGTAGAGGGTGGAGTTGACATCTCTACCTGCGGCCAAAAGTTTGGGGCCTCCTGGTTTGGCCGTTTTCGGTGGGCGATGTCTGTGCTGCAGATGTACGACCATAAACCTTTGTTCGCCGAGATTTTCCAAAATCTGCTCGAATTTCTAAAGGCTTTGTTTTCATGGTCGTAAACATCTCCAGTACGCGTCGAGGATTATCTCGCTGGTTCTTGGAGCTGCACGGTTTATTGGGGAGCGTCCTCGGGTGGTTGTTGAGCCGGGCGCGCGGTTTACGATGGGGGTCGTAAAATGTCTCTGGCGGTCAGTATTTGTAATGCGATTTCCAATTTTTTTAGCGTTGTAAAAGATTTAAATCGTAAGCCGTGTTTGTCCTGAATAATAATAATTATGCACGCTAATGCCTAACGTGAATTAAAGGAATGAAAATGAGATAAAAACCTATCTAAACTTAATCTAACATATTTACAAAAATATACAATGTGAACATCAATGAATGATTACGAACTTTTCTTCCTTGGTTTGAGCCAGCGTTGTGGAAAATGAATTTCAATGTTTGATTGAGAGACGGAGATGGTTACCGTCCGGCGTCACAGGATGTTTCTAGATGAAACCCTCATCCTGTAGGGTGATATATCTTCTGCACAGTACATTAAAAGTTCATAATGTCTTTAGCTGCGCACGGGATTTATATTTAATGATGTGATGCACTGTGAAGAATGTCTATCACTCGTGGGGATGTTTTACTATGCACACTGAAGCGTCTCTAGAGAAAACAAATCGGGGAATTCGCGCACTTAAGCGTCCGTCAATGATTCACAGCACGTTATTCACAGAACATTTCGCGCACTTAGCGTTCATGGGGTTTTAATCCTGCGAATCTGGCTCGGGGCTGGTTGGCGGTGCTGTGACGGGATCGTCGATGTCCTCGCTGTCTTCTTCTTCCTGTCGGGTCGGTGGACGTCTCCGGCGACGACGTGGGAGATTCTGTTGCGGGATGGCATGGCACGGTGCAGGGCGTATATCGTCTGCGTGCACTGTGACGATTTGTCTGCCTTTCTGGATGCGATACACGCGTCCGTCTACTGCGTTATCAACGATGAATGGCCATTTTGTCGCAAAACTGGCTGGATTATTTGGTTGGTATGCGGGATGGTTTCGGATATAAACGGGCTGTCCGCGTTGAAAACGAGCTTCTTCGTCTGGGCGTCTTACGTATTGGCGCTGCTGATTCCGAATGGCGTTCAAACGCTCTTCCCTCTGGTGGATGGCAGGTGGTTCGGCTGGTTCGTCTCAGTCGATGGATTTTCCGTATTCGTGGTCCTTAATAGGCGTGGAGGTCGTCTTTGTCGGGCGGTGTGAAGTCGAGAATTTAATTCTGCTGATTCGATGACTGGCCGCCCGATGTCCCGTTTCCCGACACACTTCTACATTTGTTGTGCCAGTGGTAACCCTTTCTGCACTTCAGACAGAAGGGAGGCGGTGATCTGGGGCGTCTATTTCCTTGAGAGCTGCTGCTTCCTGATGATGCTTGTTGTGCTGCCGGTGACTGGCTGCGAGCGTTTTTATTTTGAACCGGTGGTGTAGTCTTTCGTGTGTTTCGATTTTGACATGGTGGCATACGAGGGCGATCCTCCTGTGTTTCGATATTGTTTACGGCTCGATTGTCATGTTTCTTGGTGGTTGTTGAGGACGACGATTGTTGTGTGGGTATGTCGGACGATTATTTTGGGAATTATGTCGGTTTGAGGAATGATTGTTTTGGTTTGTGGAATTATTGTTTCGGTTGGACGGATAGGATTTTTGTGGATAAGGAGATTTTTGTTTATAGGATTTTTCGCTAGGGATTTCGGATTGGCTTTTATCGCTGTAAAATGCCTGTCTGTTTGTGATTATGACCGCTTTTTGAACGAACTCGTTCATTGTTGTTGGGCGAAAAATGAGCTCCTGGCGTAGTCTCTCTGAAGATAACGTCCACACAATCTTCGTCATATACTCTTCCGTCCATAGAGTACCGTACTTCTGGAACAATACTTTTTTCGGATCGCGAATGCTCCGGGTGCTGTGTTGTTCTGCCTCTTTGTAAGCAGCTCGATTGTTTCCTCGTATTGGGTTACGTCGGGGTCTATTGAGTCGCACAAAAGTGAAGCTGCTCGCTCCCATGAAATCCCATCCTGGAAGAAACTTCCGTAGTCAGCAATTTGTGGTGGGGTCATGCGAGCTAGCGTTCGCCGGTGTTTTTCTTTAGTTGACAGGTGTAATCCATGAAACTCCCTTTCCACACTCTCCAAAAATGCCTGGGGATCCTTGCCATCGAAATACTCCGTGGATTTCTCTTCGGTGCGTTTAAATTCTCGCATGAGTTCTATATATTCCCTGTGAGTTTGGTGGCGAATTTCTTCGGATCTTTTGTGTTGGTCGTAGAAGTCGCGTAACTCCAACAACTCGCGGTAGGTATCCGGGGTGTCGCGGCGCTCCTCGCGGAACGGGTTTCGTGATTCGGAGTGTCGCGTTTGCTCCGGTTGCGAAATGTAGCTTCTCGTATCAATTGGGGCATCTCTACGTGATTCGTCAACGCGAGTTCGCCTGGTCTCGAAACCTGGTGGAGGTAGTGGTGGCCGAACATTACCTTGCACCTCGTGGTGCTGAGATGCGAACGGGTTTCCATCTTGTGAGGGGTCTTGGTTTTGCTGATTGCGCATTGTGACAATTGAGTTGCGATCAAATTCAATATCTGACGAATATTGCGACATGATTTATTCAGTTATATTGAAAATTAATTATTAATTCGGCCCCGTATGACTATTTCAGCAAATAAATTTAGTTAATTCAACAGTGATTTAAAAAAATATTATTAGTGATTAGTAAACTAAACTAACTAGATGAATGCGAAAGCAATAAAGTGAATTGATAAAGAAATAGTAACTCAACGATGATTGATATGACTCGGCCCCGTAAGAATCAAATTATATATATAAAAAAATGATTTTAAGATACCTTGCTGCCGTCACGTTTGATTTTAATTTTTAGATCTGATTCAATAATTCAATTATGATAAATTACTGAATAATTAAATTTAAGTTATGTTCATGCGATAAAATAAGTCGGAAATTAGCGTTACTAAAACACAAATAAAGAATTTAAATGATTAATATAAACACGGCCCCGTCGCGATTTATAAATGATTTAAACTTATGAGTGGTTCGCAAAACAATGCTCAAAATAACAATAAAATTTGGGTAAAATAACCTGTAGCACGATTAAAACAAAACACACACACAATAATGTTAGGTATTATGCAATGAGTGAATGAACAAATGTTAGTCTGAGAATAAACAATGATATAATAAGAGTGTTCAGTAGTGAATTAATCTGCTTAACCTCTGGATACTTGAAATAAACCAATGATTAAAATTAAATATGTTGGCAAGTTAATTAAAAGTTTCAAGTATGTTTAATATGTATAGTTGTAACGTTTAAAACTAATGTTAAAATTAAGACAACTAAGTAAAATTGACACACGAAATTCCTAAAAAATTATAAATTTGATCACAATGAAATTAACGTGAGTTTGAGTCAAATATGAAAAAAAAAAATAAACGGAATATGTGTGATGCACCGAGATGTTTTTCAAACCATCAAAATATTTATATGCTAAAAATGTAGATATCTAAAATCTTGCACAATAAAAATTATATAAGCATAAATATTGAACGTTTGAATGGAACTAATTCAGCAGTTATTTCGATTAAGTCACTATTGACGACAGGTTAACACAAAATTACGCGTTAGTTTGTTAATGATGAATGTATGCTGCTCAGCGTGGTGGGTTTAATTTCGAAAGAAATGACGTTGGGCGACAAATTGTTAACGGGGGTCCGGAGCGTCTTGTATTTTGTGTGCTTGATTTAGAATTAAGAGTATGCAAGTTAAGGTGCACTTACAGGACGTTCCGCCGTAACACTCCGATAGCTCAGTATATAATAAAAGAATGATAATAAATTTACTTACCAAAATTATCTTTCGTCTTGAATGCACTTTTATTATGTAAAAAGAAAAATAATAAGGATTCGTTTAATACTGAATGTGATTTATGAATGAAAAAAAAATAGAATTTCGGGAAACAACAATATAAAATTTATTAATAATGATAACAGACTATAAACAATAAAAACGAATGATTGAATTAGGCAATTAATAATAACAGAACTAATGAATAAAGGTGTGACTAAATTAATATGAAAGTGAACAAACTAATGTGATGACTAACGCGACGACTTACGAAATGCTAATGTACCAATGATTCGCTATACTGATGAAGATGGGCTTTAGGTGTTGATGACGATGTCTTGGTACTTTGATGATGATGATTATTTCCACACATGAACTTCACTGGCTGAAGATAACTTAACCGTTTGGTGGTTGAAACCTGACTGAACTTTTCTAACTTCCTTTCTTCCCAACCACCGCTATCTTCATCCCCTCCATGTTTTTTTGGGGGTGAGGGTGGTGGCGAAAAATTCGTGGTGGAGGAAGTAGAGGGTGGAGTTGACATCTCTACCTACGGCCAAAAGTTTGGGGCCTCCTGGTTTGGCCGTTTTCGGTGGGCGATGTCTGTGCTGCAGATGTACGACCATAAACCTTTGTTCGCCGAGATTTTCCAAAATCTGCTCGAATTTCTAAAGGCTTTGTTTTCATGGTCGTAAACATCTACAGTACGCGTCGAGGATTATCCCACTGGTTCTTGGAGCTGCACGGTTTATTGGGGAGCGTCCTCGGGTGGTTGTTGAGCCGGGCGCGCGGTTTACGATAGGGGTCGTAAAATGTCTCTGGCGGTCAGTATTTGTAATGCGATTTCCAATTTTTTTAGCGTTGTAAAAGATTTAAATCGTAAGCCGTGTTTATCCTGAATAATAATAATTATGCACGCTAATGCCTAACGTGAATTAAAGGAATGAAAATGAGATAAAAACCTATCTAAACTTAATCTAACATATTTACAAAATATATACAATGTGAACATCAATGAATGATTACGAACTTGACTCATTTGAACTTAATTGATTATGAAAATGAAATGAGCAAATAAGTGCAGTCCGATGTTTTTGTGAAAATGAATTAGATATTCGAGTTACGACGTTTTCAAATAAAACGCCGGTAACACTTAACACTGAAGGAGGGTTTAGAAATTAAAGCAATAGAATCTGGGAAGTTTGTCGTAAATGATAAT
This sequence comes from Ontholestes murinus, assembly GCA_963969525.1. Lineage (NCBI taxonomy): Eukaryota > Metazoa > Arthropoda > Insecta > Coleoptera > Staphylinidae > Ontholestes > Ontholestes murinus. Next base: position 28,843,858 of record OZ018399.1, read on the forward strand.
GACGGGATTTAAAGCTCCCCAATTATGGCATCCCTTATTACCTGACTGGAAGTATATATATTACAATTCAAAATCTCTGTATTTCATTCTTTGATAATGACGTAATTACTATTGTTGGTTCGAGTTTACGTGAAGTGTTTTGTAAATAAAAATTTTTATTTTTAATGACGTAATTGTCGAAGCTATTCAGATTAAATAAATAAACAATGAAACAAACCAAACCTAAATTGTGTTATTTCTATATTATAAAATGTACATGTTTTTTACATGAGAAACTAATTCAAGAAATGTTTTATAAACCAAGTGAGCATAGATTCCATTCCTTTTTCCATCTAGTTTTAAACTTGAAAATTTAATACTACGCGGGAGGTTACCCGCATCCATGGAACTTATCAAATTATCTAACCCAGTATATCTTAATTATCAATTGCATCCGTATCTAACATTCACGTGCACTTCAAATTTATAACTTCTAAAGCCATATACAACATATTGACTGACTTTACAAAGGACTATTATTTCTTATTTACTAGACGTACAAACTCAATCTCATCGCCACCTACTAAAAAACAATAAAAAAAACAATTATTTAATACACAAATAAATTATTGTATTTTTTTATTGCGACGTGCTGGGATAATTATTTTTTATTATAATTTTATCTTAACATTTAAATGTTTTAACCCTTTGTAGCTTTATTATATTTAGCATTTATATAATATTTTATAACAGCAAATTTGCATATTATACGACCTAATATAATTATTCAGAAAAAAATATTATTTTATTATAAACAATTTGCAGTTATATATTCGAGTTATTTAGAATGTATATTGTTTTCTAGCAATTTCAATTCTGCAATTGATTATTATATATGTTTTAATTATCATTTTTTAACTTCGTATAATATATAAATTTTTCACATACAAAATATTTTAAATGCATGATTTTATTATGAAAGTGCTGTGAATATTCCGTTTACATCTAGATATTCGTTCTTGTGGCTCTTAATTGTGTTCTTCAAATACTTAAGTTAATGGTGTTTTTAAAACAAAGAAAGATGCTGGCTCGGGACATTTCATTATTGATTACAGAAAACTTCGACTAGATTGGCTATACGTAGCGTAATACGTTTAGCCGTTTCATCATTTCAGCCTAATAGGTTTACCAGTGTGCTTTTTATTTAACTTGAAAAAGACATTAATAATTGATCCGTTTATATGTTTTTTTTATATGTCATATAAACTTTATTAAGAATGATAGCTATATAACTTCAAATATACATTTCCCATTCATAGGACGGAATTAGAATTAATTGATACAATACAAAAAAATATTATAAACGTCAATGTTTTATTTTAAATACAATTAAATGATATAAGTACATGTTAAATACTTGCTATTTCCGTTTTAACTCAAAAATTAAATGTCTATTTAGTGTTGAAACATAACATGAAGTTTTATATTCCTCATATTTTAGTGCATAAGCTAACACACATTCAGATTAAAACACTAACAAACCAACTTGATATTAATTAGTTAAAAGCGTTATTTTTATCTTATACAGGGTAGGTTTTTAATAATACATATAATTTAATCCAGTCTTGTGTTTATTTGTGCAAAATAATTATGTGTCAAAACAGAACTTTATTTCATTAGTAAATATATTCGACATTAGTTTCTCTGGCAATCAATATGAAAACGTACACCATTTTCTCACAGCTTGCGGTCATTATTTCAAATTTAAAAGTCGTTTCCGATCGAATTAAATAACTTATAAACATCTGGGAGGATTTAAAAAGTTTCTTTCTTGCTGTAATGCGTAGTTGCTATCAGATACTGAGGATATAACATCTTTTTGTAGTCGATTGGAGATTTATCTTTTTAACTTGATTCAGAGTTTTAGTAACGGACCCAATGTAGTAATAAAAGAGGAACAGATATATTAGATGCATATTCTGTCTACTGAATAATTCCAAATTGCAGTAAAAGATGACTGGTTGTGTAATACAGTACGTTTAAGGTCATTTAAGACCCTTGACGAACTCATATTTATTCTGCAATTACTGTAAATCTATGGCTTACGATATTAACAATTGTCGCAAATGAGATTTTAATAACAATGCCAGGAAACAATCCCACATTGCAGGCCCTAATCGAATCTCTTGGATTTCCTATTCGTTCCTGACCACCTCTCCTCGATTTTCTAACAATTACAATTTTAACCGTAGATTAGATTAGATTAGATTAGATTAGATTAGATTAGATGTTGTATGGGTGGCACCAGCGCCTATTCCACCGCGACCTTTCCAGGTCTATTGTGGATCCCTGTTTATCTCAGATGACCAGCTCTAGCTTTGCCTCTTTGATTAGTCCTATTAGCCCTGCCAGAGGGGCTTGGGTATAAGTCTCCGCGCTTGGGTTTGTAGTGCCTAGCCTTTGATATCTAATCCTTGCTAGACCCTCGCAGTGGCGTAGAATGTGGAACGAGTCCTCTTCTTCCTCTAGGCAGAATCTGCATGATACTTCTTCCACCAGGCCTATTTTGCTCATATGTTTGTTAAGCTTGCAGTGTCCTGTTATCAGGCTTAATATTGTTTTCACCATTTTCCTGTCTTGGTTCAGGAGTTCGGTCGTGAATTTTGGCGATTGTTGAAGGAACTGTGTCGCCTGTCTCTGTCCTGGTGAGTTCGTCCACCAAGTATGGGCCTGTGTCTCCACCCATTTTTTTATGGATCGTTTGAATGCGGTTTTGGAGATTCTGCAAGAGGGTTCCGAGCCAATTACTGCTTTTGACCTGGGACCCATGTGATTGTTACTTTTTTTGTGACAGCCAAGTTGGTTAAAAGCGCGTATACAGTCCCACACTAGCTTAGATTCGACCTGTGTGGAGCTTAGTGCTCTTAGTAGCGCCTGGCTGTCGGAGAATATAGCAATTGACCTACTTTTGGTGTCTTGTCTTGCTATTTCTCTTGTGCAGTGGTGAAGAGCTATCGCCTCTGCTTGGAACACCGTGGTGTCCTTGGTGAGACTGACAGAAATCTTTGTCTCGGGTTTTGTGCCGTATATACCTGCTCCTACCCCTTTGTCGGTCTTTGAGCCCTCCGTAAACCAGCATGATTCTGCTTTGGTAGGTTGGCCTTCGACCCAGTCCTCTCTATGTGGGATTAGAACCTTGTATTTCTTTTCGAAATTGTATTTTTTCACCATGGCATCGCTAGGCATTGCTGTAATCGTGTTAGCCTTCAGCTCGTCTTCTAGCCATTGGTGCGTTTTTCCGTGTGATCGGATTACGGGCCCCTGTCCTTGCATCAGTCTGTATGATACGGACCTGGCTTCTCCTTGAATGAAGATGTGTAGTGGTGGTATGTTCAAGATGGCTTCTAGGGCTGCTGTTGGGGTTGTACTTAGGGCTCCTGTTGTACTGAGACATGCTAGTCTTTGTGTACTGTTCAGGAGTCCTATCGCCCCCTTTTGCTTTGTCCCAGTCCACCACACCACTGCTCCATAGGCTATCATGGGTCTTATCACCCTCGTGTAGAGCCATAGAGTCAATTTAGGGTTTAGTCCCTAATTTTTCCCGCACATTCTGCGACTTCTGCCCAATGATATTGTAGCTTTTTTGGTGGCTTTTGCGATGTGTGATCTCCACGTCATTTTGGCGTCAAAGGTTACTCCCAGGTACTTTGCCTCCCCTACGAAGGCAATTTCCGTACCCCCGGGCTTCAGTGGCTTTAGGCCTTGCAATGCTCGTCTTTTTGTGAATACGACAATTTGTGTTTTTTGTGGATTGATTGTTAATCGCTCCTGTTTACACCAATTGTCTACTATGTTTAGGGCTCTTTGTGCTCGCTCCGTGACAACTCCCGCGAACCGGCCCCTGATGACAATGGCTAAGTCATCCGCGTACCCTAGGCAGTTGATGTCCTCTTTGGACAGTTTTCCTAGAAGGTCATCTACTAGTGTAGCCCATAACAGTGGAGATAGCACTCCTCCTTGTGGGCAGTCCCCCCCTGCCTTAGCCTTAATGGTATGGCCCCCCAAAGTGGATATGATTGTCCTTTTCTCTAGGCTAGCCTTGATCCATTGGCAAAGGCTTGACGGGCCTCCTTTCCTTTTTTGTGCCTCCACGAGAGAGTTTGTTGTGACGTTGTTAAACGCTCCTTCTATATCCAGAAATGTGGCCATGGCTATATCTTTGTCTTCCATTGACTTTGTGATGAGCCTGTTTAGGTCGTCCAGCGCCGAGTCCGTTGACTTACCCGGCTGATATGCATATTGCCTGTTGTTGAGGGGATCTTTTAACAGTATCTCGTCCCTTATGTACCTATCAATCAGTCTTTCCATTGTTTTTAGTAAGAATGAAGATAGGCTGATAGGTCTGTATGACTTTGGCGTTAGGTCAGCTATTCTGCCTACCTTCGGCAGGTAGATTACCCTTACGCTTTGCCATGATTTTGGTGTATATCCCCATGCCAGGCAGGCTTTGAAGATTTTTGACAGGTGCGGCACCAATTCCTCTATGCCCATTTGTAACAGAATGGGATAAATCCCATCCGGTCCCGCGGACTTGTAAGGTTGGAACCTGCTGATGGCCCATTTAAATTTAGTGGGTCTTGTGACCTCAGTGGCTAATCTCCAGTCCTTTCGGTCGGGCCTTTTAGGTCTTTGGCTGGGATTGTCTGGCTTGTTGTGTTCTGCCAGAATTGTTGAGGCTGGAAAGTGGACTTTTAATAGTTCCTTGAGACTTTCCTCTATTTTAACCGTAACAATTCTCCTAGTCGAAAATTTCTTGACCATAATTTTAATAATCCAAAACTTAAAGATCCTAATTACCCACCCACTAATCAGTTAATACGAAACTCATCACTGAACAACAATACCATACGTAATAAAATTATCTCTAGCCTTTAACCCAAGAATAAAGGTATATTAAATATCTTGTCAAAAACAGAAACTGCAATCTTAATAAATATCCGAAATCCCGAAGCTAAAGAAGGCATTATTTCTAATATAGAAAATTTTACTGGTAATTTGATAGATGAATTAAAACACTTGGTATGATTTCACTTGTTGTTTATTATTCTCTGGAGATTCAAAAATGATTCACCACGGGTTAAGTGAGAAATTAATTAATCATAAATTTTACTGGTGTTTATTTAGCCAGAAGTATTGTTAAAGTGGATTTCAACATAGGCAAGGCACTAACGACCATCCAAAATATTAACGATTTTCACCCCTATTCATAATATCAACATTGGTTTGGTCCCCTTGCCACCCTCTGTCATTAAAATAGACTCAAATTCTATACAAATCCTTAATAGTTCAAGCGAAGGTTTCCCCGGTTACCATCTTAATCCAACCCTTTCTTTAAATATGAACCATTTTAGTAGTGATGTTAATTCCTGTTGGAATAGATTATAAATTCTAGAAGAATCTTTTATTTTTGACGAAAATGTTAACGTAGGCGAATATGACTCTTTAATGGAACTCTCCAAAGACAACTTCCTCCGTACCCTCTGGCCACTTTGAATTTAACCGTATGCCCTTCGAGCTTAAGCATGCCTCTGCTACCCTTTTCTCAGATTCTTGGCAAAATTATATTAAGGAAATTCGCAACAACCTTTAAACTTATTAAATTGTCAATTTATAACTTAACTCATCACAGGGCCGACCTGAACTTAACCTGCCTTTCGCATACTATAGCCGAATCCTATGTAATGCCGAACAAAATTATGATATATTAACTAGAGAATTATTGGCCGTGATCGCTACAGTAAAACACTTTAGACCATACCTTTTCGGAAGGAAAATTAAAATAATAGTTGACCACCCTGCATTAAAAATTTTCAATCGGTCGTTGATCCTTCCTCTAGACTAGGGGTCTCCAAACTACGATCAGCGGGCCAAATCCGGCCCACCAGTGTTATCAATCTGGCCTGCGACAGCGAATTTATCAACCGTATGCTCACTTAGAGCGCGTCTAGAAATTATAGATAATGGCAGAAAATTAAAATGGTTTTGGTCCTTGGAGTGAACCGTATGGCTCTAAAGCTTTGGAGAGATCTGCTCTAGACTAATACGTTGACGACTTTTTCTTTCCTTGTGTAGGGAGGGATTGTGGGTTGGGGTGGTGAATGATTGAGGGAAATTGTCATAGGCAACTTGGCCATTCAGACACGTCAATTTTATATTTTATATTCCATATATATGAGAATTAGAGACACGCATAACACAAACATCCATGGATCCGGGCGGTGAATTCTTCCTTAGAAAATCCACCGGTGGGATTTGAACCCAGGCCTGTGGCCCGGCATTCTACCCACAAGGCCACCACGGCCTCTGTCTTTTTATTCAATAATACGATTACAATATTCAATTCAAACTAGGTAGTTCTAAAAAAGTAGCAGATGCTTTAAACCGAGTGACCTAGAAAATTTCTAATGAAAATTTTCTTAAACTCAGAGATGAAATCATAATAACTAATAAAAATGTTGTTGAAGTAGACGGAAATTTATTTGACGTCGATGACACTATTTCTCAATGTCATTGAATTTATCGAAGACCTTAACTTGTCGAAAGGTATGGCCTTAGACTTTAAGAATACCTTCGGAAGAATTATCTAAAATCTGCAAATGCAAAATTACAATTATTCGCATACTTATAAAAGGATAGAAGGTACCTATTTTGCCTAGTAACAAAAGAAAAACACTTTCAAAACCCCCAACTAGAAAATTTGTTCAAGACTTTAACCAATTTAAAAATATTCTGTAACAAAAATAAAATTCTCAATTTAGCCAAGCCAAAAATTTCGTTTGAGGTGGTTCTAGACCTGATAAAATTTATATATCAGGTCCACTTTAATGTATCAATTTATACTTTTACCAATGCTACGGCTTCCACTGTTCCCTAAATACGCCATAAACCACAAAGCTTCCCTAAAGTCTGATACAATTTACCAACGTTCTAGAAACCCTTGTCGCCCAACTCACTTTTAATTACAAACCCCTTCCTACAATTCCAAACAATTAGTAACTATTATTTATCTTCCTCTTGCTTGGAGCTTAAAATACCAAAATACGCAAAATCAGTTCCAGGCAAGAAAGTTGTTTCTACCACTCTATTATTTTATCTGACGTTGGTAACCCAGAAAATCTGAGATCCGCCATGTTTGAATCACCATTCTTAGACAATTATCTGTCTCCTACAGAAGCAAAAGTCAATCTCTTAAACCCTGACGCATGTATCATTGACGATATTATTAAAATGACAGCTTATGAGCTGAACACATGTGTTGACAAAGGTATGGATAAATATTATTGGAAATTCTCCAAAAAAAAATTTTCACATTAACCATAATGGCAATCTTTTTGAACCCCTTTCTATTGATAACCCTAAACCGAGTAAAAATCGTGCAACTACTTCTCCACATATCTCTATTCTCGATTGAGTCATTTCTTATTAATACTTTCTAGGTAAACTAAATAAACAGTGTTATTAACTCCTTTAACTCCCACTTGTTTAGTTTAGTTCATTTATTACCGCTAAATATAAAATTACATTGTGGGTTCATCAATTAAAATTAAATAATTTATAATGATTACATATTAGTGAAAGAGGTATGGAGAACTTGTGTGGGGTAGGAGAGTGTAAATGGAGATTGGGAAGAAAAAAGATGTATGAAACAGAGGGAGTTACGGAAACGGTAGTGAATGATTGGCTGGAACAGGGAGTGAATATATCAGCTTGGATGAGGGAATAATGGCTGGAACTGGAAGCACAAAAGCAACAATAGTGTATTCTAAGGAGTAGGTACAATCCAATGTATGATAGTTAGCAAGTATATGAAAGGATGCCAGAGTATCTATTGAAAACATAGTGGGCAAGGTCCAAGTAAGTTACTCTGGCAAGGGCTAGATGTGGATCGGACGAGAAAGGAAGGGAGGTATGTATGTGGGAACGGTATGGCAGGTGTGCGTTGTGCGAGAGTGGAAGGGACACATGGAGCCATCTAGGCCAAGAGTGCAAGGAGGTGCGTGATGGATGGTTAGTGGAAATAAAAAGAATAGGTGAATGGATGAGAGAGAATGGGGCAGGCGTAGAGATTGTAAAGAGTGGGACTGGAAAAAGAAATCCGAAGAAAGGAGGCCTGAGGCAAGGGGGCTTTTAATAATATAGAATTATGTATTATTATTATTTATGTGTTTATGATTGTAAATAATGCCAATATGGCAATTAAGGTCTTTTTTTTTTATTTCGCCAGATTGATGGAAATTCCCGAATTAATTTTTGCTTTGTGTATTTTGATGGCCTCTAGTAAATCCATTTTTCTAACGAGAGTACATCCTTGTCAAAGTTATGGTTTGATCATAATAGGTGATTAGCAAAGGTTGAACTATTGTTTTTTAAATTGTAACATCCAAAATGTTCTTTTAATCTTGTTTGAAAATTACAACCTGATTGCCCGATGTACAACTCTCCGCAATCTGGACATCTTACACTGTAAATTCCTGATTTGTACATATAATTAATTGGCGTTTTGCATTAAAAATTAAATTTGATAGTTTATTACTTGATTTAAAAACTATGTTGACGTCACGTTTTATAAAGATTTTTTAATTTTTAAACTTATTTTTACAAAGAATAATGTTTTATATGTATTATTTTTTCTGTTTGGGGTAGCGTATAAATAATTTTGAATTTGTTTTTTGGAATTTATTAATTAATTTGGGGACAAGTAAATCTGGATAGCCGTTATATCTTGAAATCTGTTAAATAGTGTTATTTAATTTTTTATTTCATAAATGAATATATTCTACATAAATAATCTCAAATGTATATTACTTAAAATTATAATATAATTACAATATGGCGCAATAATATAAATTTGTAATGATGAATCAAAATATTGCTAGTTTGACATGGCACTTAATGCAGCTGAGAAACCATAAGAATTAATCCAGGCAAAAGATTGGCACGGAACAAACTCAGTTTAAATTGTAAAAATGATGAACCAAACAAGTCAACTTGTTCCCTATTAAATTCATTCCCAGATGCATTAAACCCATTAACGTGTTGTTAGTTGAAAAATTCGTGCGGTAAACCCTTATCTGAAAAAGGGATGTAATTCTTCCTGATTTATCATTTAAATACAATCTGAAATCTAAGCTCTCCAGTATTAAGGGGCAGTAAATATGATCATTAATTAACTTAGAAAGTAAACACATGATCTTTCTTCTGACTTCCAGTGATTTTACATTTAACTTGATATCATCCACATACAGGAGGCACTCCGATTTATGTATCACTTTCATATATCGGTAATGAATACCAAAAAGAGAATAGATCCTCTGTTTAACCATTGCGGCAGACCAGATGTAACGTTGAAAAATTTCGATATAAAATTATTCACTTTATCCCACTGAACGCAATTCGTTAGAAAAGAATGAATCCATTTGATAACATTTTCTATGTTTATATAGTTTTATTTATATAAAAGTGACGATGAAAAGTACTTGGCAAATAGTTCCGAAATACTACATTTGTTGTAGCACATTGGAGAGCTCATCTTCATTGTTAAATTCATGCACATAAAACCATTTTTTTTGTAATTTCACTTATTGCTGATTCTACTTTAGTGAAGTAACGAGGATAAAGTAGGGAATTGAGTTGTTTACAATTTAAGCTAAGTTGACTGAAAGTCTGATAATACTCAGAACTTCTGCTCCGTTTGTACTTTATATGCGACTCCTTTTTTTCTGATTAATGCTTTAAATTCTTTAAAATTGTCATATTTACCTAGAATATATTTGGATGGTATGAATCTATTTTTGAGGAAAGTTAAATAAAAAGAGTTTTTGTTTATTTATGTTTAGATTATTTTTACTGGACAATGGTTATATTAAATTTAGACAGTTTTTAGCTTTAGTGATTACTTCAGTTTCGGTTTTTGCTACAACAATAGTATTAATGTCGTCCAATTATACAACCGGAAAAGCAACACTGACTATGTTATCATCCAACTCATTGATAAAAATGTTAAACAGAGTGGAGGATATACATGAGCCTTGCGGTGTGCCTACTCTTTTATTATTAGAGGAAACACCGTCGATATCCACCCGTTGGAATCTGTTATCCAAATATGATTTCACAAAATGGTTGGTTTCATTTCTGACACCAATATCCTTCATCTTTTCCAGTAGCAGGTGGTGGTCGACAGTATCCAAAGCTCTACTAAAATCGACGAATATCCCAATAATGAATTCATTCTTTGTTAGCTAATGACAAATTAACTACCTTCATTGCAGATAAAATTGCCTTTTCGATTGATAGACCATGTCCATGTTCCGAGAAACTTGCATAAACGAATATAAAACTATCGATAATATTGCTTTTTCCTTTTACCTACAGATTTGGGGTCGTAGCTTCCAAACCTAGAGTCACACTTCCCAAAATTCCGAGATCACCCCGCTATCCTTTAATCAAAACAAATTAATATTTCTGACGTTTTTACCGCCAAAGGTAAGACCTCTCTTACATTCTGCGTATTTTTTAAGAACATTATTGGCACAAAGGTATGAAAAAAAAATATTTCAAAGTACTAATTAAACTAAAGCGATTTTTGTTAGAGAATCAAATCAATATATTTAATACTTCTTACGCTACTTTCTTGATGAAACCAAATTTTCAAATTGGGTAAAGTAAAACACTTGTTATGTAATTTCAGTCATCTCACGCTTGTTTCAATCTTTTACGATCATTCTCAAAGTTAAAACTAAATTGATCATAAACATTTCTATGATCATGATAATTAATAACGAGAAAAATAAATCTTCTGAATGAGCATTTCTGCACTTACGTTTTACATTTGAGGATTTGTAAATTAGAAACTGATAAACATACTTCAAACTCTATTACTGACACTCTTAATGAAGTTATGAAATAAATCGAGGAACGCAGATCACATGCAAATAATTTAATTGTATTTAACATGTCTTAATGTACTAGCGCTAACTCAAATGAGTCAGATTTAAAATCTGTATGTAATAAGTTCTCTCATTTTTACCGGAAACTAGGATTTAAAAAATCGTGATATTGGGCAATCCCAGTAACAGACCGCGGCCAATTAAAGTAAATTAATATTGCGTAATGGGAATAAATTGTTGTGTAAAACTAAACTCTGACGAAACTTCCCAATAATGCCATTATTTACATTCTGTATAAGATTAATTAAAACGTCGAACTGATGCCGGCCAATCCAATCTTACGATTAGATATATTAGAAACATTCCAACTATTATACCTAGATCGGAAAATTAATTTTTTCCCCACAAACAAAATTTAAATGTATATTAACAAAATATAAAAACTAAAACAACAATATTATACAGGGTGTCCCATTTTAATCCGCCAGTAGCGATAATTCTGAAACATTGCATTGAATCAAAAAGTGTTCCAAATGAAAAGTTAATGGTTCTGAGGGGGACATCTGATGCCGTAGACTTTGCCCCCCCCAGCCCCCCAAGGGGGGCGGGAACAGGGGGCAACTTTAAAATCTTAAATGGAAACCCCTATTTTTTATTTCAGATTCTGATAGAGGGTTAAAAAGTAAGCAAGTTTTATCCGAAACATTTTTTTATTGGTCGAGAGATGGCGCTGCAAATGTAAAAGTTAGGTTTTTTGTTAATTAAATTGCGAAAATCGTCACGTAATTAACTGTTATTATTACTTAAGGCTTACTCACAACCTTACAAGAGTGTTTTTTTCTCAGCCTGCCCAAATACTACAACCGCCCAACCCCCCCCCCCTCATACAAAGACGTAAAGTACTCAAAAATAGCGATTGAGTACTTCTTTTTCAAATTAAATAATGGTAAAATAATTCAAAAAAGAATGTCATTTTTTTTTTCAAACAGTGTTTGACCTGGCGTACCACGAGGAGGTTGCTCGGTCGGATTTACGTCTCGTGTGTGTGTGCGTCAGTGTTCCTGTCCGTGTTTGTTTGTGTCTGTGACTCTGTGTGTGGCTGTGTGTTTGACTGTGTGTTTGGCTGTGTGTTTGGCTGTGTGTTTGTTTGTGTGTTTGTCTGTGTGTTTGTCTGTTTGGTTGTCGTATGTTACATGGGCATTTGAGTGTGCGTGTTCATGCGTGTGCGTGTGTGTGAGTTCGTCGCCGTTGCAATTCACAAGAACTGCTCGAAATTGTGTCCCTGATGGTCTCGACACAATCGTATTCGTTTGGCGAAATTCTCCATGCACACCCGCAACGTATTTGGAGATATTTCATGACAGGCATTAGTTATCAGCACCATCATGTTCTCGCGCATGGTTGGAGGATCGCGGAAGACGACGTCTTTCAGGTAACCCCAAAGGAAGAAATCAGGCGATGTCAAGTCCGGAGATCGGGGTGGCCAAACAATAGGTCCTCCGCGACCAATCCATTGCGCTGGAAACAGCTCATCCAAATTTTGTCGAACCGCACGAGCGTAGTGTGATGGGGCACCGTCCTGCTGGAACCACATCGTCCTCCGGGTACGCAAATCGACTTCTTCTAGCAGCACAGGAAGATCGTTCTGGAGAAATTCCAGGTACCTCGCGCCATTTAACGTCGTGTCGAAGAAGAATGGTCCGATTATCTGCGAGCCGAGAAGTCCACACCACACGTTGACACTCCATCGCTGCTGTGCGTTCACTTGGCGAACCCAGTGGGGGTTTTCAGCACTCCAATAATTTGGCATTGTGAATGTTGTCGAATCCGGTATTCTGGAAAGTGTACTCGTTGGAGAACAGGACTCGGTGGAAGAATAAACGGTCGCGGTCGATCTGCTGCAAAGCCCAGTTGCAGAAACCCACACGATTGGCGAAATCATTTCCATGAAGTTCTTGAACGCGCATGATGTGATACGAATGGAACGTTGCCGCGCGGAGTAACCGTTGAGCCGTCGATTTCGGTATGCCGATTTCTGCCTGGATTTCTCGGAGACTGATATGCGGATTGAGGTGTACATCTCCAAGTATGGCGATGGTTCGGGGGTCGTCATCATCAAGATTCGCTCGAGGTCGGTGTCGTTGTAGGTGACCTTGGCGCAAACGTTCTTCCAGCCCTCGCATTGTACTGCGAGACGGACACCGACGATCCGGGAATCTTTGGCGATACAGTTCTACTGCATTGGTGTAATTGTTCAGCGACTCTCCAATGACTTTTAGGATGTCCACAATTTCGGTCGGTGAGTAGTCCATGATTACTCAACGACTTGGCTTTGCGTACTGAACTCATTTTTAAAAACTAAATTTAAATAAAAAAATCCAAGAAATCTTTTTTGAATGTAAACAAAACAATCGAGTGCGACGTTAAAAATGTACAATTTATGCACGTCCGAGCGTTGTGTTTACTTCACGCAGTCCAGTATTCTGCAAAAAGGAAATTCTCCTAATTTGTTAAAACTTCACTCGGTAAAATAAAGGACGCGTAAAAATATCTTCGACTCAATCGACAAATCGGAAATTTTTGATTCTGCGATAACTTGGCGCGAAGTAATGATTTGGAGCTATGTGGGGGGCCAGGTCAAACACTGTTAAAAAAAAAGACATTCTTTTTTAAATTATTTTACCATTATTTAATTTGAAAAAGAAGTACTCAATCGCTATTTTTGAGTACTTTACGTCTTTGTAGGGGGGGGGGGGTAGTATTTGGGCAGGCTGAGAAAAAAACAACCTTGTAAGGTTGTGAGTAAGTCTTAAGTAATAATAACAGTTAATTACGTGACGATTTTCGCAATTTAATTGACAAAAAAACCTAACTTTTACATTTGCAGCGCCATCTCTCGACCAATAAAAAAATGTTTCGGATAAAACTTACTTACTTTTTAACCCTCTATCATGAAAATCTAAAATAAAAAATAGGGGTTTCCATTTAAGATTTTAAAGTTGCCCCCTGTTCCCGCCCCCCTTGGGGGCTGGGGGGGCAAAGTCTACGGCATCAGATGTCCCCCTCAGAACCATTAACTTTTCATTTGGAACACTTTTTGATTCCATGCAATGTTTCAGAATTATCGCTACTGGCGCATTAAAATGGGACACCCTGTATAATAACATGGGCATTGAAGATGATATTGTCACATTTACTGAATCTTAGTTAGATTCCACTATTAATGATTCCGAATTGTTTCCAATAAATTATAATATCGTATTATACGTTCGGATAGGAAGCAGCGAAAAGGGTGTGGCGCACAATTAGCACTTATTGATGAAATTAATTTTATAGATTTAAAATTAGTCTCACCAGTTGATTCTATTAACTTATTTGCATGTCGCCTATATATTGGAACACACATTCTATATGTTTTGTGTGTAAATGTATCACCTTGCCCTTCCACGTGAAGATTATGCTACTGTTCTGGATTTTATTTGTTTAAGTGTTGATACCGATAATTTAATTCTAATGGGTGATTTCAATATACTTGAATACAAAAGTATCTCAGCGTATCCTACCATTTCGACCCTAACAATAACATTATTCACAAGTTTCTTGGGCTTATCACAATACAATCAAAATGGTGATGTGGCCATCATAGTACTACTCTATATTTTTTTTTCAAAAACTACGAGGTTTTTCCCGTTTTTGAATGTTCACCAAAAGCTTTCCAGGTCCAGATTTTAATGATAAAACTTTAAGTTTAAAGTTTCATCTAAATCAGATCATTCTTTTTGAGATACAGCGCCCACAGACACTTTCACGCACAAAAACAATACTTCCCCCATATGTACTATATATAGAAAGTAATATAACTAACTAATAACAAAAAGTGCGAACCCACTTATAAATGGTGATCTGTATCAACCACTAATAGAAATGGTCGTCAACTGTACCACTGATAAAATTCCCAGTTTTTTTACCTTCGAAATCTTCGATCTTCGTCTACTCTACAAGGATCTCTGCGAAATTAATTTTGATAATTTATATAATCCCACTAAAAGTGAGCAAGCATATAAAATTTTGTATGATAACATCTATAGCGCAATTGATAGAAGAGTTCCTAAATCAATACCCAAAAGACAAAATAGCTACCAGGACATCATAAGGGCGGCTAGACTTAAAAATAGATGTCTAAAGATATATCGTCGTCTCAGATATGAACGAGGTCCCGAGAGGCAGGGTCTAATCTAAAAAGCAAGATTAACATGAGAGCAGATTATATACTTGAGTTTTTCGTGAAGGATACTGCTATCATTCTTGCTAAACCACTTACTCATATATTTAATATTATTTTGCGCACTGATGTTTTTCCTTCCTGTTGGAAGATGGTAAAATGCATCCTGTTTTTTTTTTGAAGGTGATAAATCATAATATTATGTAAAATACAAAATATCAGGTAATTAACATGGATTTTTACCTAAACGATTTATATTAATTAATCTATTGTACATTACACAACATATATCTTCTAACATGGACAAAATATAACAAACGGATGTAATTTATGTTGAATTTTCTAAGCCTTTTGACCGAATGTCACATGATATTTTGATTAAAAAGCTTTAGTCTTTTGAGCTACCTCACAAGATGGTTAGAGTTATTAAGTCGTATCTAACGGATCAACCACAACATGTAATTATTAAAGGTCACACGTCAAAGAGCTAAATTGCTAAAAGTTAGGTACAACATGGATCAAATCTGGGTCCTCGTTTGTTCGTATTATTTAGTAATGACTTATCTGATGCAGTTGATTGTAACATATTAATATACGCCGATGATATGAAAATTATTAGAACTATTCACTCTGTTTGCGAATGCATTGCTTTGCAAATCTGTTCAATAAATTAAATCATGCATTGATAATGAACATCCTCTTAACCCTGATAAATGTTCTGTTGTAATCTACTTTAGAAACTGTTCTCATTTGACTACATGTATTTATGTATTTGCTTGTTTTAATTATTTGCTAACAGAAAAACCTAATACCTACAAAATAATATATTATGAAAAATTTAGACCGCACGTGAATTGGGTAGAGTTTATCCTAGATGATCTCCCACTAGTACTCTGAAGTAGTAAATTCTTCTGCTGATTCTGCTGTCGAACAGGAACGCACCAGAAAGCAATGAGCCATATTTAGGTTTATTTTTTCCATATATTCAGGCATTTTTGTCCCTAATGTGTGAATTATATGTCAACTTGACTGACGCTTATTATGTTTTATTTATATGGCGAGTGATATATTTTTTAATAGTGCATGTGGCATTACTGTTTTGGAGTGGGATTTGATGAAACGTAAATAATTGATAGCCATACTAATAACAAAGTCTCTAGTTTTATTGTTTAGATCGCTAGTATTATGCAAAAATCGTTTATTTCGCCACGGTATGCTATCCTAATATGCAACATTATATCCAACATGTTGAGTCTGTCCAAAAAAGATTTTTGAAATTTATGTATTTTAGGAATCACGGCATCTATCCTTGTTGTGGTTATCCATTTACTAGAGGAATATAGTATGCCGTCAATATCTAGCCAACAATAGTTATTAAACGTAGTAACTCTATATAAACTAGTGCACAGCCATTTGGACGTTGCTCATATCTTAGAATAATTATCTTTCAGACCGTTTCAATGTAACGTCAGAAACTCACTAACATTCTCATACAATATACCACATGCGAACTATAATACTAACTCGCCCATTATAAAAATGATTCGCGCTTATTATCGAATCCAATATAGTATTGATATTTAACAAATTTAGTGTGTTCAATTAAAAAGTTTTAGAATGTATATTTTTTCTTGGAAAGAAATTAATTAATTTAGTTATTTTAGTTTGAGGTAATAATAATGTTAAAACTTTGCACTAAGTAATGAATAGCTACAACCAGAAGTTTTGGATACAATCTGGACCAGGTGTTTTCCAGTTACTTCAATGCACCTCTGATTCCATCTTATGTTACCATAAATTTATTCATCTTATTTTGTCAGTTTCTGGCAGTTTTGACGAACTACGCCCTTCCCCTTCTATTTTTCTGCAGAATACATTTTGGCTTCTGAAAAAAAGTATTTTGGGTTTTTCTCTTATTTGTCTCATTATTTCTTGGCAGTCTTTAAGTTTTTTTTAATAAGGTTTTTATCGTTTTTTTTTTAAATTTTTAGTTATTTTCGTACTGTATCTGCCTGCTTTTGTACTTTGGTACTTCTATTACCTTTGAGGTATTCTAAGATTTGGTTATGTATAGAATTCTCTAACCTGGTTCTCTATAGTTCCTTACTCGAATATTTATTGTTATTTTCAGATGTTGGATAGTACAAAACATTGTTGCGGCTGCGCAATAGATTATAATGTGGATGTCCTCTTATCATATGTTAGTATTTATGTTCGTATGGGTCTTAAGCTTTGGTACTTTTTTCAATGTTTTTAAAACTTTTTATTTTATTTATTCACTCAATCAACGGAACGAGTCCAATTACAGATTGAAATAAAACAAAAACAACAAACTAAAATACAATTCAATAAACTAAATAAAAATTTAATGACCAAATAGAGATAGTAGAGAAACGTAGCGCAATAAAATATATCGACAGCTGGATGTTTGGCTGCAATTTGATTATAGGTAGCGCATATTACATATATTGGTGATTATAGCAAGGTGTTTGTTTTTGTTAGTGATAAGTAAACTAAGCGACTATTTCTTACATTACTTGGTACCTGAATATTTAACTGAATAAGCAGCTCAGGGCGATCAATCTGATTATTAAGTGTTTTATACAGTGTGGTTACTGAATGAGATTTACGCCGACTTTCTAAGGAGTATAGGTTAAATTCTCGTAATAAATCTTAGTACTTACAATCAACGCTTGTGGGGAAAAACCGCGGAGACGTTTTATACGGCCTGTTATATTTCTTGAATTCAGTTTTTTTTTATTATTATTATTATTCAAGTTTTGAGCAGAACTAAACAGGCAGGGTGAAGACATGAAGACTGCAAAATAAGTAAATTAGATTATGAAATAACCAATTAAAATGAATGTCTGTTAAAAGAAATTAGGAAACTGAAAAAAATGACAACTGAAATGAAACATGAAATAAAGAACTTTGCGACTTTAAAGAGTACCTCAATTTTCTACCTGGAAAATACTATGAACTACTTAGCAACCAAAAAGTTGTAGCAACCCAAGTGAAGCAGTTGTTAAATGCCAGTATTCAAAACAAATTGAATTAATGTATAATATAGAAACTCATCGTCTTGGAATGACTGATGATAAACCAGCTCAGAAAATTTTAAAAACATTAGACATCAGTATCCCTCAACATGATATTATTGAAATTTGTCAAAGTAAATCCAAAAATGGTATAAAAAGCAGACCAATAAAATTGTGCATTGAAAGATGAAATAATAAAAAAGAAAAAATCAGTAAAAACATTAAATCGTGATATTTTTAACTCAACTCAGACAGACAAATTTTACTTTATGATCAACATAATACTTTCAATAAAAATTAGAATACATTCACGTCAGCTCGGAATAATTAACTAAATTGCCTGTAAGGCCCTGCTTAACTGACCAAATATTAATTAACATTAAATTAAGGAACAAATACATAATGTTTGGAAAAGATCAAACGAAAATATAATAATAAGTTTAGAAACAATCTACTCAATAAAGCAATAAAGTGAAATGAAATCTACCTGGAAAAATATAAACCAAATCCTGGGGAAAAACTGCAAATAATAAAATAATGTCATCATTTAAATAAGAGGAAAAGGAGATTAGACACAAATTTTTACAGAAATTTAAATCACATGTAGAATATGTAGTTCATTCGTGTGAGGACATTATTTGAAATGTAGATATAAACAACAATGATCAGTCTTTATTCCGGAGACTTCAGATGTGGATATTTAAAATATCATATCTAATTTAAACAATTTAAAGCCGCCATGATGATATAAAGGCTAATTTTTAAGGTTTTAATAATTTTGATTTTTATTTGTATGTTGAAGATATTCTTATAATAAAGGTGACAAAACTGCTCAATAAATGAAATATGTATCACCCCCATAAGGTGAAACTAATATAATATTTTATACTGAATGTCTTCACAGTAACCTCGAAAATTGTAATTGTGATAACTTGGAAGTACTGAACACGCATAAATACTTGGGATTAATATTGGATTTTATCATCTGAAATATTTTATACTCCAAGCTACTTTCAAATGAATATACCATGCATTAATTGAGAGTTTACTAAACTATGGCATATTAATAAATCTAATAGATTATTCCCAAACTATAATCGTCAAACATATTCATTCAGTATCAACCTATACCAAACCAGCCGCAAGTCTAAATATACTTAACAATTGTTTACGTACAAGCTGTTAACTCTCAACTTCAAAAAACTTCAAACATTAGTAAAAATTGATCACAGCCAAAATACCAGAGCGCAATCAAGAGTCTTACTCAAATACCAGAAGTTTAACAACAAATATGGTTTACGGACTGGAGAAGTGTTTTTACCTAAGCTAGTTAATTTGCTTCCTGGTCCAATGCAAATTAAAAATTCAATAAGATCATTTAACAGACTTGTCCGACCTTGGATATTGAATAATATATAGATAACATAAACGACAGGTTTATCAATCATTACCACAGATAAGCCTTTGGCTCTATGGTATCTAATAACAAATGTTATAAGTAAGTATCTAGGGAAAATATCAATTTAATTTTTAATTATATAAAGCTATATGCTTAATTTAGTTAGCGTGAACAAATAATTAATTACAACCTTTTAGCTTTTAATGTAGATTAAATGTTGATTAACTTAGTTTTGTTTCGTTTTTAATGATGCTAAGTAAGGTTTAATTACCTAACTTGTAAACAGTGTATATATAAATACAGCGTACTAATTGCGGATTGAAACTATAAATTATAATAATAATAAGGGGAATGTATGCCATCAATCGGCCCATTCGCTTGGGATGTGAATTTCGTATCCTAAAGGGTTGGTGTGTGGCATGGATGCAATTGGAATGGAGGAGGGAGTTTTGGCAAAAAAATATTATTATTGTTAGCATTATTATAATTATTATTATTATTCTGCATTTAAAATTTACACAATGAGAGTATATTAAACCGTTATATTTTTAAACGGGACAGACATCAACCAAAAAACATATAACAGAAACTGTACTAATTCACTGATTAATAACGCACGCATTCAATTTTATTTCAACAATATGCCTGCAGAATAAAATTAATGCAATAAAAACCTTTTTAAGCGACCACGATCATTTTCAATGTTTATGTTTCATTGAGCATTGTATAAATAATGAAGAAGTGCAAGTAGTTCGCTTGGATAATTTCATTGTAAATTCCTATTTTCACGTGAAAATAATATTCATGGAAGAGTGGTGCAATTCAATATGGACAACATAAGAGCTGATCCTCTAAAACATCAGTTCTAAAAAATATAGTGACGTAGTGCGTCACTACTTCATGATTATAATATTTTAATAGAATTATATTGCTCACCCGTAGATAAGGAGTTATTGGTAATATTAGCATAATTGCTTGATAAAATTAACTGATCTAAACCTATTGTTATCGGAGGCGATTTTAATTTAAAATTTAATTCTAATGATTACAAATCTGTGTCCCCGTGTGATTTACTTCGATCGCTTGTTCTTACATCCATGCATAACGGGGTATAAACTATTGAAACAATGTGTTCACCAATATAAATAGCCAAGATATACAATTTAATCCAATTGATATGGTTCTGGAAAAATCACGTAGATATTAATGTTACGCTGAATATGAATTAACATAAAATTAGACCTTTCACTCAGCATGGGCGTTTTTATTTGTACTCTCCTTAGATATATAGATTTAACTTTTATTAAACGATCAGGTAATAGTGTAGAGGAGAAGTCTAATAATAATAACAATAAATATAAAGTCATATAGTACAATAGCAGCCTCCGAGAGATGAGAGAAACATTATCATCGTTGGGGGATATGAGATCGACTAACCCTAAAGTGGATGTCTACTATAAAAAATACAGATAAAAGTATCAAATCCGTATCAATACATACTTATATATAACTATTGAAGTGTTCGTGAACTGTCCGGAAAATGTTTATATTTATTAAGTGTTCAGCAAACTTATAAAATCAATTTAGTTCATATAGAATAGCAAGAAAGTTTGTTTTGTATGTACGTAAAGGGCACTGTTTATTTAAACATAGAAATTCATTAAATATATTTTATTAATAAAAACCACATACGCATGTAAACAAATGGTAATAAACTATTTATAAATGATCTTCGTCTACAAGTTCAATAGTCTTAACTATATGCCGACGCAGCCATCATGTGCATTGAAGCCTCCAGTTCGAGCCCCGCCCGAGCGAAAAATTTTACGCACAATTAACAATTAAAAATAAATTTTATCCTTTGTGCTCTTTTGTTAAACCTTTCGATCGGGTCTATGTTATCTAGTTAGTCACCGTGAAGACCCTCACTGGTATGAGTATTCTCCTTTGTCTATTCCTATCCTCTTATTTAAATTGGTTGCAATTTAGTATTTAAATTGTCTGGAAAGCAAGATAAAAGCAAAACAACGTCGGTCGATAACGTGTGTACTAGTAAATGTGGCAGTAAAGTTGCAAATAAAACAACGTGTAATACGTGTAATAAATACTGCCATCCAGCATGCAGTCATGACTGCTAAATCACTTTAAAAGACTTAATGACATTAGATATGAAATTGACTATAGAGACAGTTATTCTAAAATGTAATCACCTAATATAAGTAAATTATGAATTAAATTATACCTATTTCTACCAAACCGGTCATTTTAACCGGTGTGATATTTAGTTGGGAAAATATAAAAATTCTAAGAAAAGTTTTAAAGGAAATAATATGTATGTATTTTATTCTAATATTATTTTTGTATTTAGATTTAGTTATTATTCAGATCACCACAACTTTTACCCCAGAATTTAGTTTTATTATAAAACATTATGGGTTCGGGCAGTTTTTTGTCTTTATCAATGCTCACTGAAATATGTTTTGTACATAGTCGAAGTACTTTTTTCATTGGCTTACTTTTGTATATTGTAAAAGTGCAATTATCTGTAAATTTGAGATAAAAATGGAGGTGAATTATCTTTTTTTATCCGTTTTTCCAATAATATTAATGCCGTGATTTGCTGGTAAAAAATTGTAAGTGGTTACATTTCTTCCAGCACCGGTAAATGGTCCAATTAATTTCAGGGCAACAAACTCACTCAAAGGAATTGATAACTGTCTTGTTTCGTCCTTTCCCAAATACGGGAACCTATTAATTATAAATTTACTTTTGAGATCAGATGCCAACCAAAATTTTGTTCCAAATTTATCGGGTTTGTTTGGCATATGCTGCGTGAATCGGCATCTCGATTTGCTTGGGAATAATTGTTCGTCGATTGTAATATTTTGTCCAGGTACGTAACAATTCTGGCTATTTTCAATAAACGAATGCCAAACATTTGAAATCAATGCAAATTTATCCGTTTGCAATCATATACTCCGTTCATTTCTGTTATCAAAGCGGATAAATCTTAAAATATCCGTAAACTCCCCTCTACTTATAGTTTTGGAAAAAAAACGCTGGTCCCCAATTTTTAGACGATAAATAAGATAATTTCAAATTCTTAGCTTCATAAGCACCACGTGCATAACAAATTGCAAGAAAAGCATAAAACTTTTCTTGCGATAGATCCCATTTTCACCAAGAACTTGGTAAGTTTTGTGCATGTTCTAATATGATCCATCATTCGTCGATTTATTATCAAAAACAAAGCACTACTTATAGTGCCCTTCATTATGTTTCGATTTTCGTACTGTATTGAAAATGCTATTTATTGATCTCCTTCCTGGGGTGGATCCAGCTTTCATTTTTGTCCAGATAGTTTCATCAGCAGCAATTTCAGTTTGTTGGCGGTCATTCTCATCCAAAAATAACCTCAAAAGTCTTCTTGGTCTACGTACATTCAAGAGGTTTTCTCCTTCTCTATTGCTGTCTGAGGAAACATATACTTCTTCTTCTGAATGGTCCTCTGAAATATCTGCTGGTCCAATTTTAGGATAAAAATTTGGATAAAAATATTCTTACCTTATTTATTTATTTACCTTATTATAATACAAATATTCACAATTTACTTACATTGCAAGCAAAAATAACTATAAATCGAAAGAAATATATTCAACACAATTGTTCACAGAATTATTGTACGAATTTCAACTGCACTTATTTCAACTCTATATAAATGCAATAACAAAATAACTGAGTACTGTGTATATTGTATACAAAACGAATTAGAGTAGTTCTAAGAAGTTATCATAATATTTTCATATTGTAAACGTTAAAAATATCAACCGGTCATTTTGACCGTTCGGTATATGGGTCATTCTTTTATAAATCGTACACCTATTTTGACTTCATCATTTAGATTCGCCAGAAAATTTTTGTATCACTTGTATACACGAAATAAGCCGACACCTACAACGGGAATTCGTTCGTAAATGTGTATTTTTCAAAATATTTAAATTTAGCATTTTGATAGTTTGCTGGATTCTCCAACATTAAAAATTCATTATCTCCGGTTCTTCTGAACGGATCATTCCCATTCTTCCGCCATTTTATACTTTGTTATGTTAACTTTTTAATCGCATTTTGACAGTATTTTTTTAGTACCATTTAATATAAAATAATAACAATTGAATTGTTCAAATTATGTTTTCATGCTTTTACCCAAAACGTATACAATTTAAAAATACAATGCATTCGCTATTCTTTTGAACAGTTATTCTATTATATTATTAATTCAGAATGTGAATAGAATATACACTACGGGCTAAAAAAACTGATACAAATTGTAAATATTCAATAATAATTAAATATTGCTTTCAAAAACAAAATGTTTACAGTTTGTAAACATTTATTAAGGATAATTCACATTAATACTAGAACAGAGACAAATTTTGGTAAAAAATATTAGTATATTTAAATAAATCAAGAGACTATATTTTATTATTATAAGCACATTTATTTGGGATATCATATAATCTTCCACGATATGCAACAAATAAAGTAATTATTTCATAATTTTAACTTCAATTGAATGTTGCTGCGAAGAAAATTATTTTGTTTCTTGAATCACTTTCTTATTTATCACTTGGTGAAACATTTTAAACTATCACTAATGAAGGTTTAAATTAAGTTACACTTGGTTTGTTTTACAATTTTTCTTGTTTCAGAAAAATATGTAATTTTTTAAATTTTGTTTAAGCTTTTCTTGACACATGCACGGCAATGTTATGATGATGCAAACATTCAGATATTAAATTGGTTGATTGAGTTACGTGAAGATCAAATTAATTTGACGAATAAAGCACTAATAACCTTTCACTGAGTGCTAATCCATTGATAATGGTCACTTTGTGTCCGAAATGTACATTTGGTAAATCAAATAAAATTGTGAAGGAAGGTTATTAGTGCTTTATTTGTCAAATTCAGATATTATTACGAAACTTTTCATTCGGATTTCGACCTCATTGTGCCTTTAGTAGATTGCAAATGGGTGCACTGTTGCCTGGTTGTTATTCCAGTGAATACCTTGTACAGAATCTTGAACAACAAAAGCATAGTTCTCAGAAAAATTGCAGATTACAATGCACTCATTTTCTGCCAGCTCTTTTTTTTTATTCGTCATAAAATCGTTTTGTTTTCTTACAAGGTATGAATGCAGAAGTAATTTTTCTAAACCGGTCTTTATTTTTTCTAAATATTCGTCAATTGGGGATATCATAAATTGCAAAGTAGACCTATCGACGTTCGTCCATTGTTTGTAAGTGATTTCGTCAATATAATTATATTCGAAAATGTTTTCTAATTTGTCGATCAGATGTGTTGCACCAGGGCACCCAGAGCACGTTCCAAAATAACAATTTGTTGTGGTTTCAACGCAAATCATACGTCTCAAACAGTCATGATAAGTTTTCATTGGGTTCGGAGTATCGGCCGTTAGATTTTTAATATTCGATCCTTCGATTAATACTTTTACATTCTCATTAATAGCACCAACACAGAATGGGTTCCACATGCACCTTCTAGTACGCAATGTTTTGGTCTCAAAGATGCGAATTTAGAAAAACTACATTTAATAATTGATGAAGTTGTTTCAAGTTCACTAATAGTAATCGCTTTTGCAGGTGAATGCGTTTGTTATCTATTTTGACCGAAACATAATCTTTTCGTACTGGCATCATGCGACTATTCTCATTGAATTCATAAAAGCTGATTATTAAATCAACTATTTCTTCCTCTATTCACGGCCGGCTCTTCGGCCTATGATCGGCTAAGATTCATTCTTCTATGGCAGCTTTCTTCGCAACAGTGATTATGTGAATCGCAGCGGAAGGAAAATGATGTATTTTTCGAAAAGCCCATTCTTTCCATCGATTTAAACTTCTGGGAAACTTTCTTCTTTTTAATAGGTGAAGATCCAATAAAATCCAAACCCTTGTTGATTCAAACAATAAACTGTATCGTAGCGTGCCGAGTACGGCTGATTACAAGCTTAGACACGATTGGGTGGGGCGCGCGCTACACGACGCACGCTAAAAAATATTTAATGTCTTCTGACTGAAAAGAGACCTCATTTTTTTCAAACATGGGTTTTTATGTATTTTTTAAATTGTATACGTTTTGGGTAAAAGCATGAAAACATCATTTGAACAATTCAATTGTTATTATTTTATATTAAATAACACTAAAAAAATACTGTCAGAATGCGATTAAAAAGCTAACATAACAAGGAATTGAATGGCGGAAGAATGGGAATGATCCGTTCAGCAGAACCGGAGATAAAGAATTTTTAATGTTGGAGAATCCAGCAAACTATCAAAATGCTAAATTCAAATATTTTGAAAAATACACATTGACAGACATCCTGATATAGGTGTCGTTTAAATTAATAAGAAGGTGCTGGAAAAAAATTGTGTGTAATTTAAAAATGTGATAATTTTTTTTTTCTCAAATCCGTACGATTTATAAAAGAATGACCCATATATAGGTATACCACATAGGTATAACAGAAAAAAGAAAGTGTAAAATCAAAATAATTTATAATATTATTAAATTCATTAATTTAGAAAACGTCATTATATTTTCAAGAATTATTAAATGAAGTTTACAAAGAAAGTCTCGTGAACACTTCAGGCTACCGGTCATTTTGACCGGTCGGTACTTCTAGTGTTAATAATACACTCGATGCAAAAACAATATTAAGGAATACGAAAACTCTCAGAACAATGCCGCAATATAAAAACATACAGATCAGAAGTGATAAAACTCCCCTTCAATTATCATAAAAAAGCAATTCGTGAATAACTATACTCACAAAATAGGAAAATTGATCTAAAAATCCAAATACATTCAATGTTTATCGTCGTGGTGAAGGAGTACTAGTAGCTGTCAGCACCAAGTATCACTCAGAGTTCGTTTTTGCTTCTAATTCTAGAAATATTGAATTAATAATTGTGTAAATAATAGTTAATGAATTGAAAATAAAAATAGATCTACACTAACCAATTTTGATTTTAGAACATTTCAACTTGCCCAATCTGTACTTATTTGAATCAGATAATCGAGACCGAAATCCTTACGTTAAATGCTACATTAATTTATCCAATTTAATAAATTGCCGCAGCATATTTCTGTGTTAATTGTAAACAAACGAGTTCTCGGAAATAAAATGCGATGTTAGCCAGGATATTGGTTTGGTGAAAGAAGATTTATATCATCCGGCATTGTGGTGTGACTAGCACTAAAGAGTATCCACCGTGATTTCCCGTTCCGTTAAAAATGCTAAGAAATAAAGATAGGGAAATTAAAATGTTTAAGAAGCAAAGGATCAGCTATACAAATCTGAAGATTGTCAGATTAATAGTCTTATTTAATCTAACTACAGAAATTATATTTGTGGCATGAAGGATAATATTTTGAAATAACCCAAAGGAAAGATTATCTTACGTAAACACGAAAAGGTCAACTACGCGAATTCCTAACAATATGCTCCCTAACGGAGTTACTATTATGAATCAAAAAGATAGTGTTGAAAGTTTTGGTATAAATTTTAGAAGTGATTTTAAGAATCACAAATACAGTACTATTGAATGTAATAGCTCAGAATATCTTACTTGTAATATAATGTAAATAAATAAAAGTGATATTTTACATGAACTAAAGGAAAATAACACAGCTGGATTTGATGGAATTCCAGCGTTTATAGTTAGGCTCTGTATACATTGCTTGATAGAACCATTTAACCTTTTTATTAACACGACAATAATTCCTGATAAATGGAAAACTAGTGACAAATGACGCCAATATTTTAAAATGGACACAAATCGGATATCTTAAACTATCTCAGTAATTAATAATTTTTCAAAGTTATTGAAAATACAGTGAGGATACAGTACGGTAATTACAGGGAAAATACCATTTAACGACAGTACTTGGAAACGAGGTATTAAGGAAAAAACCCGGATTAAAGTGAAGGGATAAACTCTAGGAATACATTTTGTAGCGGGCTTACATCAAAATTTAATAATTTATTTTCATGTTTTTTTTTCATTTTGATAGCCTCTAGCATGTTTAATCGATAAATAGAGGATTGTTTAATTAATTTTACATTAATAAAACACGTTAGAATTCACTTTCTTCAATTTATTTTGTATTCACTAGATGTACATTTCGAGCACTAAGTGCTCATTATCAATAGCTAACTAACAGATTCCAAAAAGAGCGGCTTATTTATATTAGTACATTTTAGGTTTACAGGTAATGGCGGCTTATTTGTATTCACAGAAAAAAGGTAATTAGACGGCGGGGGTTGACGAAGATTGGGAATGTTTAATGTGGATTTCCTCAAGCAGCGGGTTGTCCAGTGGGCTTAGATCAAAATTTAACAAGTTA
The DNA here is from genome assembly GCA_963969525.1 of Ontholestes murinus. Taxonomy (NCBI): domain Eukaryota; kingdom Metazoa; phylum Arthropoda; class Insecta; order Coleoptera; family Staphylinidae; genus Ontholestes; species Ontholestes murinus. Next base: position 28,871,872 of record OZ018399.1, read on the forward strand.
TTTTTGTGTTTTCTCATTTCTATGGCTTCCAACATATTTAATCTGTTATCCGTTGAGTGTTTTAACAATTTAATATTCTCTATTGAAAATGTATGTCCCGTGGTTATAGTATGGTTTGCAACTGCTGATTTTTCTGCATTTTGATTTTTTGTATGGTATGAATGTTCTTTAAAACGGGTTAAAATATTTCTTTGTGTCTGGCCAATATAAATTTTGTCACAATTAGAGCATTTAATTGAATATATTCCGGATTTTTCCAAATCATTTATTTTGTTAAAGGTGTCACTTAGTGTCGATTTTAACTGTGATGTCGTATAAAGGGCGGGTGTGAAGTTGTATTGTCTAAAAAGTTTGTTGAGTTGTTGACCTGACTGATGTGTGAATAATATTATACGACATTTTTGGTCTTGTCAATATAACTTCTCTTTGAGAAGAATTCTAAATTTGAACACTGTATTTCATTCAATCAATCCTTAAACTCAGTGCATAGTGAAAGTGTAAGTGTTCCCAACGAATCCTGTTCAGATCCAGCCATTAGAAGCAGGACCATCGCACTCAAAAACCAAGTAAGTAACGCATGTTTCTTTACTATTATTCTTTTTGCTTGTAACTTGTTCTGCACTCTACCCTGAGCTAATCGTGCAGTTGCGAAGCCAAGGACAATCGTAATTTTGTTGATAGTTTATGTTTATGTATATTTGTATACATATCTTTCTTACCCTCTTAAATTCATATGCGATTAGTCCCGGTGGGGTTATCTTCTTTAGGTTTCCCCTGCTTTCTACAATTAGAAAGAGCTAACCCGTAACAAGGCATCAGAATGCATGTAATTAAAGGTGTGGGTGGGTTTTCGATAAATTTCAAATTCTAGTTTATTATTGTTTCGTTAAATAAGGAGATCTAAAAATGTTATTTATTCTTATTCTTTTCTTTTTCGTAAGTAAAATTTATGCTGCCGTGGAAATTATTGAGGGATGTAACAAAGGAATTAATTTTGAAATCAGAGTTTACTATAGCGAAAACGTCATCGACGTATCTAAACCAAACGTCAGGAAATTCTGTTAATGAATGTTTTGCGTTATTTTTAAAATTATTTAGGAAGATGTCAGCTAACAAATGAGATAAAGGGTTACCCGTAGCAATATTATTGTATTCAAATACATTGCATTATATTACTAATTCAATAATATTTAATTTTTGATGAGGCTGTTTTTTAATATAGAAATAGTGTCTTTAATTAGAATGCCAGGGAAAAGAGATTCAACGTCAAACGAAATTAAAGTTTGATTATTTGATACGACCGTATTTTTTAGTTTATTTGACAAATCTATTGAATTATTTACTGACATGTTATTTTCGATGTGTAATATTTGAAATTTGCTAACTAACCATTTCGCTTCCATTTGTTGCTTCTATCTTCTGACTTCTGTTTATTCCTTTTGATTTTCTTTAGGACTTATTTTGCCGATTAACTAAATTCTGCTGTTTGGTCTGGTGTTAATTTTAAAGCCGCTATTTCAATATCGTTGATTATGTCTTCGATGGGAAATTTCTTAGGACCAATTGGGTGTTTCAAACCTCGATTTAATAAATTGATTTCTTCTTGTGATGTTGGTTTTGTTGCAATTGTTTTATGTTTGCTTTTGGAATGTTTTCTTGGTGTGGTTGATTTTTTAACAAAAATGTTTTAACTTACTTTTTTGTAGCTTTGCAGATTTGTGAATTTAATTCAAATTGCGAACAAAGGTTTATAGTGCCTTTATTTAAATTATTTAAATTTAAATGTATTTCTTTTTCTAGGAAAAAACATGCCATAACATTCGAATATGGTTTGAATGGTGTTTACTTTGAGCGAAGTAAAACCATTCGAGATCTAGGTATAACTTTTGACGAGGGACTGACATTTGCAGAGCACATCAATTATATTTGAGGTAGAAGTTATAAAATGTTTCGGTTTATTCATAGAACGTGCAAGAATTTTAATAGTAATAATGAAATTATAAAAATATTTTTCTTATGTTTGCTCAGAACTTGAGTTTGTTTACGTAATTTGGTCTCCTCATTATTATGTTTATATAAATAAAATTTTAAAAATTCATAATAAACCTTTTAAAATTATGTATTTAAAAGTTATAAGGCATTTCCACTTAATGCATTGACGTATGAAGAACTCTTAAACACATTGAACTTGAAATCTTTAGATACTCGGCAAAGTATTGCAAGAATATTATGTCTGCATAGTTGATAAATTATATAACTAAAATATGGCTCCTCCCAAGTTTTCAACTGCAAATTTTATGAGATAAGCATAAGTGTAACCGAACAGTGCTTAACGTGTTTTATTTGCGACCTGAAACTATATGTGTCATGTGAAAATAAAAGAAATACGTCTACAATCCCAGACAATAAAAATTTCGAGTAGATTTTTGATTAGCCCAGTGGAATTTCCGAAAAATAAGTCGGAATAATAAACAAAGGTAATTAATGAAGGTGACAATATCGAGCCAAGTGAGGATAAATTGACAGAGTTATTCAAATTGGTGCATAATTTCACACCTTAAAAATTAACAATTATCCAAATAAGAAAAATGTTTCATTAACTGGAGAGAACTCTATGTTTGAAAGAAGTATTTCTGTGAGTTCCACTATTAACAAAGAGATTAAACAACCAATTCCAAAATCGAAGACATATAAAAAAGGATAGGGCGAAAACTATTTATCCGAGCAAAAGCAAAAAACATAAGAGTTCAAACACTGATACAGAATTAAAAACAAACCAAAATAAGACAAATAGTGATATCTTCGCGACGGTCACTTGTAACGCCTCCACCCACTGATCAATTATCAATTGTTCAATGTGTGGGAAAACATACAGTTATTTCTCCTCGGGTCGGTCCGGGTTCGTTTATTTATTTTTATTGTTTGTTAATATATTTTCTTTATTCAATTTTGAGTCGACGGTAACTGATAAAATTAACCCAATAAAGCCAAACAACAACAATAATTTGTTTATTATTATATACAGTATTTACATAAGAAAAAGGTAACTAAAATATTATTGTAACTAAAGAAGTATTCGTAATGACCTCGGGTCTCTGTTGTGTCGGCCTTCCGGGACGGGTGGGCTCTGGTGGCAAGTCAGCTCTGGACCTATTAACGAGACAGAATATTTCAATTTACGTCAATCCTTTAATTATGTGTCGTTCAGTTCAGTCCCGGATAATTATTTCGGTAATATACGGTAGCGTCGCAGTGTCGGTTTAGCGTCCGATTTGCAAAGTCCCCAGAAACTGGAGTTATCCTTAATGCAAATCCACGCTCGGTAAACGCGGTCGTATCAGAGTGTCGGTGTAGCGTCCGATTTGCAAAGTCTCCAGAGACTGGAGTTGTCCTTAATGCAAATCCACGCTCGGTAATCGCGGTCGCGTCAGAGTGTCGGTGCAGCGTCCGATTTGCAAAGTCCCCAGAAACTAGAGTTGTCCTTAATGCAAATCCACGCTCGGTAATCGCGGTCGCGTCAGAGTGTCGGTGTAGCGTCCGATTTGCAAAGTCTCGAGAGACTGGAGTTGTCCTTAATGCAAATCCACGCTCGGTAATCGCGGTCGCGTCAGAGTGTCGGTGTAGCGTCCGATTTGCAAAGTCCCCAGAAACTGGAGTTGTCCTTAATGAAAATCCACGCTCGGTAATCGCGGTCGCGTCAGAGTGTCGGTGTAGCGTCCGATTTGCAAAGTCTCTAGAGACTGGAGTTGTCCTTAATGCAAATCCACGCACGGTAATCGCGGACGCGTCGGAGTGTCGAAGTTGACTCTAGTAGAGCTCCCGGAGCTCTCTGCCTTTTAACGCTCTCGCCTTTGCTTAAGTATCCGCGGCCCCACGCCTTTACTTCCCACTATTACACTTGCTCGGGTGGGGAGGAACGCGCGCAAATCCGGGCCGACCGTATCCTGCAGGTGGGAAACGCTGCGCGCGCGAACGGGCGATTCGTAGATACTCAACGTCTCTGTCCCGTGATCCCCAGCGAAGCCGCTTCGCCGATTTAACGACGAGACGAGATGCAGAGGCGCCAATAATATAACCACATTATATATTTTCTGGCTCTCGTCGTATATCGGATCGTCACATACCTTCCTTACTCGACGGAGGCAAACCTGACTAGTGGATCAGCCCCTTCGCTAAAGCTCTATTAAACCTCATCCTGATCCACTTCATCCAACATCGGCGCCGGTTTCGTCGACTGACACGCCCGTTGCGCTATCGTCGACTAGCCCTAACAACAGTTCCCACTCCGCCGATCCGCTCCACGCCTCTGACTCCATTATCGATATTGTCGGCGGAGATCGGATGTCTCGTCCGGGCGTGATGGGAAGCTTGCCTTCCTCCGGTGTCCGCGGAAGCGGCGACAACTCCAGCCGATTTGTTTGGGTTTTTGGGGATCTTCCAAACAGCTCCTCCATCTTAAGGGCCAGTCGCAACTTCGGAGGCGTGTCTGCAAACGGCGACAATGGAGTTGGGATCGGGCTGCAGTGTAGCTGCAGAACGTCTGCTTCATCCAGCTCGGCAGCCGTATAACGGGGCGGTGTTGTTGGGTTCGGCACTTCGGGCTGCGGTCGCCACGGCCGGATCTTGGTTTTCCTAATTCCTCCGGGTAAAGGCATGTTCGGCAGGGTGACTCAAGTCGAACTGTTCGTCTCGATGGAAAGAGGCAGCTCTTATAGGCTCCCCATGGCGGCCCCTCTCCTAGTGTCACGTGCTCCCCTTCCCGTTCTTCATATATGCAGGCTGAGTTTCAGTTCGGACACATGCGATCTCCCTACCAACCGATCGCGCGTGTCTACTAGCTCGACGATGACTGGCGAAACCACTCTATGTATTTTATACAGGCCAGCAAATTTTGGCGCTAATTTTGCCGTAAAATTCTTTGATGCGTCGGACAAATGATGTTGTCGCTTATATACAATGTCGCCGACTCTAGGTTGGTAAGCTCTTCTTCGCAAGTTATAATGGGTTTGCTGTTTTGCGAATGCTTGCCGTAGATTAATTTTGACGATTTCATGCACTTCCCGTAATCTTACCATTTGATCGCCGTACTCGTCCGGTGACCAAAGCGGTGCATCCGGTGGATCGACATCGTCGCGATGGGTCCGTTCCGCCGTTAATTCCCTACCGTAATTCAATAGCGATGGGGAAAACCCGGTAGATTCGTGAACAGAGCCATTGATGACGTAACCAATCTCTGGTAACCATTGATCCCACGTCCTCTGGTTTCCGCGACACATTTGGGCCAGCGTCGTGCAAATGACTTTGTTCATGCGCTCAACGGGATTATTCTGCGGGCTGTAAGGAGGACTAAATTGATGAGCGATCTTAAGGTCGGCGCAAAAATCTGCCATCAATTTATTTTTGTACGGGGTCCCGTTGTCTGACACGAACACTTTGGGTTTTCCAAACCGGAAAATTAGTCCTTTTAAGTGTTTTAAGACATTGTTAGATGTTGCAGCACGTAGCGGAAATATCTCGGTCCACTTAGTAAACCGATCTTGGAACACTAATATATAATTATTCCCTTTCGTGGAGCGAGGGAATGGGCCAATCAAGTCTGAACTTACGACCTCCCAGGGCCCATTCACTCTTGACCACCACATCTCGCCCAGAGGTGTCAGTTGAGGATCCTTATACTGTTGACACACGTGACAGGACTTTATGCAATTTCTTACGTCACGGTATATGCCGGGCCAACAATAATCCCTATATACCCGGGCAACTGTTTTTCGGACACCGAAGTGCACTCCTCCAGGACAACTTTGTGCCGCGGTGTCGGTACGCATAGCTTCCAGTCCGAGTGAAAACCTTCGGTGAGCGTCATCGATGGGAATTTTTTATATATATTTTCGTTAACCAATTTGTACTGAGTAAATTTCGCGGGGTTAGTTTCTATTTTCCGTCTTAGGGTCTCGTGCCACACGCATCCTGCTCCATCGGGCTGGGCGTTGCCGATTGCGTCGACCTGAGTGCTGCGAGATAGAACGTCGGCGACCTTATTTTCGCTACCTTTCCGGTATATTATTTCATAGTCATAACCCTGCAGTTCCAAAATCCACCGGGCGAGCCGTCCTTTTGGATTCTGCATCGTTTGCAGCCACTTAAGGCTCCGCTGGTCGGTTATAATTTTGAAGTGGTAACCTTCTAAGTATCCCTTCCATTTTCTTACTGCCCAAATGACCGCTAAACATTCTTGCTCGATGACAGAGTAATTTTTTTCAGCATCAGTTAAAGTGCGGCTAATGTATGCAATCACTTTTGCGGCTCCGTCGTGGACTTGTGTGAGAACTGCACCGAGCCCGGTCTGACTGGCATCGGTCTGGACCGTAAACGTTTTATTAAAATCGGGACATATAAGAACTGGAGCACCCGACAACGCCTTCTTTACCTCCCTGAAGGCGTTTTCCTGAGCCACATTCCATGTAAATGGCTGCTTCTTCCGGAGGAAGTTAGTTAGCGGTTGCACTAACTCCGAAAATCCCGGGATACATTTCCGGTACCAAGAAGCCATCCCGAGAAATCTTTTAACCGCCTTTACGTTTCTAGAAGCTTCCATCTGGGACATCGCCTGGACTTTTTCCGGGTCAGTACTAATACCTTCTGAATTAATTACATGTCCCAGGTACTTTAATTCTTTCTGAGCGAACGTGCACTTTTCGAGATTTACCTGTAAACCTCGATCAATCAGTTTACGAAGGATCAACCTCAGGTGTCATAGATGTTCGTCAAACGATTTACTGAAAACAATTATATCATCGAGGTAACAGAGTGCATAGTTGTCGCATTCCGGACCGATGATAGAATCCAGATATCGTTGGAACGTTGCTCCGGCTGAATGCAATCCGAACGGCATTACTTTAAATTGATATAGGCCTCGTCCCGGTGAATGCGGTGACTGGTCTACTCTCGGCCGCTAACGGGACTTGCCAATACCCGTCCTTTAGATCGATCGTGCTCAGATACCTTGCTCCTCGTAATTTGTCTAACAACCCCTGGATTTGCGGTAACGGATAGGCGTCCGGCTAGCTTGCGGAATTCACCTTGCGGAAATCAATGCAAAAGCGGTATTTTCCGTTTTTCTTTTTCACTAGCACCACCGGTGAGCTACAGCTGCTGCTAGACGGATCAATAATGTCTCTCGCTAACATCGCGTCAATTTCTTCATTTATAATTGCCTGCATTGCCGGGTTTCTTTGTTTTGATGGCTCAACTCACGGTTTTAGTCTAATATAATGCTTCACCGGATTCTCAGATTTTTCTCGTTTATCTGTGGGCCGTAAAACTTGTGACAAAAACGCTTCTAGTTCCACCTTCTGGTTTCCGGTAAGCCCTTGGATGCTTGCGATTCTGGGTGGTACTGACTCCTGCCGACTATCCGTTGTTCCTTGTTTGACGCGAATTTCACGGCGTCCAGCGTCGATTATGACTTGGTGATCCATCAGGAAGTCCATCCCGATCACGGCCTCAACGGACAGGACAGAAAACAGGCTCCACCTCACCACACATTCGACGGTTTGCGGCCTTGATTTGGCAACTTCACCGTGAATTTCCAATGGAAATATTACTTCACCTCCCGTATTTGTCTCCTTGCCGTCGGCGAGTTTTACTCTTTTCTGTTTCGCTTTATCTAGTATATAATGGTTCTCTTCCAAGTGTTCCCAAATTTTCCTGCTGATATAACTTTCTGATGCTGAATTGTTTACCGTGAATGCTAATAGTGATGCAGAGTCTGGCTTCATTTACCCTTACTGGTATACAAACGTCGTCAATTTGTCGCGGGGCTATGGATGCCGGCTGTTCTCCGGCGCGCCTCGTTTTCCTGATTCCGGCAGGTACAATTGCGGGTTAAAGTTCCCGTTTTGCCGCAAAATGAACAAAATAATTTCGGCGTACGGGTGCAATTACTTCGGTAGTGTCCGGATGAGCCACATCTCCAGCACACATTCATTCTCCGGGCCGCGTTCTGTGTGTGTCGTCGATCTACAGGGGCCGTATTTGCTGCCGCAAGGCGGTTTGTCGGGTTAGGTTCCGTTAAATTGACGGAATTTAACTGATACGGGGCGTGAGCTGAGCCGATTGGGTTCATCTTCTGGGGCGGTTTACTTGCCTTTCCTGCGAATGCTGTCTCGGGGACGAACGACTGAGAAGGTGCGGGTGGCGCGATGAATGAACTGTTCACTAATTGCGTGACCTCGAATTCCTCCGCCAACTCCATCAATTCCGTCAATGTGTCGAAATCTCGCCTCCTTACGTACAGCTTGTACTCCGGCCTGAGATTTTCGTAAATTCGCTTGAGTTGATCCGCGGGTCTGATTCCTCCTCGCCTCCTCATTAGGGTTTGGATAGCGGTAACGAACTCCGACGCTTTTTCTTGAAGCCCTTGCGTTCTTTTCCTTATTTCTTCCTCCATCCGGAACTGGAAACGGGGTGGTAAATAGGTGCTTCGGAAATCCCTCACGAATTCTCTCCATGTTCGCCAAAGGTGCTTATTATTTCTATACCAGAGGAGAACTTTCCCCTTCAGCAACTCGGGCAGTACGACTAATAAGCTTTCAGGCGAGTAGCCATAACAATCGGCGAGTTCATCCACACGCTCGAGGAATGAAATCGGATCGGTTGTGCCGTCGAATTTCAAATTCCATTTCCTGACGGTATCACATATCAGAGCTGCTACCGGTGCTTGAGGCGTGGGTACTGGCTGTATCTGTAGGGGTAGCTTTGCGTCTTCCTTGTTTGCCTCTATTATCTCGTCTCCTTCGTGGGCGGATTTTTCGGTACCTTCTTCTGCCATTTCAGCCTCCAGCTGGCCCTCTCCCGATCTCAAGAATTTTACGATTCGTGCTTTTAATTCTTGCACGGTTCCCCCTGCGTCGACACGTAGCCTGGCCGCGAGATCAACTAATTCCGTTTTTTCTTCTGGTATACCCAAGATACAGTACCTTCCTCGTATTGCTCGGAAGTCGTTTCGACGTCTTTGCTAGTCGACGTCATTTTATAAATTGATTATTATTTTGAATAAGTTTCCGCTGTTAATTTAATTATTGTCGGTTTACTGGGTTGTTGAATTCATAAATTTTATCAGTTTATATTTTAAGTTTAAACAAGTCCCTGCTCGGGCGCCATGTAACGCCTCCACCCACTGATCAATTATCAATTGTTCAATGTGTGGGAAAACGTACAGTTATTTCTCCTCGGGTCGGTCCGGGTTCGTTTATTTATTTTTATTGTTTGTTAATATATTTTCTTTATTCAATTTTGAGTCGACGGTAACTGATAAAATTAACCCAATAAAGCCAAACAACAATTATAATTTGTTTATTATTATATACAGTATTAACATAATAAAAAGGTAACTAAAATATTATAGTAACTAAAGAAGTATTCGTAATGACCTCGGGTCTCTGTTTTGTCGGCCTTCCGGGACGGGTGGGCTCTGATGGCAAGTCAGCTCTGGACCTATTAACGAGACAGAATATTTCAATTTACGTCAATCCTTTAATTATGTGTCGTTCGGTTCAGTCCCGGATAATTATTTCGGTAATATATGGTAGCGTCGCAGTGTCGGTTTAGCGTCCGATTTGCAAAGTCCCCAGAAACTGGAGTTATCCTTAATGCAAATCCACGCTCGGTAAACGCGGTTGCGTCAGAGTGTCGGTGTAGCGTCCGATTTGCAAAGTCCCCAGAAACTGGAGTTGTCCTTAATGCAAATCCACGCTCGGTAATCGCGGTCGCGTCAGAGTGTCGGTGTAGCGTCCGATTTGCAAAGTCTCCAGAGACTGGAGTTGTCCTTAATGCAAATCCACGCTCGGTAAACGCGGTCGCGTCAGAGTGTCGGTGTAGCGTCCGATTTGCAAAGTCCCCAGAAACTGGAGTTGTTCTTAATGCAAATCCACGCTCGGTAATCGCGGTCGCGTCAGAGTGTCGGTGTAGCGTCCGATTTTCAAAGTCTCCAGAGACTGAAGTTGTCCTTAATGCAAATCCACGCTCGGTAATCGCGATCGCGTCAGTGTCGGTGTAGCGTCCGATTTGCAAAATCTCCAGAGACTGGTGTTTTCCTTAATGCAAATCCACGCTCGGTAATCGTGGACTCGTCGGAGTGTCGAAGTTGACTCTAGTAGAGCTCCCGGAGCTCTCTGCCTTTTAACGCTCTCGCCTTTGCTTAAGTATCCGCGGCCCCACGCCTTTACTTCCCACTATTACACTTGCTCGGGTGGGGAGGAACGCGCGCAAATCCGGGCCGACCGTATCCTGCAGGTGAGGAACGCTGCGCGCGCGAACGGGCGATTCGTAGATACTCAACGTCTCTGTCCCGTGATCCCCAGCGAAGCCACTTCGCCGATTTAACGACGAGACGAGATGCAGAGGCGCCAACAATATAACCACATTATATATTTTCTGGCTCTCGTCGTATATCGGATCGTCACACACTTACAAATAGAGGACACGGCAAGGGTCCAATCAATAATTGGTACAGCAGACGTTTCCTCGATCACAGTAGTTACAAAATTTGGCTGCGTTCATACAAATCGTTTTCATCCTGAAACCACAAGTGATGATATTAAAAATTTATTAAAAAATAAACAATTTACCAACGTAATATGTGAACAAATTAACTTGAGAAGAATATTCGTCTTTTAACGGATACAAGACCAACAGGAGTATGCGTCAATCCTTTTTTCAACTGGATCAAGAAAAAATCAGAAATTAAACAACAAAAACTAATTCTCATCAAATAAATTTAATGCATTTAAACATACAATCTTTGAGTAATATAGGAATTAATTATGTTTTTAAATGATTAAAATGTTACGGTATTGTGTTTGTCAGAACATGGCACACTGCTGATCAAATATCAAATAATTATACCTTAAATTGGTTGCTTGAGTTACGTGAAGATGAAATTAATTTGACGAATAAAGCACTAATAACCTTTCTTCACAATATTATTTGATTTACCAAATGTACATTTCGGACACAAAGTGACCATTATCAATGGATTAGCAGTGAATACAAAACAAAAATTTTTAGACTATATATAGGCCGAAGATTTCTGGCGATACTATGAATATATCGCCCAGACAATTCATAAATTAATTAATAAGCACAAGTTCAAAAATTAACTTCACAATACTACGTCTCTAAAACCCATTAGTCCCAGCATAGATAAAAAATACGTCAGATTAATTTATTCCCCCAATTTAGAAAACCACTTCAACAAATTATATAAAAAATATAACCTAACCCCTGCGTTTTATGTTAATTCCAAACTACGGCAACTTCTAGGGAACACATTCAACAAACCAGACGAACTTGATCTTTCTGGTATTTGTTCTATTAATTGCTGTAATTGTGATAAAGTTTATATTGGCCAAACACAGCGTAATCTTATTACAAGATTCAAAGAACACCTCTCACATGCCAAACATCTAAATTACGAGAAATCGGCAGTGGATAATAAATTACTTGAAACCGGTTATAAAATAACAATCAATAATATAAAATTATTAAAACATTCATCAAATTGTCGCTTAAACATGCTAGAAGCCATTGAAATGAAAAAATATGAAAGTAAATTATTTAATTTTGATTAAAGTCCACTGCATAATACTTTGTTAGATTTAATTACACCTTAATTCTGTGTTTTCCCCTAAATCCCCCTTTACCTGACTATACCGCCACCCTTACTCTTTCCGTCCATCTCTTAATTACCGTTCTTTCCTGAAATTCATCAATACCGCCTAGTTTTATAATCCTTCGGCTTATATATAGTCTAAAAAATTTTGTTTTGTATTCAGTGCTAATCCATTGATAATGGTCACTTTGTGTCCGAAATGTACATTTGGTAAATCATATAAAATTGTGAAGAAAGGTTATTAGTGCTTTATTCGTCTAATTATACCTTAATTTAACAAAATAACGATCGAGCTGATATTAATTGACTCACAATAAGTAATATTTTTAAATGAACAGGAGCAGTTATTAAGATAAACGCGGGAAAATAACATTTATAGCAATTTATAGACCGCCCAGCGGTGTTTGACAACAAATTTTTCATATCAGGTGATTTCAATATATATTTGCTCAATAAAAACAAAGTTGTATCACATCTTATGTATATTTTTAATAAAAGAAAACACAAGAATATCGAATACTAGTCAGTCGTATATAGATAACATACTAAATAATTTTCAATTTGAATTTAACTATCAAAAAGTTAACACAGGATTTTTAATATTGATTATAAAATAAAACACTAAAAACCTTTCTTCACACAGTTCAATGGTTTAATACTAAAGTATTAAACCATTGATAATAGTAATTTTGTGTCCAAAATATATATTTGGTATTTCAAATAAACTGTGTAAAGAAATGTTTTTAGTACTTTATTTTATAATATTATCTTCACGTAACTCATCCAATTAATTTACTATTAGAACTAGTATTTAATTTTAATATTATTATTATTATCCATGTTACTGGGTCAATATTTATGTGAAACAAAATTGAAAGACGTACTTCCCACTATATTTTAATAATAATTTTATTTTCCTGTACTAGTATAGGGCGTGTTGCCCATCTTCAGCAGAAAAACTACAAAAGAAAAGTATTCTTTTATGTATTCTTATATGTACTAGTTACATTATATCGCTAATTAAAAACAGTAATATAATTATATGAATACGTACGTATATCTGCACGCAAATATACATATGTATACATAAAAACAATACGTATAAACAAGATAAATAATTGTGTGGATTTATATGTGTACTTACACGTCGATTTTAATGTGTTATAATATTTGGTGGAACATCGGTCGATGTATTAGGTAATGTATATGTTTTGGTGATGTTTATCCTATATTAATATGTTGTTCGTTATTATATGTGAATTATTTTAGTTATTTTTGAACTTAAGTGTTTGTGTTAACATAAACATAAACATACTTTATTCTGTCTGGAGGTATAAGCACATTTAATAATTAAAATAATAGAAATTAGTTATCAACAATACTTCTATAGCCGCCAATTAAACTCGTCAAAATACACAGATCCTCGCTCTTAGAGCCAGACCAAAATATTTATTTCATATTCGGAAGTAATTTATTATTACTTTATGTGTCTATATAATCTTCAATGGGATATAATTCTTTCATAATTAAATATTCCCCAAGCTTTAATTTGAATTAATGTTCGTTTGTTATGTTTTGCAGGAAATATGGCAAGCTATTGAACATTTTCAATGCTGAGTACATAGGCAATTTTTCGTAGAGCGTTAGTCGATGCAGTGGGTATGCATATTTATCTGTATTGCGTGTGTTATAGGTTTGATTTATATTATGTTCGTTGAATTTATATTTAAGAAACCAGGCACCTGTCTTTTTATCATCACGTACCGGATTAGAAGACGCTGACTGGACACGCTGGATCCTATATAGGGAACCGCATCTTGCAGCAGGCAATATTGTTCATTATTACATTATATTTAATTAATTCTTATTATGCGTTCGTTACCGTTAATTGTATTCATTATTCATTATAGTATGTAATTAAGTTAATAGAAAATAAACCTTTTTAAAAACCGAATCTCCCGGTCGTTACACGTAACTTTTATGTTTAGAATTAAATAACAATATTTCGTATATATACAGGCTGTAAAATGTAAGTATACCTGCCTTTCGGAAGTATTCACGACAGCTATCTCTATAAGCTATGTTAAACGTTATTCATAATGCTCTTTTTTGGATTGTAAAGATAGCTTTTGCGTAACTCGAATAGCCATAATGTATAAGACCATTTGAGAAAATTTGTCCTATCTTTAAATTCAATTACATCATTTTGTAAATTAATTGTGCTTAGTGTGTTTGCTTTATTTTTTGTCCTAAATAAGTGTAGATTTGTTTTTGTTGTATTTACCAACAATTTATTTTTTGACGTCCATTCCTTAGTGTTGTTGAAGACTTTTTTTTTGCATTTGAGCACTAATTCAGATTCATTGAAATTTGAAACCAAGAGACTGGTGTCATCTGCATAAGCAGTTACAACTATGTTTTCACTTTGAATGCTTTTGGGTAGGCTGTTCATGTAAATAACGAACAATATTGGCTCTAAAATACTACCCTGAGGTATTCCAATATCGATTGTTTTTATATTAGAGAGTTTTCCATAAATTTTGTGTATGTGTTCTATTCCCCTGATTCCCCTAATCCCATAATATTCCAGTGTTTCCAGCAATATTTTATGACTCACTGTATCAAGTGCCTTTGAGAGGTCTAGAAAGATTCCTAACGGTATCTCTGACCTCTCAAACGCATCCATAATCTGACTTTCATAACTAAAAATGGCAGTGGTCGTGGACTTTTTTTTAATGAACCCATTTTGTGCAATATCTAATAAATTATATGATTTAAAATAATGTATAATTCGTTCTGCTATTGCTTTCTCTAATATTTTGGAAAAAAACGGAGAGCAGTGTAATGGGTCGATAATTTTAGTTATTTGGATCTCCTTTGTTTTTATATACTGGTACTATTATGCCCTCCTTTAAGCACTTTGGAAAAATTCCGTTTTCAAATGTAATGTTAATTAGATAGGTAAGAGGTCTAATAAGTTCATGACTAGCAGCTTTTATTAGAAGTGTTGTGATCTCATCATAACCGTGTGATGTTTTGTTTTTTTAATGAGTGTATGATGTTGTGAATTTGCAAAGGTATAACAGGTTTTAAAAATATAGAATTTATTTGCCTATCGACGGAGCATACATATACAACGTCCGGAATTCTGATAACTTCATCTGTCGCTATGTTGTTATAATAATTATTTAGTTCATTTTTTTAAGTAATTTGGCCATTTAGGCCTGGCATAAGAAGCTTATCTACAGCCAATCAAATATGTTATACGGTAATAATATAATATAATACATTTGCTATATAAGTATATTAATATGTTACCATCTGTGTAGCAGTAACGGTGGACACGATACGGATAGAGATTTTGCCGAGTGATCCGTCACGTCAGGTATATAATAAACAGGGAGGTAGACCACGGAGGGTTACACATAATGATTGTTATATTTTGATATTATTGATTATTAAAAAGGATGCCAGGATGTTTAATTCGGTCGTTTCGGCTTGGTAAAGTAGTGAAGATATAGATTGAGGTAGAGATATTTTATTGTTTAGTATTGCTTTCATAAACACTCAAATATAATATGGTTGATATCGCCATTCTCCGCTCCACAGTCACATTCTTTTGTTGGGTACATCTTAAATTTATATAAATGGGCTGGATATGAACCATCATTGATTTTTATTCTGGTGATAGTTGTTTCTAACCATCTCGGATATTGCTGCATCTCAATATATATTATTTTGTTAGGTAGTATTGGGTGAATATATTTGTACTAGGTTCATTTTATCTGTGATTCTATTAGGTATTCTCTCGACCACTCTTATCTAAGTTTCATTTTTTCGTTGCGGACGATATCAATTGGACATATCTCACCATTGAGGCACCATAATCTCGACTATTTTTGGCTAATACGTCTACTTTCTTATAAAGTTAATATTTACATTTTTATTAGACAGTTCATGTTCATGTTGTTATATATGTGATCGATTAATGGGTTACGATCTTGTTTTCTATGGTAATTTTGTAAAGCTTTGAGCCCTGACATCGAATCTGAGCATATAATATATTTATTAAGTTCACAATTGATGTTAAAAATAAGTAATTGTAGAGGCTTTCACTTCGTGATACATTTTGATAATTCAAAATAAATAAACAATTAACTTTGTTGATATCACTTTTTATTTACTCTTAGTACACTTGTAACTATAGCTTCGACAATTTCAGCTTGATAATGAGAAGCTGAAGTTGTCGAAACTATAGTTACAAGTGTAAATAAAAAGTGATACCAACAAAATTATTTGTTTATTTATTTTGTAGTATTAATATATTCTATCGCTTTAAGGATTGTAGTTAATTTATCTTCCTTATCTTGCATGTATTTGTAATTGTTAGATTGATTGGTATATTTCCCTAGTAAGTTATTAATTATTGACCAGGTAGTTTTATTTTTATTGTCACTACGTAATATACAATTTTTAAATTCATGTTTTTTTGTTACCGAATTAAAGCATCGTATTCTTCTTTTAGTGTTGTATATAAACATTTAGCGTGTCTACAGATGGTTATAAAATTAAGTATTGAATAATTTAATTGCTTTTGCTAATTTATATTTAATTACATCAACCTAAATTCGTTTCTTGTTCCAAATTACCATAGTATAGTCACTCACAAACTATTTTAACGTACATTCAATCATTTTTAGTTCATTTTACAGAAAGAAATACGTTCAAACTAGTGTTTCTTTGATAGCCTTGCTATTCTGTAACACGCAAATTACTTTTGTATTATTCAATGTCTGTCGAAGTATTAGCTAGAGAGGTAGTTGTTTCAATAGTGATTTGTTCTTGTAGTCTTAATAAGACTCATTTGTTGTAGATTTTACGAAAATATTTTCGTGTTTTTTCTATTTATTAGTGAATTTTCTACAACGTAAAGGACTTATATATTTTATTATTTACAAACTTGTTAAAGTTATCTGGGGTTAGTATTCAAATTCGTTTGGTATAAGATTTGTTTTCAAACAATTCAATTTTCCAGTTTATTTTTTGTGCATAATGATCTGAAATATGTGTTACAAATGTTCATGTCTTATATTCATTCGTCACATTAGTAATAATATTATCTATTGTTGTTTGCGAATTCGGATTCAAACGCGTTGTAAATTTAATTGTCGCGATTCCATTAAAAGATTGTAATAATTTTTTAAGGTCAGTGGCTTTTGCTGTTTCACTTTTTAGATCAATGTTAAAATCTCTAGCTATTAAATACCATTTCATCTATTAATTTTTTTAATAGTGATTCTAATTTAGTGAAAAAAAACCATAATTGTGCTAGATTTTGGCGCATGGTACACTATTGTACACACATATTTCTTTTTATGTTCAGTCCAATCAACAGCCGCACACTCAAATGTTTTATTGATCATCTTACTGATATCCGTTCTCTCCTTGCATTTGAACAATTTGGACGAAAAGGGCAACTCCTCCATATGCAGTTTGCTGGTTTCCGGTAGTCGGCCTAGTCACCAATTTGAAGTTTTCAATTATTGTTTTATTTATATTGTAGGTTCTTTGCCACTGTTCTGTGATTCCTAATAGCTTACAATCATTGTGATATTGAAGCAAACTATTTACATTAATTGTTTTATTGTTGATAGATCTTCCATTCATATCGACGAAAAAATAATATTTTTGTAGTTTCACATTTTCCGGCCAATTGTTTGAGTCAATAAATATTTCTTTATACTCTTGTTCTAATTCAATTTTGAAAGCGGATTCCCTCTTAATTCTGATTTCCAGTTTCGTTACTTTCAAATGAACCCGGGGCAGATATTGTTACGTATATAATGTTCAACGTCATTTTCAATAGTGTTTGCATTTGTTCTCCCGATGAAGTAATATACTAAGCGCGGTGCGGCTACTATTTTGTCATTATTAATATTTCCTGTGCCCATGATTACTCGATTTTTTTGCCTTTTTTTACTTGCACGGTTTTCCATTCCTGATTCACCTTGTTCTTGAATAGCTTGTCGTTCCGATGGTGCAGTTATCTTCGCTTTGTTTTCGGTATCGCCTGTATCCGTTATTATCTCTAAGGGTTTTTACTTGAAGTTTGGTTTTTGATTCCTTTCATTGTGCCTTTTTTTCGATTTGAGTATGAATGAATTTGTGCCGCTCATCTCTTATTGATTTGTGGAACAATAAATATAGTTTTCTGGATTTGTATTTGATTTGTAGTTTTCTTTTTCGCGCTCTGTTTTGTTCAACTTGTTTAATAGATATTTATTAGTTTCTATTAGAGCTTCATTATTTAGTTTTGAAGATCTATTTATTTCTTCCAATTGGCGGATTGTTTTTGTTAAATATTCCATTTTTAGATCCATTTTACTGTTTACCTCTACACTCTCGTCCTCTTCATCTGCTGAGGTTAGGTCTAATTCCATATTAGTTTTCCTGCTGCCAGAGCAGACATGAAGATCAAGGCATGATCGGTGGTAGTTGTTATCACATTCACTACACAATCTAGCATCTGTTACTTTTTGTCTGCATTTTTAACACTTATTGTTCGCGTTACTATTATCCGTCGTTGGCGCCATATTTTTTATTCTCATAAATAAAACACTTTGTAACTTTGTTTGTATAACACTATTTATTTTCTGTTTACTATAGTTTCGGCATCTCAACGTGCCATTATCAAAACATACAATGAGTTAAACTACAATTACAGGTATATATATATATAGAAACAAAATTTAACAAACAGCTGTGAAAATTGGAGTGTACATCAGGTCAATCTGGTCGTTAATTAGGGGTATTCCCGGATTAGCACGAGCCTTGTGAATTTCAATTGATTCTAGGAGGTCCATTTTTCGCCCTTTTTCTGCGTAATGGATTATGGAAAGTACATCCTCGCCAAAAGAATGATTCTCCTCAATTAAATGTTTTGCAAACGTTGATTTTTCCATTTGTTTTAGGCGAAAAGAGCGCAGATGTTCTTTTAACCTGATACTAAAATTCCGACCAGATTGTCCTATGTACACACCTTGACATTGTTGACATGTTAACTTGTAAATACCGGATTTGCTAAAACTATCTCTTGTGGTTTTCGGATTGAAAATTAAATTTCTAATTTTCGAACTGGGTTTTAATGCTGCTGTGATGTTGTGTTTTTTAAGGATATTCTTAATTTTTAGGCTAGCATTTCCAAAATATGTTAAAGGTATATATTTTGTATTAGCTGGTGTTAGGTCGCCTCCAAATAATATTTTCCTGATTTTTCCCCGTTCGTGTTTTTTTAATATTTTATTAATAATGTTGCCATTGTATCCATTATTTATTGCAATACTTTTTATTACGGAAATTTCATTTTTTCTTGCAATGTCCGACAAGGGCAAACTCAATGCTCTGTGGATCATCGAATTGAACGCAGCCATTTTATGTTTATGAGGATGTCTGGAATGGTTAGGGATAACGGTGTCGGTAAAGGATGGTTTTCTATATATATCAAATAAGAAATTGTTGTTAGTTTTGGTAATGGATAAATCTAAATATTTAATATTGTTATTGGTTTCTGACTCTACGGTGAATTTAATTTTTGGGTGCAGGTTATTAATAAAATCTAAGAAGTGTGTTAGTTGCCTATCACTTCCTACAAAACAAGCCAAGATATCATCGACGTAACGATACCACATTTTAATGTGTTTTTTTCCTAAAGGGGAATTTAAAATACTGTTCGTTAAATTGTTCATGAATATTTCGGCTAACAGTGGGCTCAATGGCGAACCCATTGCTAAACCTTCTGTTTGCTTATAAAACTTATTTTCAAAGGAAAAATAATTATTATCAAGAATTACTTGTAATACATTTAAAAATTCGGACTTTACGGTTATGTTTACGTTATTTTTGTCAAAAGATTCTTCAATTAATTTAATGCAATCACGTGGAGGGATATTTGCAAACATGTTCGTTACGTCAAATGATACTAGTCTGTAGTTAGGTTCTAATTTAAATGATGTTAAATGGTTTGTTAGTTCTATGGAATTTTTAATTGCGTGAGTATCTTTAAAATTTGTTAATTCTTTATATAGTGAGTTTAAATGAGCGGAGATATTATGGGCTGGAGAGTTAGTGAATGAAACGACGGGACGGATAGGTTCTTCTTCCTTGTGTATTTTAACTAACCCGTATAAACTAGGGGAGATTGGATTCATTGGAAATAGGTGAAATTGATTACTATCAGAGAAAATAAATTGACTATTTTTAACACAAGATTTTAGTGATTTTGTGAAATTGGGCGTAGGATCTTTATTCAATTCAATGATTTCAGAATTATTTAAGAATGTGTTGATCTTTGAGATGTAAGAAGATTTCTCCATGATAACTACTGAATTGCCCTTGTCGGCTTTAGTTATGGTTAAGTTGTTGTTTCTTACTTTTTGTTTAATGGATTTTACTGTGTTATGATCTTTTGTATTAGTAATAGCAGATTTCTTTATAATTTTTGCAATTTTGTGTTTGTCTAATTCACAATCCGAAATACCTTTGAGAGCTAATTCTGACTCAACAATTAATGTTTCTTTAAAATGTTTATCAAGAATATGTGGTGAATAATTCGGGCCTGACTCTAGTAAATTTAATTCTGATTTTGAAAATATTACATTGCTATTGTTAATGACTCTAGGGTAAAAAGTATGGTGGTTACGAGGTGGTCTAATATTTACGTTTTCGGCTTTTTCTTTTTCTTCTTTCAATTTGGAAAGTTTGTTTCTCTGGATTAAGAACTTCTTGTGAGTGATGTAACTGACTTTACCCCGTACGTAATCATCTAGAAGATCGAACTCAACCGGGTGGAGATGATGCGCGAGTTCGGAATGCAGGATCTTGATGTATATGCAATATACATCTCGCTTTTTAAACCAGAATTTTAATTCTTCCTTAATCCATGTTTTTTGGGCTGCTTTTATGGTGTTTTTGGCTGCCACTGATTTGCACTTTGTTTTCAATTGTACGTATTGCGGAACAACGTTATGCTTTAAACACTGTTGGTTAAATCTGATGTTTAATGAT